>PTFA01000066.1:3662500-3875744 GCA_003342895.1 Casuarius casuarius | reverse complement strand
CGGAGCGGGGCCGCAGCGCGGCCGGCTCCGGCCCGCCGGCCCGGGGGTCCCGTCCCCCAGCCCGCCCGCGGTGCCCTCAGCCCTGGGGGGGTCCGGTGCCCTCAGCCCCAGAGGCTCCGAGGGGGTCCGGTGCCCTCAGCCCCGGGGGGGTCCCCGGTGCCCTCAGCCCCGGAGGCTCCGGGGGGGTCCGGTGCCCTCAGCCCCCGGGGGGGTCTGGTGCCGTCAGTGCCGGGGGTCCCTTCCCCTCAGGGACTGCGGCCCTGGAGGGTCCGGTCCCCCAGCTGCCAACAGGGCCTGGGACCCTCTCAGCCCCCATGGGGGTCTGGGGGGGGTCTGCTCCCCTCCTCCCTGCGAGGGATTTGGGGGGGGGGCAGGTCCCCTCAGGCCCAGGGGCCCCTTCCCCTCAGGGACTGTGGCCGTGGGGGGTCCCGTCCCCTCAGTCCTGGGGGTCTGGGCCCCTCAAGGCCGGGGTCCCTTCTGCTCAGCCTGGCCATGAGGTTTGGGCCCCACGGCAGGGCCTGGGGGGTCCCGTCCCCTTGGTCCCAGTGTGGCTCTGGGGGGCCCGGGGGGGGCCGGTCCCCTCAGCCCCATGGCGCCTGGGGCAGGGAGGCTCCGGTCCCCTCAACCTGGAAAGCCCCTGGGTGGCGTGGCCCCAAGGACACCCCCAGGGTGTGGGGTGGCTCGCGGGGGAGTCGCCCGTCACGAAATTACGGTCCAGACAACCTCAGGGGCCATCACCCGCGGCCCTGTGCCTACCAGGGACGCTGGGGGTGACTGTAGAAGACACATGGCAGGACCTGCGACTGCAGACGTCCTTTCTCCTCTGCTGTCCCTCCTCTGCTGTAAACAGGTTGATTTCTCTTTTACGCAAAGCTCTAGGTGTCCACCGTGCCTCACCGCGCGCGCGCCTGAGCGGGGAGGAAATCCCGCTTGTAGGAAACACGCGTCCAAGTAGCTCGGACCCGACGCCGCAAGACCTTGTGCGTCGCGCCTGAGGGCGCTTCCCCGCCTGTGAAGGGTGTCCTGTGTGCAGGGATGACCAGGTAAAACCTGGCTGCAGCGCTAGGCTTGGCAGTGTTTTCCTGAACCGAACTGCAGCAAACTGATTTTTTTTGTGTGTGTAGGGAAGACTCTACGGAGCTGGAGTCGCTCCTGGTACGCGGCTGAAGTGAGAGCTCTGGGCGAGCTGAGGTGATCTGGGCATCCTGCAAGGTCAAAACAGTGTAAGGTGGAAGTGAAGCTAGTCTGTGTGTCTGAGGCAGGAGAAATTGAGAGGAAAAAAACCTGAAAACTTCAAGATTTGGGGTGGTGGTGGTAAGGCTGTTTCAAATCCGTGAATCAGAGGTTCACTGGGTAGTGACAGCCTAAATGTGTCAGGGGCCGAGAGACTTAACAGCAGAACTAGTGCTGAGAGGCCTTGCCTTCATCAGTACCTTGGCAGGTGAATACTCTCCTGGTTTACTTGTGAAATTGCTTGCTGGTTGAAGGGCTGGATTATTTGGATATATTTTTGGGGGTGTATAATGTATGTGGCTGTCTGATTACTCCTGTGTGCCTGCTAGAGGCCCTGTTTTGATCAAGCTTTCTAATTTATTCAGTCTTGTGTGAAAACCTCATTAAGAAGGCCTGGTGCCTTCAGGGGCTCTCACTGTACGTAAGAGAGGTGAGGGCGGAAGGAAAAAGAAAAGAGTATTTTTTGTAAAAATGGAGCTCTGCCATATTGACATGGTGCCGATGAAGCTTGCAGACACTGATTCACGCAGTCTCTCTTAGCAGGGCTAGAAATGGGATGTCAGTGTTTCAAACCCACTGAATGTCCTGTCGTCAAATAGGCCGGGATCAGCGTCGGTGTGTCGCTGCGTGACAGGAGCTTTCGTAGAGATTGCTTCAAAATCCGTTCGGCCACTTCAGTTCTGTGGGGATGAAAATGATTTGTGTTAGCCTTCTTGCCACTTTGCAAACTAGTATAAAATTTAGGCGTGATTCCTCGTAGTTCAAGTCTGTGGAAGCTCTGCCATCGATCCGGGTGGGATTGGGCTTGGCTATATTTGTTTTGGGAATGTCTTTTGGACTGGAAGAGTGCGTACTTTCTGTTTTATTTCGTGAGGCTTTTCGCGGGCGTTGAAATTGCTTCAGCTTTGTGAACTTGCTTACAATTCAAAACGAGAATGCAGTCAACCCTGTTTGGTTGCAGATGGAAGATAAATGCTAGTTTGAGAATAATGATATAACCCCCCTTAAATCTAGAGAGATTGCATTGATTTTCTGGGTTCGTGTATGTAGAACAGAATTGAATTTAGCTCGCATGTCTTTAAATTGTGTTTGTAATCATGTATCAAACTTTGGTTCCCAAATCATTTATCATGCTTCTTTCATCTTTCACATACCAGCCTAGCGACAATGTATCTCTATGTGCTTTATTATTTACAACACTTACAAATTTAATAAATTGAAGCCCTCAGATTATTTTTAGGAGTTGGAGGTACTAATGGATACTCTGACTGCTCAGGATTAATGGTATCTTCAAAAGGCAGTAACTTCTTAATAGCTCCTTTGGTATGACTGTTCTCCATGTATATCATCGTTTCTCTAAACACGCTGCAAACTTTAATAGATGCTGCTTTTAATTAAATAATTATTAAGTTCTCTTTAACTGAGCATTTTGAGGATGAATGCATACATTATTGGTGAGAGCAACTTGAAAATTCTTTCGGTTTTCTGGTCACTACCATACTGTGTTGATGTTCAAGACCGGTTAATTGGTGTGCTAAATATGGGTGGCCTGGGACTTGCTCAGATTTAATAGCAATTTAAGTCTGGCCGTAAGGAACAGTCGCTGAATTAAGACTTTTTAATTGGGGCCACTGTACATCGTGTAAAATGCTCAGACAAAAATAATCCAGAACCTTTTTCTCCAACGTGTCAGATAAGGCCTGTTTGGAGGTTAAAAAAAAAAAAAAAAACTGTGTAAAACCATCTAAAAACTAACGAGGATGGTTGCATGTGGTCGTGAACACTGGTTCTGTAGAATCTGACATTAGAGCCTTCTCTCTGAAAAGCACTGTGTGGTTCCCAGAGACACATGTCGTGCGGTAAGGATTTTTAAGGCTTCACAGCGAGGTAGTCCAAACTGTTCTTTGCTGAAATAGAGCAGAGCACCTGGATGCTATTTTAGTCATAATTCAAGTGTAATACATCAAAAACAGCTCTATGTAGAGAAATGCTCTGAAGCAGAGGTGAGGCCCAAAACGAGCTCAGAAACATGAGTTTCTGATTTGAGAATTTGGGTCTCATGATTGGGCCCACCTGAAAGAAACAGCTTAACACTGAGCCTTGTGTAAATCATCGGTGTTTTCCGAAAGATTTCAGCATCGTTGTAGCTCTCTTGCGCCCGGGAAACCAACACACAGCTGGGGGCAGGTGGTCCTCCAAAGGCTGATGTTCTGCATGACTTTTGTACTATCACCTTGGAAACTATGTTCTCAATGTAGGTGGCTTCATTAAAGCTAGTAATTATAAGTCCTCTTCCTTCTTTTCCCCACCCAAAGTCAGGGGAAATGTAGAAGAGACTTCAGAAGGCATGAAACCTACTGGCTTTTGGTGGAGCTTTCGTCCTAAATCTGCTTTATGCTTTTGAAATGTATTGGAGACGGTGTTTGGTGCTGGTTATACGTGCTTGGCTTTTGTTGGTGAAAAGAATATCCATGTTAATAAACTACTAAGTATAACTAGTTTCCTTATGCTACGTATAGTTTGCTAAAATAAGTGAATATTTAAACATTTTTAGAACACTGTTTGTGGTTTATCAAGCATTAATGTAGTTGGGGAAGAAATCCTTGAAGGTACCACCCAAATTTTGTTCTGATAGTTCTTGGCTAAGAGTATGTAAGATAAAAGAAGGTCTGATTTAGGAATATATTGCTTGGCTTTTGAAGAAATGCAGCTTTTTATATTAACTTATTGCTATCAGTGTTTTTTACAGTTCACTCATCCAAGTCAATAGATTTCTGTATTCAAAGGAAAACACTCATAAGTCTTTAACATGAAAGCATTTTCACTAACGTTAGGTTTCACTTATGCAAGCTTGCTTAGCTTTAAACAAAAAATTCTTCCTCCACTTAACCGTGACCCGAAAGCTGTTTTCTTTCTTGGACTTGCCAGGGTGGTGCTCCTTCTGCCTCTTCCATTTTTAATCTCTTTGCGGGTAGCTTTCAACGCACAGCGCGTTGCCACTTGGAAAAAAGTCTTAAAGAAATCCCTGAAAGGCTGAAGTCTAGTAGCTTTGGGTTTTTTTTCACATAGGACACACAGCTGTGTGAAAACTGGCAGCTTTCTTATTAAATTGGTTGACGCGCAGGTGCGCAATTGGAAAGCCGGATAGCAGAATTCTTCAGATATGGTCGTTGGACTGGCTTATTTCAGTGTGATATGCAATATTTCATCCTCATCAGTCAGCTGGGACGGGGCTTGTAAAATTTAGCACTCCTGTGAATATCCGTGTTGGTCCCTTAGTTCTAAAGAACAGCGGTGAGTTGAGTAGCATTGCCTAAGTCTTCATCAGGGAAGAGGCAGGAGAAAACAGAAGTATAAAATGGCAGAAGAGATTGTGATTCCTGTCTTAAGAGCTGGAACAACATTGTCCGAGATACATTGCATGCAAAATCCAGCAGTTTGCAAGGAGAGCTTGCTGGATAAAGCAGCTGCTTTTCCTCCTTGCTCTCTTGTTACATGCGAACGTAGCTCCGTAGCATACCTGGAGAGAAGAGCTTTTGTGGCCTTAGCTTAAGAAAGATTTTTCAAGAGCTGCCATCTTTTCCTGGCTAGTGCATCCTACACCTTTAATTTCCTTGAGTGGAAAAGAGCATAAAATTTTGGAGTGTCTTACTGTTTTCCTTGTCTGTCCATTAGTGTATTAGCTTCGTTCTGTGTGTGTTGAATATCATTAAATGTCATTTGCATAGTTAATGTTTGGAGTGCTGAGATTCGTACTAATTGAATTTAAAATCTTATACTTGGATTTATTAAAATGGCAGATTTAGACGATTGAAATGCTTTAGTGGGAGAATATATAAGCGTTTGCAAATTTGTCCCTGTAAGTGAATCTACCACTCCATTTGTGGTAGATTCAACGGGAGACCCTAAACGGATAGATCAGGTTTCGACGGGGCTTTACTATCTCTTTTTTTGTTACGATGTGGTGACAGCTGGCAAAATCCAGTATGCTGGAAGTGTTCATGCTTAACATCTGTTCAGGGTCATTGTTGACCCTAAAGTGACATTAAATGCTTCTGTAAAAATGGTAAGTGGGGAATAGAGAATACAGAGCCTTTCTTTTAGGTCAAAATAAGCTTCTCCTCCTGCAGCCATAATTCTGGGTACTAGTGGAGACAGGCTAACTGTTGCAGCTGTTAGTCCTTGAACTCTGTTGTGCTTTCTTAAATTTTCTGTGGCATGATCTGATTTATGTTTGTTTTATGTTTTACACCTTTTGCCTCAATCTGATATCTGACAGTAGTTGTAGAGGATGGTCTGCATAAAACTCTTGGGTTTAACACTTCATCTTTATTCTTAATTACAGCAAAAGAATCAGAGTTTAAACAGACATAGAAACAGATCTTACCACCTACAGGAGGCCCTACCACTGCGCTTTTCATAAGGTAGAGAGTTAAAAAATTACCTTTGGTTGGAAAGAAGTCGTAAAGATTGTGTTTACTAGGTTTCCCTAGTAGTGTACATCTGTGCCTCTCTAGATAGCACAGTGTTTTTAAAAAGCTTGTCTCAAAGCAATTCTGTAAAATCTCTTGATACCACTCTTTGACCTTCTGCCACTGAGTTGGCATTTTTTACAGTCTTCTGGCATGAGTTCTCCTGCCACTTTCAAGTAAAAATCTACCACGCATTGAAAAGTTTGACTCTGCAGTTGAGAACTGTGCCAAGCTATAAAAACCCTATTTGTCCACAGAATGGATTTTTGCTTGCTGGGAAGACTTGGATAGTACTTCAATAACTGCATAGGAATTGCTTTGAATCTACATACTAATGAAACAGCTCCATATAAATCAAGCTATCGTTTCTGTTCTACTGTGAGGTCTATAATTTGTCTTCATTGCAGCCTCTGCTCTTCCAGACAGTGTTTTATGTAGTCAAATTGTATAGCTCTGGAAAACTTTGTCAGGAAAGTTAATTTAAAACTATTTGAAAGATTTTGCAATGACTACTCTTGTGAAAAAGACCTTGGAAGTGACTTGAGGATGATTCTTGCAAAAATACCTGCTCAGATATGCGAATGACATACAATTCCCTGTGCATGCTCATCACTCACTGATAGGAGTGACCCAAATGCCAGTGGCCACCTTCAACACCAGTGTTGTTAGCTGGTGAAGATGCGTTAGGGTTCAAAGTCCATTTGCTTTAAATGGGAGTGAAAATCCCAGAACAGATTTTTAGGAGAAACATTTCTAGGCTAATAGGTGAGTGAACAACAAGGCCTACAGGAAGGAAGAGGAAGCAGCATTTTATTTTCAAAATTGCGTAGGATGGCGAAGGTAGGCGTTTGGGGGCCAGGGCGATGCGGGGATAGATCATATGTTGGGGAAAAAAGAATACCAAAAACTTTGAATAAATCAGGAATGGGGAAAGAAGACTGAATGCAAGCAAGTGAAGGCCCCTACTGAAATAGTTATGTGATGGAATATGTTGTTCTGTGTTTCCATCAACACTTCTGGGATGCCAGGATATAGGTTTGGTGGAAATGTGATTTTATGCAGTTTCAGTCAAGATAGGAGAAACTTGGATTTGCCAAAAGCAATACTTAGTAATGGGCTAGTTTTTCTTATCTACTCTTCATGAAACAGTGCAAAAGCCTTATTAGGTAGCAAGGAGCAATTATGCACAAATTTAAAAAAAGTCAGATTGACTTTGTTTTCATGAATTTCCTGTTTCAGTTTTTCTACTTTTCTGCCTGTAAACAGATTGTTTATCAAAGGATACTTTTTTTTGTTTTTTTAAATGAGGCCCAAATTATGTGTGTCAAATGCGGATTACTTACATTCTGATACTTTGTTCAGAATTTATTTGGGAACATTTGCAAGAGAATGAGTAGTTGAATTGAGAAGAGACAAACCCATCTAGCCCCATATCTTTTCTCCAGCTCTGGCCAAAAGCAGACACTAAGGGAGGACCATAAAGTAGAGCAAGCGTTTATGATTGCTTACCGTTATTCAGCCAGTTTTCTTACCAGGCACTTCTTGAACCAGGTCTGTCATCTCTGTGTTCAGTAACTCTTGGTGGAGTCCTCTTCCACAAACTTTTCCAGTTTACCCATGTAAATGTTTAGCATCTACAATGTCCTTGAGATGGAATCCCAGTTAAATGTACTTTTTGTGAGGGGTGGTTAAGATTGCTACCTAGCATGAGATAACATAGGAAATAGTATAGGATAATCTGAAAAGATAAACAACCTACGATTAATTAATGTTGTTATCATAGTCTATGTCCAATTTAGCTGTAGGTATGCTAAAAGGAAATGAGATGACTAGAAAATATTAGAGGGTGAAAAGACTAGCTAGGGTTTCTCACTGGCAGAAGCCAGAAAGCCAGCTTAGTCATTACGAACTGGTCAATAGATTTTTTAATCTTCTGTACAGTTGAGTAGCTTTAAATTATCCTGGTCTATTGCAAGTAAATACATTTGCTAATATAAGTCTAAGTGGGTATGATTATGCTCATGAAGATCACAGAATCATGGGAAGATTTAGGTTCGAGTCTCTAGCCCAACCTCCTGCTCAGAGCAAGGCTAACTTCACGTTTCCCGAAAGTCTCCAAGGATGGAGATCTACTATGGTAAGAATCTCATTTAGGATTTGGAGAGGGGAGTGACTTCTGTGCACCCTGAGGTTCCCATCTCAGGCATAGAAACTGTCAGCCCTGCAGGTTTCATCTGGTGTTTCCCAGTTCTTGTACTGGAGGAGGTAGTGAAAGGTCAACACCTACTCACCCTGTCTGTGCCAGCCTGTGATTTTACAGACCCGGGTTATAGCATCGGCCTTGCAGAGTGAAGAGTTTCAGGCTGTTTGGCTGTTCCTTATGTGGAAACTATTTTGTGCTTTTGGTGGTCTCTGTTGCCCTTTCCTGAACTTTTCTTGTTCTGTTTTTTTGAGATGGGAGTGGAGAAGAGGGAAGAACCTGAGCTGCAGATGGTATTCACAAAACAGGTGCACCAGATTTGTGCAACAGAAGATGTTGTTACCTGTTTTGTTCTCTGTGCCTGTCTAATTGAGCTGATGTTTTCAAGGAACTATCAGTTACTCCTTGAGGATCTTAGTTCTGAATAGTGTTGGTTAAATCACAGTTCATCTTGTACTGGCATTTTCTCATAAGCATCACTTTACAGCTGTCTACAGTGAACTTCATTTGCCATTTTATTGAGTGGCCACCGATCTTTAAAATGCCTTTCTGACCTTTCACATTAGTTTCTTTTCTTTGCTAATATTACACAAAGTACTCAAGACATTAAATGTTTTCAGTTTCCACCCTTTGTCCAGGCTGAGGATGTTGAACAGGACAGATACCTGTAGATCTCCATTGGCAGAGGTCTTTCTACTAAGAAAATCGACCATTTATTCTTTACTCTTCTGTAATCTTTTTATCAGTCATTTTTCTGTGCAAGGATCTTCCCTCTTATCTGTTGCTGCTTAGTTTATTTAGGAGCCTTTGGTGAGAGACCTTGTCAAATGCCATGAGGAAATAAATCCAAGTAGGCTGCGTTAACCATATCTCCTTTAGCTGTATCTTCTATCCTTTGACTCCTTTGAAGAATTCCAGTACGTTTAGAGATGGGATTCCCTTTTCAAAAGCCCTGTCAGAGTCTCAGTTAGTTTTGGCTTTTATTCAGTAACAATCTGGGAATCTTGTTTTCATGTTCGGGACATATGTTATTGGTAAGAACTCTTCATCTTTTCATCCTGAGTTGCCTAAAAGCAGAATACGTACCAAAAACCATGCAAAATTGGTGAACGTCTTATGTTTTTTAGGTAAAAAATATCCTTTCCTAATGCCTGCTGTGTTTTGTTTTGAGTTTTCAGTTTGTTCTTTCAAGCAGTTCCTCTAATAGCTGCATGTTGAAATTCGGTCTGTAAGATGCTATGCCATGCTACTAGATTAATTACTTATTTTTATGTGCAGATTTGATGGTAACCTCGTCAGTGTTTGGACCTTCTACCTGAAGCCTTGCAAAAACTAAAATGAAAAAAAAGCCAAAGCAGCGTGGTAATTTTGGAATCACAGCAATTATTTAAATCTGTTTCCCTGATTTCAGGAAAAATGAATTCTATAGTTTGCCTTTGCTGATTATCAATATCATTAATAAACTATATCTGAACACTTTAATGCGCAAATAGGTTTGTAGAGGCAACTGGCTTACTCCAGAAAACATTTTTTATATTGTATGAGAAGGACTAATTTCTCGTGGGATCTTCAAGCAGGTGAAGCCTTTTTATCTGTCATGTGTAAGGTGCTACTCTTGTGATTTCTGTGTGTTTCTAATTGCATTCTGCATAGTTGGACTTCACAGGGTATAGTGATTTCAAAATAGCTGGGTGTACAAGTGTACAGCCCAATAAGTATACCCTGCTCCTTTTTGAATGTCAGAAAAATAACTGTATCTTGTAGTCTTGGTTAATCATGTGTAGCTGGGACGCACAGTTCAGTTCCGTCTCCTGCGTGAGCTCGTCACATCAAACTGAGCTTTCTGGGCTAAACTCATTCATGGCTGTAGTAGCACTGATTTCCCTCCCCTTCCTCTTCCCATTTTCGGTGTTAAACTGTGTCCCAGTAGATCATGGAGAGCTGCATCTTGGTCTTCTGGTTCAGGGGAGGACCCTGACATCCAGCAGGGAAGGAAGTAACAACATGATGTCAGCATGTGGGATCTTGCCGTATATTTGCTGCCTTCACTAGTGTTTTTTGTAAAGCAGTGGTTGACTTTGCTTCTTTGAAGTCTGTGCCATGCAGAATGCTGCTGGTGATCTCTGCACCACTGAAGTGGAATGACTTTTGCGGTGAACGGTGTGTGTCTGTTTGATGTATTGTTGATGTCTGAAAAGAAAAGAAGTTGTGGGACTCTAAGGCCACATGCCGCAGACGTATTTGTGGTGCCTGATCTTAGTATCGTACAATTAAAATATTGATGCTATTACAGTGATACAGTATCAGCCTTGACTAGTCCATTTTCTCGGAAGGGATTTCAGAATTTACAAAGCCGGTTCGCAGTATCTTAGATGAAGTGTATGCGTGAATATATGCTTGTATTTGATGTGTAAGCGTATCCAAAATACAACTAAGCATGAAATCAGTCTATGACACAGGGTCAGAGCTTGCAGACTCAAGGGGTTTTTGTGTGGAGCTTTGTGTATTTCTTGCATCCTCTTGTCATTCCTCTTAATGTTGCTAATTTTCACCAAAACAGAAAACACAGACTTCAGCTAGAAGGAATGAAAAGGCCAGTTATCTCAGCAGACACTACAAAGTGAGACATTTTCAGTATACGCTCGTTGAAATGAATACGCTGACCTTTCTGTGTTTGTAGCTTTGAAAATGGGGGTCAAATTAAAAGAATGAGAGAAAGGCAATGCATTTGTGTGCTTCTCTGGAGTCAGTATTATCCCCATTTGGATTTGGATGTTTGTTTCCTTTCAAGAACTCGTTAAAAAAAAATGCTTTTTTTAATCTTCTCTGAAAATGGTTTAGCAAACATCTTCCTAAAACAGAAGTGCATCACTGTGTGGTCATCTTAAACCAAAGAATTAATCGTTTATTTAAGTTGAATTGTCGTGTGTTTCATAACACGTACAGCTTATTTGTACCTTACTCTTAAAAAACAAAACAAAAACGCAAGTCAAGCCCTTAGAAGGCAGATTGTCTTGTACAGCGAATGTTATGTTGTTTTGAACAAGGCACCCTTTTCTATTATTATTTGATATTTTTATTGCTATGATTTACGTTCACAGGGTGAGGGCAGCACTGTTCCTCCAGTGGCGGTCTGAAGTGAGACCTCTCCGTAGACAAACATTATAAAGTTAACTGTGCTGGGGAGAAAGAGCAGAGCTCTTCCCTTATCTGGAGCCATTTGCGGGTACTTACAAAGCTGCATGTTTAATTCATTCCTCAAGTGTAAGTATTGATATGCAATGTACATGCCATACAGCAATAAGTTGCTAAACAGAGCATCTAATATAAGTATTCTCAGTGCAACATTGAAAGTATTCCCAAATTAAACCTGCTAGTCAAGGGACTACCTGTCATCAAAGTCAGTGGAGGTGGAGGTGAGGCTGAGAGGTGAAGCTCAAGTTGTAGAGCAGAGTTTCTGCCCTTCCTGGACTGATCCTCATGCCGTTCCTCCATGTCTTCCAGCTCTTCATGTTCCTTCAAGCTTTCTCGAAGGCCCTGTCATGCCCCTTTAGACCTTTGCTGCCGCCGCCTTGGCCCTGGGCTCGTAGTTGTTCCTGGAGCTGATGTTCGTGTTCATCTGCAAGTAATTTCCTAGTAGTTGTGGTGGGAGGAAGGGTTAAAATATTCTTGGAGATTGTTTGTAATGACTGGTAATACTTGTGATTGATCGAGCGTAAGTGGAGAACAGTCTTTGAAAGTGTTAAAACAGAAAACAAAGTCTGTCTTGTAAGGTCAGCATCAGAAATGTAGGGTCTGTGTTGATTTTTTTTTTTTTCTTTTTTTTAATACTAGATTTTATATCCAGTTTCACGGACAATGAATCACTTTGTTTCCCTTTCTTTCCCTAATCGAACTGCTCTTGCAATGTGTGTCAATCTGTCCTTAGTTGTCCATAGAAAGACCCACACCTACGTCCGTAGAGAGCAGAATCCGCTCGTGCTTTTGGGCCTTGAAATATCCCTTTCATGACTACCAGCTCAGCGGCTAAGCCTATTAGCGTAAACTCTTTAAACTCTTTAGTTGTTGCATGCAGGCGGTTTCTCCTCCTTCCCCCAGTCCTGCACCCTCTCAGGGCCACAGCGTGCAGCGTCTGCAGTAGTTTTCTGCCTTCTCGTGGAAGGTGCCAGCGTCCCGGGGACACTGGAGGATGCTTTGCCCCGGTGACTGTCCCCATGCTCTCCCTTACGGCCCTGCCTTGAAACAACCAAAAAAGCGATGTGCGGGGTTGTCCTTGCCACTGAGAGGAGCCTCTTCCTGTTTGTGTGTGTAAACGAGTGTGCACCTACGGATTTTCACCAAGCTGTGATGAGCCGGACCAAAAATACCAAACGAAGGCATCCAAGTTCTGCTCTCCCCAGCTCAACAGGACACAGCGTTGTGCTTGCTCCGTGGGAGATGCACGTACGTAGCCATTTTCAACCCGAATTGCAGCCCGGATCAAAACTTACAGATCTCAAGGCCTGTGGAGAGCGGCTTTCCCCGGTAAACTTAGCTCAGTGCAACTTTCAGTAAGCAGGCTTAACTCTTGGCAAGGGGAGGTGAGCGGCTTGTGCGGCGCAAGGCACATACTGCCCTTGCGCTTTGGGAAGTGCGAGTGCGGGGCGCCTCAGATAACGGCGTGCAGCAGTTGGGCTCAAAACCCTTGTGGTTTACCAGCAGCATGGGGGAAGCAGTCTGCAGTGACGGTGTAGCTCAGAAGTACAGCGGACCCGCTTGTGAAAGCACATCGGTTGAAGTGAAAAAACATGCTGGGGTGGGGGGGACCCTCGGTGCCGTATGGGGACTAGGTGAGGTTTGCTGAAGAATTTCCCTGGCTCTTGATTCCTGCCTGTCTGTGGGAGGCTGGAGTCCGGGATGAGCATTCCCGCAGGGCAGGGGAGGGAGAACTGGCTGTAATTGCTGCCTGTATAGGAATTGCCTCCTCTCCCTCCCTCCAGAGGATTTGGTCAGATTCCAGCAGTTAAGGAGAATTAGCAGTTCCTTGGCTAGAGTAAAGACTTGCAGATAATCTGCCTCTTGGGGAAGGGCAGAACACATCCCTTTTGGGGAAAATCAGCTACTCTTGACCTCCAGGTGTAGCTAGTTTTGTGGCCTGTAGCTGGGGGAAGGTAGATCCAAAAAACATGCTTTTGCCAGATTTAAGATCAGCTGAGCTATAAAATCTGCAGTAGAGTTGTCTGCTGCTTACAAGTAGGATATGTTGCACTACTGATACTTAGGAACTGGTTCTTGCTGACTCTTAAATTTCTGTACTTACATAGGGAACCGAAAGGGGACAACTCAGAATCAAGTTGTTTACTCTAGGACTGTAGTTTATCATCCCTGGGCTCCGAAACAGAAATGGGCAGAAGCATCCCTTTTCAAACAGGATTGTGTTTAATAATATAGTGATTTTAATGTTTGTGATACCGGTCCTCTTTTGGTATTGTTACTGTTCTCCCTTTTGAACAAGGCATCGTGGAGAAACTTCAGGGGTTTGCATGTGTGTAAGTGTGTCTAGGTCCTCTCTGGTGACACTAGGTCCTTGCTCCCAAGCACTGCTTTTCTCTGTAGTCCCAACAGCACTTTTCCCCTTTGAGGAAGATGTAGCTCAGTTTCCTGATCTTTTTTTTCCCCAGTTTTTCAGGAAAAAAAAATATTGCGTTCAACTGGAATTTGTGCATATATTTCTGGAGCTTTTTTTTTTTTTTTTTTGCCTGGCAGTTTAATGTTTTGGGCCCTTTCCTAAACCATTTGATTAACTGTTAAAATTGGAAGAGGCTGTTTGGTATTTATTAGGTTAATGGAAAACTTGAGTAACAGATGCATACAGGCATTATAAGAGATGGCCTCTGAAAAAGGGAAGTAAGTAGAAGCCAAGGTAATGTTTTGTCAATAATGAAAACATGCTTGGAAAGGATTATTTATCCCTCACATCTGTATAAATGCTAGCTTTCAGACTCCCAGCTATTAGTATTTTTAATAGGAATAGAACATAGCGGGGAATTCCCCCCTCAATCCCCCGTCCAGTACTTTAGTTTCTTCAAGGAAGTTACTTTTCTTTCAAAAACCACATTTTGGTCACTGGATACAATATCAAAGTTCACCGTAGAAGCTGTCAGATGGAAAAAGGAACGTAGCCCTTGTTAAAATGCTAAAAACACATTGAAACTCTTCTCTTTGAACCAAAACTTAAAACCATTGAGGTTACATAATAAAAACCTGAGGATGGTGAGTAATAACAAAGTAAACACCGGGGAGAGCAGGTCTGAGGGAGGGGAGACGCTAGGAGATGTAGTGAGTGGGGAAACAAGGAGCAAGCGCTAGATGAACGTGAACCGTTTGTAGCGCTGGGATTCCTAAAAAGTGGGTAAAGTTGGTGCTCATGCAGGTCAAAAATAGGCTGCTAGTATTTCTGGCTTCTGTGGCCTGAGGCTTTTAAAATACTGTTCATGTTAGCTGCTTAGGCAGTGAGACAGTGACATGACAACTCTTCAGTCCAGCATCTGAGCTTGCTCCGTTAGCCCTGCAGTTATGTATTAGTCAGCCCTAGAGAGGCAGCTTAGGAATGAAATGACTTTCGAGTCTTTTTCTCATGCGGCTTTTCTTTGGAAATGGTCAAAGTTAAATTCGAGTCTTAATATTTTGTGTGTGTGTGTTGGTTTCATTGGTGTCAATTCTTAGAACTGAAGTCTGCTTCTCAGAAACGCGGTCTGCTCCTGCACGGCTGGCTTTGAGGAGCGCCAAACACGCCGCGCGCGAGCTTTAAAGTGCATCTTTCCTCAGTTGCTTTTGTAGTGGCCCCGTAGGTTCTCCTGTCCCACAAGGCTTGGTTTTAGCTTGAAGGCTGCTTCACAAATGGAGCACTCTCAAAACCAAACTTTGCAAGTAGACATTTTCTAGTAAGCAGTTTCTAAATGAATAATTTAGAATGAAGGATTGTTTTTCTGCAGTTTGCAAAGTCACCATCTCTTAACTGCACAGGAGGAATGCTGGAACCATGCACAGATGCTTTCCAATACGCGGAAGAAACAAGATTAAAAAACAGTTACTGAAACGTGGTGGGGGTGTGGTCCAGTAGACTCTTGCCAACTTGATGGTTTTTAGGTCAAAACAGAGGATAGAAAACCCTAAGGATATGAAATGAATTTCTGCTGCGAACTCTAGGAACCTTTGAAAGTCGGGATAACTTTCTTGGTTAGATGTTTCGGATCTTTGCGGGGGCTTTCCTAGGACTGAGCTGTACTTGGAATTTGTTGCATATGAACTTGAGTTTATTTATGGACATGCTGCCCCCTGACAGAAGAGATACCCACCGTCCACCTTCTCCCATCCTCTGCCCCCAGGAAGTCATCTGCTTCTTGTTAATGCATGTGTGTTAAGCCCACTTAAGAAGCACTAAGATTTAGGTACCAGGCATCAGACTGAAGGAAATGGTTGAAGGATGTATTCATTTTTAACACAGAATAGCTGTTGCCCATCAACCACTCTTGTATGCTGCTTTGTAGACTGTTTAAAGCATCTGTGTGCCCTTCACTGGGTCGTTCTCACAGCATCTTTTTCTAACTTTACATTTTATTTGCAGTGAACTGCTGTCCAGTGCAAACTCAGCTTGAATTCCTTGCCCTCGGGGGGAGGTGCATGTGCAGGTCTCTCACTTTTGGTCGCTGCAACAAAAGAATAAATAAATCTCTCTTCCCAGGAGACTCAAGCCAGTGTCACAGGAGAAAAGAGTTTCTGCTAAGTTTAGCATGTGTGACAGGTGACAGTAAAACATCTTTGGGAGTTCAAGGTCTGTGGCTCTGCATATTGTCAAGAAAGCTTACTGCTGAACTGTTATATTTTACAGACACAAGGGAATAAACCACTACCAGCACGCTGATAGCAGAGCCTCTCTTTGCTTTGCCTCCAGAGACCCAAGAAACAGGCAAGATTTGTGAAACTTAGGAGCAGGCTGCACCTCAGCCTGATTACCTGGCTCCATCGCAGACCCAGCTGTGGAATTTAATACTTCAGGAGAGCGAGCAAGTATTGAATTACTATGTCATTACCTACATGATGCTGCTCTGATGAACAGATCTGTCCCTAGCTTCCTCCTACCTCCCATTCATAACTATGGCACCAAAAGAATTAGCAAAAAGGAGCATGGAGACAATTTTAATGCAATAGCTGATATGATGTCTCGCTTTTGCTCCACTTAACACACTAGCTTTTAGTCTGTAGGAGAGATTTGAGAGATGCATTTGGTAAGTTAAAAAAAGGTTCGCTGTAAAAGAGGGGAGGAAGGAATTGCAGCAGAGCTTCAGGCTGTCAGAGGCTCTGCTTGTCATTCTGGGTCTGCATCCCCTCACCACTAGCTATCTGTCTAAGCTCAAAATTAGCTCTCAAGAAAACCTGCTTCAGGAAAATGAGTGCTTGATATTGGCCAGTCTTCTTCTTTTTCTTCCTCAGGCTTCCTTTTTTCCCCCATGCAGAGCCTGCTGCCCAAATCTAGCTCTGTAGCTCTGTTTATGCTCATCTCCCTTTGCCCCTGCACGTGCTTGGATAGTGTTTCATGGGCCAGCGCCGGAGGAGGATGGTGGGAATCCTTAGCTGGATCACAGGACACAGTTGCTTTCTATCCTTTCTGTATAGTATGAAAGAGTAAGTATGAAACATACTGGTCAAGTGTTTCAGAAACACTTCTGCCGAGCTCTTGCTTTGATGTGTCCCCGCGATGTACACCTGCAGTGATGTGAGAAGAAAAGCCCATTAAATYGCAGGGACACATCGTATGTAAGAATATATCAGGCCGGTCATGGAGGATGACTTTGTGTACAGAAAAGTCGTGTGAGTTTGAAATGGAGATGTGATCATGTGTTGCATCCTCCTGTACCTTTATCTCTTTTTCTTTGACCTTTGGATTCTCCCCAGAGCTGAAGTTTTGCTACTATCTTTGGCCCGCTTGTAATTTCTGTTATGAAAGAGCTTTTCTAGCTTCTCGGTTCTCATAGATTTCCCTGCTGAACCAGCACTCAGAAGTCACTGTAGCTCTGAGAGGGTGTGTATCTACCTGCTCGAATGCCGCAGTGTTTTCCTCTTCCTCTTCCATCCCCAACCCAGTTATTTAATCGTATTATTCCCCTGTTATGCAARAGTTTAAAAAGTGGCATTTGCTCTAGTTCGTAAGTGTGGTGACATGCTCTTTGTCAGCAGCTTGTGACTGACTGTGACTGTCACTTCACACGTGAAGGTGACATCAGTGTGACAGTGTATAAATCTTGCAAACGTGACTCTAGAAATGCCGAGTGTGAACTGAAGGCATACTAGTTTAACCAATTGCAAAATGAAAACGTCTCATTCTTGGTGTGTCCAAGTCTGGTGTCAGCTGCCCTTCCTTCCTTTTCTTCCTGCATCAGATGTTGTAGCCTAAAATTAAAATCCGTTATGCAGAAGAACGGGAAACATAATAGCGTGACATTTCAGTTTTCATTACTTTGCACCAGCGCTTGCACCACCACGAGAGGCTTTACTATGGTCAGCGTTGTAGCTTGCAGACGGTTCATCATGCTACACAAAGTGAGCTAACGTGCACCTGCGCTCTGGCCTGTAGTTAATTCAGACCCCAAATTAAGAAAAGGGGTTTGAAGAATGCAAAAGGCCGCTATAATTTCTCCGGGGATAGCCCAACCCTTGTAAATCTCTGAAGCGGGAGGACATAGATACTGCAGAAGAAAGGATGGCATSGGGTGTGTAGCTTGGAAAGGTCTCTGGGGAGGGAGGTGATGCTGAACTGTAATATCACTAAACGAAAATCAAGGCCTGATAGGTCATCAGGCGGTGGTTGCTCAGTCGGTCCGTGTTAGGCTGATGCTTWAATTGGACTAAACGGATAACGGATACCTGTGTCACTTTACAAGTGTTTGAAGCCTGAGCAGGAGAATTTGAATGGACATGGAAACTGAAGGTTGCTTTTATTCTCCAGCCGCTCCGCCTACGTTAGTACTAACATATATATTCAAGAGTACAAGGAAAACTTCCATATTGCTCTTTGTGCTCTGCTGACTCCTGCAGAGACTGAATTCTCTATGGGTCTTAGTTTGACATGTTTTGAAACTTGTTACAACATAGGTGAAATGTGTAAGTCTACTTATGCTTCTTTCAGAATTAGGCTTTCTCTACCAATCTGCTTGTAAAGCTTGTATCTCTGGAGGGGGGCAAAAAAAAAAGTAGAGATCTCTTATTTTTTAAAGATTCCAGGTTTTGTATGCTGCATTTAAGCAAATCAACTAATTTGGCACTTAATATGGCTGCATAACTGTTTTTGTCCCTCGTGTGAATAAAACCTGACAGATAAGTCTGTTTTGTTTTACTGTTATGTGGTGGTTTTGATTTGGTCCTGGACTTGTTAAATACTAAGTGATAACACACTCTTTGACTTTTTAGAGCGAGACTGAAATTATTTTGACTCACGGTGTGTTTTCGGATAAGAGATATGGTAATTTCTTCTATTTGGTGGCAGGGTTATCATGACGAACCCATAATAAACCTACAAGTTTTTGCTTAGATTCTTGAGCTTAGTCTAATTTTCCTGTATTTAGGTGTCGCACAAGGCTCATTTTGAGSAATGATCCTGTAGAGTTGTAAGGCTGAAGTTAACTTCATGGAGGGAAAGCACCAAGTTGACCAAAGCTTCCCCCAACTTACTCGCTTTTGTCTTTTTCATATATTGGATTGACTTGGTTTCACTTCTTGCAGTTTCTGTTTGAGGTCTCTGATCACACTAGACAAATTCTAGTTTTGAAGGTAGTATGAGTTAGGATCTTACTGCAAAKGTCCGTACAATTTTTGGTACCTTACAAAGAAATGGCTTGTCACACTGTAGGGCTTATTTTTCAGCACATGTATTTTCGGTGATGTCCAAGCTTGCTGTTTTGTTGTTCTAACACTATGTAGGATCTCTTAGTATTTTTTTTATCATTAAAGTAGAAGTGCATGCGGGTATGTAGTATTATTTTACAGCAAACCTGCATATAATGAAGTTACCCGAAGGACAGAAAAAGAGTGTTCATATCTGCTAGATCACTGTTTAAGAGATGAGCCTTTTTTTCCCTGTTTATATTTGCATAATTCTACATTTTGAATGTAGCTTGAGATAAGTTCATCGATTAATTAGACAGCTTATGAAGTAACGAACTGGCGTAGAACCGCCTTGGCTGGGAATTCCCTGATGGAGTCAAAGAAGGAAACCACAACCCACGTAAATTATGTACCTGGGGCTCTGGGATAGGGAGTCTGCAGAGCCAAATAAGGAGAGAAAGAGCAGGAGGCTGCTGTGTCACACCGAAAAAATGCATTAATCAATTAGCARTAGAGAACCAGAATGGTGAGGCTGGAGATAATACTGTCTCTTTTTTCTACGTAGGTATCTTGGTCTTAGCAAGAGGCAGCACCCCATCTGATTTATGCTGCTGCTGCTCTGCGCATCCTAAAGCAGAGATCAGGAATCGAATATGTGGAGGGCATGTCTCTAAAGGAGAAGAGTTTCAAACTGGAAATGGAGCTTCTTTCTTGCTGCTTTTGAGCTGTAACGTTCTTAATATTGCTGTCCTCCAGGTCTATAGCCTCCAGATACTTAAATTGAGTTGTGGCGACCTGAGTGTTAAGCTTGAAAATTTCCCCTGTCAAATGTCATGGTTTTGTCTCTGGTGTGACCCATGTGGTTGACTCGTCTGCTCTTCAAAGACCAACCCTGATAACATGCTTTGTGCAGAGCTTTGTTTTTAAGGTGGGTATGAATGTTGTAACACTTAGTGGTAGCAGATTAGCTGGTTAGCTGGATTTCACTATTACTAATATTATTTAAATTGGGGACCAGACCTCAGGGAAACTCTCTTTGCTTTTACAGTTGTCTTCTTTAGCCCGCTTGCTAGGGAAGATCCCGTAGAGAAAGATTTGCTCTACCTTGCTGCAGCACATAGTTTTTCCTACAGATTAATACACTGTGGTCTGCTCTGGACTGAGTGAGCAAGAGTGAAATGGCAGCCCAGCTTTGTCTTCTGCTTGTCCTCACCCTTGCTATAACAACCTCATTTTGCATATTATTAAGAGCTACACTTTTGTTTTGCTGTCGTTTTGCTTTTGCGAAAGAGTTCTTTATGGGGATAATGCCCGAAGGAAGAAAGTTCCTCGCAGTATCTGTAGGAGTTGTAGTCCTTTACTGTGCAAATGCTGAAATCTATGTATTGCTTTAATGTTTCTTGGAGCTAAAATATTTTTGGATAAACAAAGCATTTCACATAGTCTATAAACCGCTTGCAGGCAACCCTTCGCCTCCRACTGGAAAGCAGCCATCGTGAGCACTGCAGTGCGAACAAGGAGCTCTAACACCGCCGGGAGCCGCGAGTGGGAGGCGGTGGGGCCACGTGGAATAGCTAAATGTTAATTTTGATCCGAGTATCGGATTCCAAACCGGTTACTTCACGAAGAAATCACCAGATTTTTTTTCTGCAACAATTTGCAGTTGTGTTTCTCCCCAGCATAGGCACTGAATATTGCTGTGTACTGAGTAGGAACATTTATGCTACAAAACGTACTCGAGGAGCTACTTGAAAGCAGCTTTAGCAGGTTCCATGTAGAAACCTAGCCTAGAAGTGATAGCAGAAATTAATCTGGTACGGCGATCTGGCAAGTATGGTTTAGCACCAAATACTTGGAGATAGCAGATGTGCATTCTCCTGCTATTAGACATAGCGACATTGTCATTTTTCATTTCAAGCAGTGCCTCTCATTCTAGACTTTACAGTGTGTCCRCGTGAAAGAAGGGATGAAGGAACTTTCTTTAAAAATCAGTTGTTCTGCTACCTTTGACACTTGAAAAGCTTAGTACAGTATCTTAGGAATCAAGGAGGAGCCTATTTAGATGAAGTTTATTTCTGGAAAAGTTTTTCTTACAGGGGAGAGTCACATTTCTGGTATTTGTTTTCCTGGTAAGAAAAGGTTTCTGAAACATCTCCCTGTGTTGTTATAAAGGGGAAGAAAGGCTTAAGTGTTCTCAACCTGTGGATTGTAACCCGGCTTGTTTTTTGTAGAGAAATGAGGGAGGAAAGCCGACAGCTTGTGACAACTTAAAAATCAGAGCAGCAGTGTAAACATACCTGCTTGAATCTGTAAGTAGCCTGATGCAAATCTGCAGACCCAAAGAAGAGGGATTTTTTTGTTTTTTCCCCACCCTGTCTGGGTGGTAGCTGCCCTGCTCGGCACAGGGACGGACGGGTGGCACTCCTTCCAGATATTGCTGTGCACGCAAAGAGTTTAAGTAGGATCAAGAGGAGGCTGAAAACTGTTTGGATGAGAGATTCACTGAGGGTTACTCAATGCCGGCTCCGGAAACTCCTGAAGCCGAAAATAGTCACAGCCTCAGAGAGGAAGAACCTCGTCCCAGGCACRGTATTTAGCTCCTTTTATGCCTTGATCCAACTGATAAGGAACCGTTGTGAGATTTTCTGTTGTATAGGGGTAGCATGGAAGTAAAAGCACTGAAGCTTGGGGTGACTAGATTCAAGGTTAGTAATAGCGGAGGCAACTGCCAGACTCGGTGCCTGATGCAGCCCTGRGAGGAATCACTGCAAAAATTAGCCACTGATCTCGGGGGCTTGGCTTCAGCCCAGAGGGGTTGCAAGAATGATACCTAAGTGGCTTTTCARAGCTCTAGATCTCATCAGGTGGGAACTGCTCAGGAGAAAGAATCCATTGATTCATGTGGAGTTGGTGACTTGCATTTCACAGTTTTTGTCTTTTTTGGTTTTTTTGTTTTTTGATTAAGTTTTCCTGGTCAGCAAGGTGAATTGAAAAGGAGGTTGAAATGGGATAGCTGCCCAACCATTGTGTGCATGGCAGCGTTTGCTATTCTGATACTAGTACCACTTTCTTGTAAATCTCCTGTGTAGAAGTATTGAATCATATTTTAATGGCTAATACATATATATTTTTTTCAAGAAGTCTCCTTTATAAACTTTAGTGTCACCTGATAACAGCACATTTTTGTATACCCAGAAGATAGTTAACTTCTGCAATAGTTTAAGGAAAGATGCTTGTGCACTTTTTTGGTATACAGTATTTGTCAAATGAATAGAGAAATTCTTTTTTTTCCTTTTCGCTTCAGTGGCAGTCTTGCTGTGCGTCAYGAAGCAGGTTGTTCATTCGTTTACGTACACAGCGTGAGTAATAAATGCCAAAAGGTCCTCAGAGGAACAGCGAGGCCAACTGCTGCCTACCTGAGACACAGGGCAGCGGACAAAAGAGACATTCAGCCATCAGCGGAGGATCATGTTCCAGAAGCRAATCTGTGAACTAAAGCTCTTAACCCTGCTGGAGTCCAAAAACCGCATAACAAAGATCTGTTTTTGTGCCCCACTTACTTCGCTTAACCTCTTCCAATTACACAGCCCGTAAATGACCTTCTCTCTCCGCTCTGCCCATGCTCCCTTTGAGATCTGTGCGTAACTTCAACAGCTTCCACCCCGGTCTCCTGCCCTTCTTGCCCCACCACCATCACCACAACCCCACCTGCACCATACTGTCCAATTACTTAAGTATCAAACTAGTAGTAACTGTTTTCTGGTTAAAAGTTGAAACATTTAAGTATGAGAAATACAAGTTTTCAACTCTCCAGTCAGCAAAGGGTGCAGCTCCTTTTGCCAAACCAGTTATACAGATTTCTGTCTTCGTAAATAAATCCTGAATAGTAGGTGTTGCCACAAAGCCCAGTAAAAACATTTAGTCCCTCTGTTATTTGGAGGCAAAAATGGTGCTTCACTGCTTTGTATCAACTGTTACTTTTTAAAGATGCTTGCAAAGATGGAATATGTTTAAGGCCTATTGTTTAAAAAGACCTGCAAAATGGGAAGAGCTAAGTGTAAGCTGGTGTGATTTGTTCCGGAGTCGGTAAGCAAACTTGRTAGGAAAGGTTTTTGGTGTGAAGTCATGTATTTAATGTACATACAGTGTGAATTCTGAAGCATGATGCTGTTTGCGTGTTGAGACGAACCACTTCTGTCTCGATGCCTTTAGCAGACCACGCTTGCCGTGGTCTCAACCTGCATGCCGTAAAGGCAAAATAGATACTGATCGATGGAAAATGAGCCAAATTGGATGCCAAACACAGGTATGATTGCTTATGTTAACCAATATAATCCACAGTAGTTGTTGTCAGGAAGAGAAGACAGAATTACAGTAAACTGTAATTGTGGTATTATCTACGCCAAGAGCAGTGGCAACTCCGGTCATACCCTGCATTCCTTACCGCTAAAACGGTCGTCTAATGAGCTCACAAGGTACATCGTAAAAAGGTCATGGACTACAGCGAAGGTTTATAATTTCCTAGCCATTTTTCAGAAAGAGGCATGTGACCTTTTCCGAGTAGCTTCACCGATCACAAGCTGGAAGAACCCCAGACAGGTTTGTCGGTCAGCAAGGAGCATGTGTTTCAAAAGCCAGCGTTGCAGTGGATGGCATTTCATTCAAAAAGGTGTTATCAAAAATTCATATAAAAAAGGTGTTAACAGCATACCTTGAGTTGATTGTCAAAGCTGAGGTTTTTCGGGAAAGTCCGTGTAGTGTACATAGGCTGGATAGGACTGCAAGTGGGAGCTGTATGTGGTGGAAACTTTCTTCCAAATACTGATCCATAAAATGTGATCTCTCCAAATAATTGKACCTTGGATTTTATAACCTGGGGTRATTTTCTAGAGAGATCCAATATGAATAAAGCATAAAGAATATCCTGCACATTACCTAATTATGAGGTAGTTAGAGATGTTTCGTTTTTATCTGTATTCCAACCTAGTAATTAGCTTGTTTTCTGAGAATTAGCTAATCTTACTTTTCTATCTTCAAAGTATTTTCAAGTTGATCTGGGAAGTTTTGAGCATCCCACCGTGCCGGGACAAGTGAAAATATCAGTGTGCACCGAGTCACTTCTTGGCATCCTGTTATCCATGTAGTTTAGAGATTTTCGAGAGTCAGTGGAGCAGTTTTGTGCCCTAAAGGATATGGAGACTCATAACAACGTAGTGGCCAGATTTGTGGAGAGAAGTCTGCCCTGGAAAGTGTTACTTGGAGGCAGGAATGATTATGTTGGGAGCAGGGAAAAGGACCTTTGCCTGTTAATGGGGATCGTTATTTGTTGCATAATCCTGCCCTGTTTTGGATCTCCTATGGCAGGACCTAAAAATAAATCCAGGCCATAGTCAAAGAGGKGTTTGGGTCTGGTTGATTCTTCGTGGAAGCTGATTCCTCCTTTGTGGTATTGCCTATCTGCTGTTGTTATTTAGTAAGGGACCTCAAAACTGTGACTCCTTAACTGATTCTTGTGCAGTTGTTTTCTTCATCCTTCTAAAAATTCTGCTTCACGGTTTTAAAAGCGTAAAATGCAAATMAAGACTTGTTGGGTTATTAATTATTCAGTTTGATTATAACAGACATTTTATTTTATTGGCTTTAGTCGGGCTAGTGCAGTAGGTGCACAGGTATCTTGGGACGTGTGACCAAGAGCAGTTAGTTGTATCCTGCCATCATAAAAGGACAAAATGCTTTTAATAACGAAGAAAGTGTGCCCGTTACAAGCAATATCTTTCTTTTTGTCAGTGAAATCTTTTGAGCATCCTCACTTTGGTTTTGTTCACAGCCCAATTCAGGGGACTTGGACACTGTAAGAGCTAAACCCAGGTAGTCCAGTGAATAGTCTTGCTAACTCTCATAATTATGTGGCTGTCCCTGGACGTGGGCACAGTAGGGCTAATTCTACAGTACTTTTTAAGTCATGTCAGGCAGCATGTGAGCTGTTTTGCTAACTTCTTTCCATTCAAGAAAGATAAAAGGGATGTTTCTGGGCTGCCTCCCTTAACGCTCCATTGAGTCCTGATTAAAGTGCGGTGTGGGTGGGTGGGAACTGCATGTAAATCTTCCTAAAATGGAAAGGGGAACCAAAATGTTTATTTATACTTGTATTACCTTTTACAATTAAAGACAAAATTTAAAATGGTAGTTAGCCTGAAGCATAAAAGCAAAAGCTGAAAAAAAAAAAAAAACCCTATTATTTAATGGAGATCCTCCACTGCAGATCTGTCTACTAGTAAAGCAGATAAAGATGCTTCTTTTCTTCCCTACCCTTTTATTGTGGACTGAATGCTACATTAAGTTAGCTGTATGGATTTATTGTCTCCCACAAAAAGAGTGCAAAGGCAAACAACTGTAGATTAGGAGCGATTTACAAAATAGTACAGCGATTAGCCTGTCTTTGGAAATGTTTTCTGTGTAAGCATTGCCTCACAAATTTCACTGGCTTCTCATGTTCAAGGAGTAAACTATGAGGAGGATTTAAAGGACAGTTAAACATTCTCTCAAAATCCTTCCGGTTGCCTTTAAATCGATCAATTTGACCTCTTTAATCCAAAACCAAAGTGGGCTGATGAACTCGTACACTGATCTATTTAGGCTGCATTTCTCCTGTGTATTTTAAGGAGTACTTTAGCGTGTGTGTGACAAATGAGAAGCAAAGATACCAGTGAAACGTGGAAACACGCTTGTCTTCCCGTGCTAGCGTATAAAACGAAAATGCTGCTGTTATCGTTGAGATTCCTTTTCTAAATAGCAGTTGGTGGCTACCGAAATCCAGCCCTTGCAGACGTTCCYGATCCTTACTGTTTATGTTGGATAAGTAAGTGAGGAGACAGCCCACTCTTTCTCCTCTTGCGGCCCTGCTGCTTGCATATACTTGTTAAGTGGGCAGAAAAAGAGGGAGAGTCTTGAACTCCAAAGCTTCATGTCTGCGCTTTGCAGCCACGGCTGATGTACAGGACACGCAGGCTTAGGTGTGGGCCCTTAGGCATGGGACAGTAGCATTCACTTGAAAAATAACTGAATGTTAATGAAAGAAATTATTTGCCCTTTCTGGAAATCCTGTAGGCTTCAGTGAGCTATAATCTATTTAAATGTATTAATCACAGATGCRGCTTCAGCTCTAAGCCTGTCCTAAGCTGGGGGCTCTGCTGGTTGCAATACGTTGGATCAGATGCTGTAAAACGGTGCATGTATTGTGAATAAGCTAGAGATGCTCTTTACAAGCTGGAGTGACCTTGAGGATGAAGGCGAGAGACATTATTTGGTGCTGTTGAAAATGACTGTTAGTTCTTAACTATCTTATGGTATATAGAACAAGATGGGCAAGTAACTTCAGAAATTAATCTTCATAGCATCACAACCATCAAAATTGCTTCTTAGCTGATGCTTTCRCATTAAAGAAATGCTGTGAACATTAAAGTAAGTGCTATCACGGAGCCGAATGTTGYCGTGTTATATGCTAAAATAGAAGTGGCTTCTCTCATGCCATTACGACTTGCTATTGCTTAGCAACTCCAGAAACTGAACTACTTCCATAAAGATATTAAAATGTAGCTTTAGGATTCTGGGCTCTGAACTTACCCGCCTGTAACTCAGCAGACCAGCAACCATCGCTGAGAAAACAGAGACCAGGACTTCTCTTGGGGAAGGAGTAGAGGATGGAGGAGCTTGGCATACAGGCCAATGAATTTAGGTAAGAGGGACCTTTTTTTCTGAAAAATATATTAAAAATGTTGCAGTTTTTCAAAAAAATGCCGTGAAGTGCTGTGTGTGCCACGAGCAGGCAGTTTATGCTGTACAGTCTGTTTGGTGAGGTGGGACCAATCCTTTCTAGAAGAGGGGCACACACAGGATTTGCAGCTCTCCGGCTGGATGCAGGGAAGGGTGCAACAGGTTGGTGCGAGGCTTCGTGGGGTTCTTGCTGGCGCTGCTCTTCGCAGCTGCGTGACTCTTGGGGCTTTATAAAACTTGGCTGCTGAGTGAACGCCCGCGAGCAGGGAGTATTATGTGTTTGGAGGGCGGCTGTTGTTATGAGATGAGTGCAGCGCTGTTACTCATGGAAACGGGGCCTCCTTCTTCACTGAAGAAGTGCTAGTGGGTGTCGTGGGATGAGTAACTTGTCTTACATTTAGTAAACATTAGCTCCGTGCTCTTATTACTACACTCATACACCAAACTGGGCATGGTAACAGGACTGCTACTCGGTAACCACATGGCCAGCACGTATGCGATAGCTCCATCCAGAAGCATTTTGCAGGGATGGACAAAAGCCATTTCACTTCCAGCCTGTTGCGAAGAGAAGTACTGTGGCGGCACATCCGTGTGGCTTGTCCTCGCCGCCTGAGGCTGGGCTGGTGGGTGTGCGGTGGGCTGAGCGGCTGATGTTAGACTGTCATCTTCCCTGAAGCGCTTTAATAAAATATGCTTGAAGATGAGGCAAGAATGTGGTGTAAAATCCAAATATGAATTCCCAAGTAATTGCAAACGTAACGAGAAAGAAGTTAAAGTAGAAGGAGATTTGAAGTCAGCATGCTGCAGAGTGTTTGCTTTTTGGCAGCAGGTTGCTTCAATTTGGTTCTGCTTCAGAAGGTAGAATTTAATTTTTCCCCACTCATATTTGGATGGAAATGTATGAATTGCAATTTTCTAACTAACGTGAATGGAAGGGGGAGGTCATCTGTTTTTCCTTACCTGAAAGCTTCTTTGAAATAGCCCTACCTTCCTTTCCGTCTGCCCCTCTCTTGGGAAGTCATAGTGAGGGCAAGTCGAATGGGAGGTGGTTCTCTTGGGAATTGCTCTTTCTTCCTCGTCTASCTTGAAAACTGGAGGGTTGGATGAGGAGTCTGTTCTCTCCCCAGCCGTGTCGTTGGGCGGTTTGTCCACTCTTGATAGTGCTAATGTTAGATGGCTGTGCGAAAGTTTGGTGATAGCAGAGCGATTCAAAGAAAGAAGCCTTTTATCAGTGTACTGCCCCGTGAGGATCTTGGTTGAGTGCATTTTGATTTTTGATTTTGGTTTTGCTTCAGTGCAAGTGCTTCCGCTATTGTAAATGATCTTGACCATCCTGAAGACCAGCAGAGAAGACTTTCAGCCTTCCTTCTTCACTTGCCTGTGTCCATTTATTTTCCATCAACACCTGTTGTCCCTTTTGCCCATTTTAGAGCCTGGATGACCTTATCAGCTCCCTTTAAAGAGTATTTGGAGACTTCTTTAGTGTGTGTGCTCCATTTGGCACTTAACACTGCTGGATGCGTATCGCAAGAGTTGTCCTTCCTGCTTGTTCTTCTAGTTATAGAAAATGTGCCCTGGGACCTGTTGGAATTGCTGGAATTGGGTATTGCGTTCCTGTGAATTGCACCACTGTCTACTGTAATGTGCAGCATTCGAACCCAATATTCAAAGCGAACCGTGTGAAAAACATCAGTATTGATGGCCTTGGAGAGTTTCCTCCCAAGYGAGTAGCGGTAGCTCTTTTCCTTCAAGGCAGTTTTAGTAGTCTTCCAAAGCTCTAGGGCATAAGTCACACCAGGAGCTTCGACCCTTAAGTGGATTGATTTGTACTAGTTGTGTTCATGTCTTGGAAAGAGGCAAGCATGGCCGTAAGAAGATCCTACGTGWTGTTTGTGTCCCAGTATAGGGGTTGCACAGACATAGATGGACCTGCCCACCAGTTGGATCTGTGCTGTGCTTGGAGGGGATCACTGAATGCTATTGCTGGTGGTAAACAGCTTCTGGTCTATGGCCCAGGCAAGTGCTCCTGGACCAAATCACCTGGTCAGTGGCTTGTTCCTAACAGCTCCGTTTCCCACCTTGAGCTGGATGAACTGTTCTTGTGGTGACGGTCTCATCCAAACTACTCTTTYGTGGCACGGGCTGGGAGCTAGCTGCGGATAAAACAAGTGTGTGTACGAGATAAACATCTGCAGGGAGACTGGTGCATGCAGGGAACGTCGGATCTGCTCTCCACAGAGTGCCACAAATGGGATGCTGAAGTGCCCCACAGTCCCTTCAGATCTGATGAAAGCTGCTAACAGACCTTGTCTGGAGACAGGGATCTCTATTCTCTATTTCAGGTTCCTTTGGGACGTACTGTATTTGAAACGTAGTTCTCTGTGTTTGTCCGATGCTGTACTATATCTCCCAGCTATTACTGTATCTTGACTTTGTCCTATTGTAATAACACTAATACTTAATAAGACTAAACAGTTGCCACGCTTCTCAATACATGACTTTTTCTTTTTTTCTTCCTCCATGCAGTGACTCTTATGACTACTTGAGAAGCAGCCAGCRGCAGGTCTTCTGAGCTTTGATTCTCATAGTCGTATTGAGCTTCTAACCTGATGAATCGAGTGCTCTGGGTAGGAAAGCAATTTCAGGTAAGYAAATAAATTCTACATTTTGAAAGATTCACGTAGTATGAAAGTAGAATGCCTTGTTTTTCAATATTTATAAAGTTGGCTGTAAACCGATACTAAATGTGACCCAAATTTGGATAAATTCTTGTTTTGAACATGCACTTGCTGATACTGATTTTTTYGCTTTGCATTCATGGTTTCCTGAACTCATGCCAATGGCAGCATTCAGCACTGACAGCAGTCAGTGGTCCTCACTTGGATATGTGTAGCAAACATCTGACTTAATGTCCTACAGCTGCATGGCACTGTTTGTTTTGGCATCCGTACTGGCTGGTTTCTGGAAGTGAGGCTTTCTTTCACAAAGATGGCTTGCTAGAGAATATGACGATTCTCTCCATTTTCTGTTAGCTTAGACATTGCTTATGCCAGCGTGGCACACTCTTCATGCAAGAAAAAACTGTGCAGATAATGAAGCTTCAGTAGTAAGTTGTATAATCTTAGGAAGAGTCAACTAAAACATCACTTAGAGCAACTCCCTTTTACTTCTTCCAGTTAAGAATAACTAAGAGCAGGACTTCAGAAAATGTAGATGAGGTTAATTGCTCCAAAAAGACTCCTTATAAGGAAATCTTTGCCCTTCTAGCTGTTGAAACCAGAATGATATATTGGGCAGACAACCAGACTGGCAGTTGGAATACCTGTTTTTTCTTCCCAGTTTTGGTTTTGACATAGATGAATGACCTGCAAAGAGAAAATAAATTGGGTGCCTGCCCTTTCTTGTTGCTTGTGGTTATGTTTTTTTCTTTCAATAATCCTTTGAAGCTGCGCAAGGAGTTGCTGAAAGGCATCTCTTAAGCTTCTTTAATGGTTTTGTTGGGTTTGATCTATGCTGGAAAGCTCTGTGACTGATTTAAGAGTTAGAGGGGGAGATGTAAGAACTGGGAAATGAAAGCAGCACTATTGCGCAAAGAGATTTTGAGAAAGAATGTATTTTAAAAACAGTTATTTGTTTCTTCATGTGTAACCTGAGTGATTGGCATATTGTATGAAACAAGTCTTTGGTGCCCTCAGCTCTTAGTTGGAAAGCTGCTTCCTTTTGCTTTAGACACTCTTGAAAATTGGTGAGACTGACCTGGATGCTTTGGAGTGATCTCAGTGAGGGACAAAGCAGAAAAGCAACTTTCAGTGGTAATTCTTCCTATAGGTGCCCTGACCGAACTTGTTTTCAGAAAGGTCTGTATTAGTCCCTCTCCTTCTTTCTTTCCTTTTTTCTTCCTTGTAAAGCAGATGTCACGTTGCTTCATGCTTCTGAATGTCAAGTGTTGTACAATTAAGATGTTTAATAGTGCCTCCGCAGATACTGTAAGAAATCTGGTCGGTACTCAGAAATAATGAGAAAAATACTGTGACTAAATATTTGATCAACATTGCTGAAATGCAGAAAATTAATGGTTTTCTTTGTGTCTCACATAAGGTGAAATATTATGGGCAGGGGTTAATTTTGCAGTTACTGCTTCCTGAAAGCTAGAAGCTGTGTGATAGTTGTTAAGGACAAAACCATAATACCCCTAGTCATGTTTTCATCAAAGATTCTTGGAAAAATTCCTACCATTTTTTTYCCCCAACCATATAAATATTAAGAGTGGAAGACACTCTTTTACCAGGCAACAGAAACTCTTATCACTGTATTGATTCATCTTTTGTTTCCTCTGGGTCTTATACACAGATGCTATAAATAATGTAGTAATCTATTACTTAAAGTTAAATGCGGATTTAGTAGGTTGAACCTAAACAGGGATAGTGCAAGAGAGGCAAGGCTTTCTTTGTTTCATGCTAAATAAAAAAGTTTCAAACCACACTGTTGTGTATGTGGCATATCTTGAAATTCTGCTAAGAAATGACGTGCAGACACCTAGAAATCTGGAACCTATGTACTTTTTGTGTGGTTGTCCCCATATATGGCAGTGTATATTCCAAACTAGTGGGGTCACAAAACACGTGGGTGACTTTTATTTTTACTTGTTGTTTAAATGTAGGGATCAAACAGAGTGGAATATCAAGTGAATCAGTCGTGTTTCTTAGCCCTTTTGCATCAGTAATAGCTTTTTCTGGGGGGGAGGAAGGCATCCCTTTTCTCATTTGTTAGCTTTGCAGAACTTGAACCTTAAAATAATCTAGATAGCCTTTCATTATATAAATATGCACATCCTTCAGCTCGGCATGGACTTGCTTGATATAGCTGCTTGCTGAATTTTCCTTTAATTTTAAAATGCAGAGTCTTTGAAAGAGAAACCCTCGGTTACTTTTATGTACCGCTTAATGGTCCTGACCGTGGCAGCTCTCTTGACTGAGAGCAAAGCAAATGCACCGATTGCTGTATAATGAGAATATAACAGTAACTATTTAAAGCAGACATTGCAGCATAAAGCAGTGGTTTATGACTGGAACTAAATTTCTCTTGATAATTTGTGTTTAAATGTATTAGTACTACCTATTACTGCTGGGTATGCTTATACCTATGAAATGTAACTCCATGGGAACAGAGCCTCAAGGTATAATCTATTTTACTAAAAAAATTTTTCCATAAATTGCTTGTTTAGAAATAAAAATATGTATGAATACAGCAAGGGCTTAAAATGGTTAAAATTAAATTCGAATACAGAGTGCTCGGTAGTTTAACAGGCACTGAGATTTTCAGTTATGAAATTTCCCACTTAAATGGGCAACAATTGGGTAGAAGAGATGTTTAGGGAAAAAACCCCCGTGAAATGTCAAACGCGTGAGAGAGAGTCTGCATTAGAAGTGCTGTCTCTGACTCCTGGGTGCTGCACATGTAAAAGTACCTTTTGTGAAAATCATTAATCATATATGTAACTGACTGCAAATGTAGTGGTGTTTTTATGTCCTCTGTAGGCTATTAGTTCCTTGCGAAGTTGACTTTTAAGTAATCACCTCCCTGCCAGAAATGACTGATGGTGAAGTTGCCTCCAAGTTACGGCATGATGTGGCAGGTTAAAGCCCAGGACGTTCTATGTGAGCATCGCATTTGTTCATCCTCTGCACACCGAAGGCAACACGTTTTACAGCACCACCCACCAGACCTGCTGCTGGTTTTTTTTAATCCCCACTCTCTGGGAAAGTTTTGGATCATTCTCCACTTTCCTTTGTGTGAAACTTAGAAAAAGGAGCTGCCCATTATGGAATAATAGCTAAAAGAGATAGTTGGTCTGGGGCCTGCAATGAATACTGGGCGGTTTTGGTTAGGCTGTATATGGTTATGGTTATACATTAGGCTTTCTGGAATTAAATGGACTTCCCTGCTAGCTTCACCCCCAGCTTCTTCCAGGCACACATCAAAAATGTCCTGTAGAAGTAGGAATGGCAAGTGGGTGTTGCAGGATCTCCCTAGCTGCTTTGGGCACAAACACACGGTCCGCAAGTGTTTTTTTAAAGGTGAGGTGAAGCCAATGAGCGAATCCATGCGATCCTCAGTCCCCAGGAATACATGAATCCAGCCCGTGGACTGAGCTGCTGCCGTCTCCTCCCGTGTCCCTACAGCAGTCTTGTACCCAGCGGGAAGCGAGGAGTCCAAGGAGAGAAGCAGTTGCTCAGCGTCTCGGGCACTAATCCAAAACTGAAGATTTAACTGAATTTTGGAGCAGCTATTGTACATTCCCCGCGTTCAGTTTGTTCTGGATTGATCACATTTGACTGTCATAGCTCCTCTAGCCATTGCTGCTTGTTAAATAGCTTGGCTGAGTCTTGGCAGGCGAGTATCATAAGATGGAAGATGAAGCATCCGTAAGCAGGTGGCTATCAATAATTTCACTGTCTTCTCCCAGCTCGTTTTCCCTCACGTATAGAGCTGCCTCCTTGCGCCCTGGTGAAAGGGAGCAGGAAATGACTGTTTCTGAAAACAGGCTCTGCCTCCCGGTGATTAATCCTTAATCCGAAGAGTAAAGCTTTTCTCTGTTTGTTTGTCCACTGAATTAGCAAATGGCTGCTCCTGTGTCCTGGGGCTCTCCCTGAGTTGCCCTGAGATTGATTCATAGCTTACAGCCCCAAGTAATAGGATTTCCCGTGAGGGCTGCTCACGTGTGTCTAAAGAGAAAACGGGCCTTCCCTCTTGCTTTGTACCTGAAGCGCAACACAAGTTTTTTTTTTTTATTTGGGATGGTGTCTTTTTAACACTTTTCTGACTTCCTTTGAAGGCAGGACAGCTGATGTTAAACTGGGGGCTGCTGCGTGCCGCTGCTTTGTAGCCGTGCTGTTACAGCTTCAGCTCTTACGTTACTAACAGCCTCGTGCAAGTGCTGTTTTGTGCTGAAGTCCTGTTGGAAGTCATTCAAAATGTGTTGTTTATTTGGTTTCCCGAGGAAAACGCCATCTTGCCGTGCTGCAATCGTGTTTCACTCTCTAGCAATGCATCAGAAAGTCAAAGAGTGCAAGGTGAGCCTCTCTTGAGTTTGGGGGGGTTTCTCTGCATTTATGTCCGGTTTAAGGAACCATTGAGAAAACTTGTATTCGGGTCGTGTCAGAACATTTGAAGAATCCACACATCCTCTTGGTCTATAACCCAGGAGACACAGACTCTGCGTCTCCGATGGTGATGCACCTGTCTTCTGCGCTTCTTGGCACGTTGTATTATTAATTGGCCATTTTCTCCCAAATTTAATCACTAATTCTATCCAAAGACTGCCCTCCCTTGTTGAATTAGAAGGTATTAAATATCTCTCTCTACTAGTGGATAAGTGTTGACTAGTTTTTTCGTTATTACAATGCTAGACATAGTTGTTTTTAATTACTCCATAGTTTTGCAGTTTTATTATTCCGCAGCTGATACGGTTCCAGGAATTCTTGCACAAGATGCTTTCTTTCAGTTCATTTGTTAAATGTGTTTCTCTGTTCGCATAGATTTGTGTTTTTCCAAGATGCATTAAAACAATTCTTTTTTTTTGTCCTGTGTTCCCTCTCCGTCTGCTTTTTTATTTTTTTATTTTTTTTAATTTCCAATAAATAGTGGGAAGGYTGTCAGCAACTGTTGCAACAGGAGACTTGCGTGTAGTTCTTAGACAAAATGTTGTCTCTAACGTATTTTTCCTGATGGTGATAAATATGTAACAAAGCCTGGGTAGAATATTTGATGTTAAAGCACTGAAGAATTTTATAGTCTTTACTGAGRATGCCTGCTCCATCACAGGAGTCCTCTGTCCCCAATGGTTAAATCACGTGTGCATCCAAGCTAAATCAAGGTGAGCTTCAGTATCTTCTTGTCTAGAGCACGTTTCTCCCTTTAGGTTCCTCCCTGCCCTTCTCTGGGTTGTGGGACTCTTCATTTCGCCTGTCCCAGACATTGATGCATTGCTAAATTCCCCAAGCTTTACTAATAGTTTCTTGGAAGGCTCAAGTAAAAACAGCCTTGGAAGCTCCCTGGTTTATACTGCACATCTTGAAGGCAGAGTGGCAGAAGAACATGTAAAGAACGTGCTTTGCACAAATGCTGCTTTTATTATTCAGGTATGTTAACTGTGCTTTCAAGGTCACTTCAGATGTTTCGTGAAAGTTGTCAGATGTTTCGTGAAAGTTGTCGTCGATCCAAATTAGGCCGATGCCCTCCTCAGCCTGATACAGCTGCTGGGTGGCTGCCCCTTGCCAAAGATTTTTACGGTCTAAATCTGTCAGTGTGAGGGCACTGGGTAGCCCTTCCACAGTACCGGTGTGTCCACTCTTACTGCTCCAAAAATAATAACACTGCGTGGACAGCATTTAAATGAAGCCAGCAGCAGGTATGGAATTGAGCACCATAAAAAAAGGCGAAGGTAGACTAGCAGGTCTGGGCATAGTGGTGAACATGGAAGATGTGCGTTTCTCCTAAAAGCCRTTGCAACGCTGGGCTTGCTCTTCCTCCCGTTGACAGCTTTTTCTGTGTTTTCGTCCTTTGTGAACTTTTTCAGGGAAGGCAGCTGACAACCAAGAACGTGAAGGCACCAGCTCCAGTTCTGCATTGCTTTTCAGTTGTTACCGATCCTGTTTAAAGTCCCCAAACCCACCGCTGAACAGATGATTGAATTCCCAGGGAGCGTTGCGATCATAAGCGTTACCCTACGTCGCAGAAATTATCTGAAAACTGGTGTGTGGTCCTCGAGCTGCTGGTTGTCTTTCAGCATCCTTGTTGTGCTTTTTTGTCGTTAAATGCTTATTGCAAAGCTCAGATAAACTCACCTGTCAGCAGTTAGGAGAACATCTCTTCCTGTCTCCAGCTGCTCCTTAATCACAGYGGTACGTGGCAGTTTAAAAGCCAGTTTACAAAGGAGATAAGGCAAGCAGCTAGTTACAGCTGCAGAACTTCTCTAAGGGGTTTTTCTCACACTCCAGCAATATTCGGCATGAGGTTGCACTTGGGGTTTGTGAGCATGCCAGCGTACTTGAAGCAAAAGGACAGGTCTGTCTTTAAATCAGCGCTGGCTCTGAAGCATCACCTGCCAAGTTGGACCTCAGACTTGTCAGCGAGGTGGTAACATTGTGGAGCTGAGCCGGGTGCTTAAAATGGGTTGACTTGCTCTGCTTTTAGATTGGCCGCACAGATAAATTGCATGCAGTATCCTACAGGTATTTAATCACAAAATCGCAACTTGTGTATGAAATAACACAGCTTTCTGTCTGTACCCTGATCTCCCCTGCAAGATTTTCCCAAAACATTGGTTTAGGAGACAGATTAATGGAATAGATAGCTCCCTCATCAAACTTTAATAATTTTAGTGCTATGTTAAAATAATGAAATATAGGAGCGTAGCACAAGAATAAAGAGCTAAAACTTTTGGGACTGTAACCTGGCTAAATTCTGTAGGACTTAGTTTTACAGGATAGCAGTCAGTACGAATGTGATTTAATTTTTGCATGTAGGGAGAGGTGYGTTTTATGTGCTCAGCTTCACAACTTGAACACACCGCTCTTCGCCCACTGAATTGCCCAGCAAAAAGGCAAAGGGGAACAGTGGATGAGCTGGTCGATATCTGTATTTCTCCGCTTCAGCGCAGTTTCTGCACGACAGCATTCCTTTTGCTTGCAGAGTTTTCTGAATGTTTGTTTGATTGCTTATCGAAGGCACACGGATACAGTCACGCCGTGCTTGCCCTGCTTGTCCTCGGTCCCTTGTCACCGTAGATGACGGGGAGCTGGGGCAGGGCTACCTTTGGTTTGGTTCAGGTAGCCATCCTTATGCCAGCCAGGATACTCTGAAATAGAAGAAATGAATGTTAGCTAGAGAGTTTTCTGGTGGCTCTTGCACCATTACAAGATCCAAGAAGTGGCTAGAAAGTATCCTTTCTCCTTTTTTCTCTCTTTTCCTTTTCTTTTTTCTGGGTTGTCTGCTGTCCTTCCCTCTATGGAGTAAAGGAGAGAGAGAGGGAGGTGAGTTTTCTGCAAATTTTCCTTCTGCTGTAGGAAAAAATAAACGCGGCAGGACTGGTAGATCCTCATAATCATCTCCTTCAGTCCCTGTAATAGCAGCGGGGAGGCCTAGAGGTTAGGATGAAAATGTGAGTTCAGTTGAGCTTAGGATAGAGAGAGCGTGCAGTAATTCAGGATAAAGGGGATTTTCGAGGGAGAGTATAGAGTGAGTAACGTAATGCAGCAACACCCTGCTATCCACTGCTTTTCTATCCATCGGTTTAGAGAACTGTTGCTCATCATTTAATACCCAGCTTTGCAAACTGCCTCATTACTCTGTTTTCCTTTCCCTCACCCCTGCTTGACTTTTTTGATCTTGATGAGAAGCGGGCATTGGAGGAAGATGCTGATAACAGTGAACATGTCATCATTCAGAAAGAGGCAGCAAAGGCACTTGGACAAAGTGATCCCTTGTTGTAAAGAGATGTACAAAGTAAAGTCTCGAGCAGGTAGGCATTTGCCTCTTGATTTTTACTGTAAAAAGCAGTCAGCATGGCCAGCCACCGGAAAGCCAGTATTTCCTAAGTCCTTCCATGCATCCCTGCTCTATTACGTTCATTGTTCTGGGAGAAATTGTTTCGCTATCTATCAGATTTTTAGCTGTTGAACTTTTCGGGAATGCATCCTGGATGGGTAGCAGGGTGTTTCCCGTTACGCTTTGAAACCTGGACAAGACAATCCTCTGGGAAGGAGTGGACTGAAAAAGAAGGGAAGAGAGTATTCAACAACCCAAGTGAGGGAAAGGAGGTAAACACTTGGCGTGGCTTGCCGGAGGAATTGCCTCGGGCCCAGCAGCCCTGTTTCAGAGGCCACATTCACGTAATTAGAATTATAAAAGCAGACTCTTTGGAAACCTGAAATTCGAGACCACAAGATAGACTAAGTTCCTGAACACGTTGATTAAGGCTCTCATTCTTTCCCAAACTGAGGCATTGTCYCCTTACCTGGGTGTGATCGCCACATTATCACCCCAGCCAAAATTAGTCAGTCCTTCCTATGTRTTCCAGACATTGTCCCAAACTGTGCAGTAGGGATCCCAAGCAGGSTGGCCCAGGGAAGAGCTTTATTTTTACCCCACAGCTCTTGCAAGGTTGATGGAAAGACTTCGGAAATTGTTTCTTTAAATGAGCATATATAAACACTCCAGCAAGTTTTCTTCAGCGTTCTGGTAATTCATGCTGCTGCAAAAAAACATCGTCACTGCAAAAGGTACGTTGAATCCAGAGTTCTTTCTCTGCACATTTGTAACCCCATTGTGCATCAGGAAAATGCCAGCTAAGGGTTTTTTTTTAATGTTTCTGCACCAATTGTCTAGTTTTAGCTGGAAAAATGCTTCTCTTCCATCAGGATTAGCTTCTCTGTGTTAATTTGGGGGTTAGTGAAAATAGACACCTTAAAACAAATCTGTGTTGTCCTCCTATGTCGGGAGAAATTTCCAGTTTGAGGTGCTAAAAATTGGCAAAAATATGCGTGCTGGCAGGAATTTGAGAATACAGCAATGTCCCTTGGCGTATTGTGATTACTAATAACACGAGAAGTATCGGGTGTGCCGTTTCCACATGAAAAGAGGAAACGGGCGTGCGTGGAGCACAGATGAGGTAAAGAGGTTGGTGTGTGGTGTGAGGTTAACGGAGCTGTAAAGCAGCAAGCGGTTGCTCACCGCGTGCAGAGGTTTCTCTGTGTGCCTCCGTGGAGGTCAGTTTGCCAGTTCTGCATCCAGGAATAATAAATACAGATGACCACGATCTATTTTTAGAGAAGCAGAAACATAAGCATCTTGAGATACATGTTCTACTTAATTTACGTGAAGTAGATGAATGGATGCTAGGAGTTGTTAATGAAGGGGTAAAGAAAAAACAATAAGGTGCTGTAAAAAAAATTGGATTCCCCTGTGTTTTGAATGCGCCGTTGGTCTTCCATCTCGAAAAAGAAGAAGGCTCAGTGGAGGATGATGAAGGTGATCTAAGGCACGGAGCAGCTTTCGTGTAAGAAACGTCTAAAAAAATTTTGACTCTCTTGCTCGGAGAAGAAATGATTGAGCACGGAGGAACATGATCAGAGGAATCCTATGGAAAGAGTGAGTAGACGATGACTGTTCCCAGGCCCTCCCCATCCAAAAAATAGTGTCAGATAAAGCTGGGGAGTGGCAAGCTTAAAATAAAGGAAGGGTTTTTTTCAGGTGGCATGCAGAAATGCTGCAGGGTCTTGCACGTTCTCAAAGTTTGCAGGGGCCGGAAGGAGACTGGCTAAAATCGAGCTGTGGCTATTAAAGACAGCACCTCCTGGCACAGGAAAAGGGGATGAAAACGGTATTTTAGAAGAGGGCCTTCTATCTTAAACTTGCAGCAGCAGTGTGAAATCTAACATTATTTTGTTAAGTATGTAATAAATAATTGTAGCCTGCTTTGCTGTTTTAAAATACTGTGTTGGATGCATTTGCGATAACACGGGGGCTACAAGTTGGGGCAGCAGATTAAATGYGGCTTGGCTTCTGCGTTGAATTTTTTGGCAGTTAGATTAACGGCAAGCAGGCATCCGGCATAGTTTGTGGCAAGCGGTTTAGGTGATAAAAAGTYGGTGTTTAAGAGCAGATCATAGCGGCGGTTGTTGTGGATAATTTGCTGTATTACTTGACTGCAGTTTTGCGATCCGTTGCTATTAGGAAATAGTGCTAAGAGCCCGGTACGTCGGGGTGGCAGCTGGTGACCAGGTTAGCGTGGCGCGTTGGAGACCAACCTTTGGGTAGAGTTGACACTCTTGAAGTCAACCAAGCAGTGTAGAGGGTGATGCTTTCTTGCACAGTACGCTGCTTTTTAYTACGGAGAGTTGATTGCTTGCCTGTCATACGAAATGACTTTTTGGAGGCTTTTTGCTCTCTGCAACGTGTGGGTTTTAGGAGGCTTTAGAAGGTGAAGGAGGACGGAGGTGGAAGAACGTGCCTCAAATCAGAGGTGTTTTGGCAAGCGCAGAGGGAAATTGGTGGTTGTAGAAGTTGTGGCGTGGGGGAGCCATCGGCTTGGATCTGATTTTTTTTTTTTTTTTTTTTTTTAAATGCAGAGAACTGAAATATAGATGAGCGGGTGGTCGGGTGGGATCCCACGTTGTGTGCACAAACGGCAGCTTGCCGTGGCGCATCGTTGAACGGCAGTATCTTGGAAGTGGGGGGGGAAAAAAACACATTGCCAGTTTGCTTCCAAAGCACTAAGCGGAGTATTAAAAAAAAATTTCAGTTCTGAACAGGCTGTATCCAAAGGCAGGGCTTTGGTGACCCGTGTGATAAATTGGAGGGTAAATTCAATGTAATTTATCCCTGCCCTGATCTCCGATCATGTCTGTTGGTGTGAAGTAGCTGCATTTGTGTTCACTAGCAAGGTGGAAACTTCTCACCTTTTTTGCTTCCTGTAAAAAAAAATAACTGATAAGTCTTAAGATAGTAAGGAGAGTATTTCTGAATGTACTTTGACTAAATTTGCCATAAGGAACTGAAGAAGTGTAAAAGATGACGGTTGGGAGGCAGATGCTTATTGCACAGTAGATTTCTAGATAGTTTGATTTATAGATAAATCTATTGCTTGCCTGTATTTCCGTAGCCATAAGCGGTTAGCAAACGGGATTTAAAAGCTAAAACTTTGATATAATCTAGAGCCCATTTTACTCTTTTTTTTAAATCCCATCTGCCAAGTTCGGCACTTATGGCTAAGACGTCACGTGGCACCGAAAGAGCCAAGAGAAGTGACGCATCTTGGTATCCCATGGTAACTCTCCCTTTCCTTCGTTTTTAGCTTGTTGCTCTGCTACCAGATAAACTAACCTGCCTGGGGGGATTAGACTTCCTTTGCTCGCGAGAGATGACGGTTAGGATGCAGTATTTTCACCAACTGTTTGCAGAATGGCAACCCACACTGGGTTTATAGAAAACAAAACCCAACCCCCCCCGCCGCCCCGCTTAGCTTTTGAACGTGCAGGAAGTATTTGGTGGTGGCTTTTGCCGTCCGTTTGCTGTTCAGAGGATTCAAGCTCGCTTGAGAAACTTCTCAACCCCCAAGGATGTATCCTGCAAGCATCTGTTGGGTTCAGGGGTAAAATCTCACCAAGGCTAAATTTGCAATTCGGGTCTTACAGTTCACACAGGCTTTGCTGCTGGAAACTTGTTAGTTGATGCTTTCTTCTTTCCCTTTCCCTTTTTTTCTTCTTTTTTTCTTCCTCATCGACTATTTTTAATCTCGGAATTGTTATGTGTGGTTACTGACTGCATCTTTAATTAGAAAGACCTGACTTAAATGTCTTCAGAAAAAGCTCTTCATTTTGCATTCAGATATGTTGGTATTATTTAGGATTCTTCTTCTTTTTTTTAATATATCACTTAAACTGATTTTCTATTCTATGCCTAAATATCCACAGCTGACTGCATTATATTAAGACACTAGTGGTACCGTTTGGGCAACCGGAAAGCTGCAGACCGCAAATCTGCAAATCACCTAATTTAAATAGCATTTATCGTCTTTGCAGTCGCACATGCAAAACTTGGAGCCTCTTTTTGTGCCCTTGTTCCAAGTTCTTCTGTAAGGGCTTTCAAGCGTACCTGGTACAAACCCCCGTAAAATAAATCTGGCTAAATACATTCCTTTGCCCTGCAAACTAGGTTTGGAGCTTGGGGGAGGGAACAGCTTTCAGAAAGCCAGCCTATTTCTGGGTCTGAACGGAAGGGCTAGTTTTTACTCGCCTGCAGTTGGCGTTTGCTGGAGGAGGCAGCGCGGCCAAGTTTTGCAGCGTGGCAAGATTTGCATTTGCTGTTGCCTCGGCTGTGAGTGAGCTTGTGAAATTTCGGTCTCCTTTGGGGAGGAATAAAACAGTGCTTTCCTGAGTTAAGATATAAGTAGATAATGCTAGCAGGTAGGTACGGGTGACTCATTTTGGTGCGTCCAAGCGATCGTTTTTGGTGCCTTTGCATGCACGGCGGCCGTGTGCCTGGCTGTGGCGCTTCTGGGAGGGGAGGGATGTAGAGACGTAGTCGTAGTCGTGACCAATTTTGGACTTCCTAGATTTGGGGCAGTCGATCCGTATGATGTTTGCACCTAGCAGGCTGCGCAGCGGGTGTGTGTCACAGCCGATGCACAGCGTGCGTGGAGGCACTCGTGTGTTTGGAGGCGTTACAAGACTGGTATGTACGGGCTCAGCCCTTTTTGCGGACGTGCCAAAGCAGGGTCTGTCCCTTTTTCTGTTTGCTCAGAGCAGGTATTTAGTCCAGAGCGCTGCTGTTATTGCAGCGGGGCTGAATTGCCCTCTGTTAGATTTTTACTTACGTGCTAACGCGAGCTGTGTGTTTGCATCAGAAGCGCTGCATGGTTAGGTACAAACAATAGCCGACTTGTGGCGGCTGAAAGTGGTGGGGGGAAAATAACGTCTGCTGTAATTCCAGGAAAAAGGCAAGTCTATTTACAGCAGGAGTCAGCAAGAGTTTATTAAGCCATACTTGACTCTTTTCCTGCATTTTCTGCATAGATTATGATGACTTAATCATGAGTTGCTTAGGCAGAAAAATAAATAATTCACCCATTATTTAAGTTACTAATTGCAGGAGCTTTGACCTCAAGGTGTAAAGAAATGCTATACGTTTCCAAGCGTGAAACTGCTTGCAAGAACTACTTGTATCGAGCGTGCATTTGTGCATGTCTGTGAGCGTACCTCCAGCGGGAACGCCTGCATTTGCAAAAGACTTTTAACAAAATGGGTAAAATCAGGGATTCATTTAGTAGAAACTGCTGGCAGTAGACATTTAGCTGAGCTGGTTCAAAAAAAGCCTGTATGTGTTTTTGGTTCTCTGATTTGGGTAATAGTGTTGACCTTGAAAACACTTTTTGGGAACTGAAAGAGTTAAGGAGCTCTTCCCCAACAGACTCGGCTTTTAAGGCACTAGGGGAGAAGGAGCTGTGCTACAGAAAAAGGTCTGAACTTGCAATACGACAAGTAAATGAAGAACGGTGCAAGGCAAGTGTGATATGGAAAAGTGATGTAATGCAAATGATACGAAGTATATGCAGCTGGTGACTGTGGAAACAAAAACAAATGTAAAGGAAAGGCCAGAAGYTTAAGTTCCACTGGTAAAGGTTATCAAAACTAATAAAAGAAAGTTCTCCAGCGAGGACAGAAAAACAAACATATTTTCAGAGGCAGGAGGGTTGAGATCGTCTGGAGATGGGAATACCTGTGTGGACCTAGGCTCGATGCCAGAGGAGTGCTACCCTACTACCAGTTGTTTATTATTTTAATCAAGTGCAGGATATTWAATATGTGTAGAAGGTAATTGGATTATGTCATAATCTAGATAAGATTAAAACCTGTATCAGAGCTACCTTGCAGTCATTTGTTGTTCTTTTTGCTCACTGAAAGTCYAACTCATCTGTGCCTTTAATCTCCAATATCTCCTGTTCCTCACACTTTTTACTGTCTGTGTTTCATCAGCTGCCTGTAATGATTATTTTTACACACTRAACTTCTATCTCTAACTGGTTAACAATACACTATTTTATCTATATTATCTTGCCCAAAATACAACTAAAAGAGTTAGAGCCATAGGAGAGAAACAAAGTTGCCACTTGAGGAAACCAGAGGTTGTGACTGTGGTTAGGACAGTTGGAGCTGGAGAAGTAGGACTGGGCCATACGTGGCAAATTGAGTAATACGGGGTCTTTCAGTGGAGAACTGAATCTGAAATGTCATGAGCCAGTGACACTTTTTTTTGAGAAACTGCGCTAACTTGTCAGGTAGGTGATTTTTTTCTAATGACCTAGCCACTGGGCTCTTTTAAAATTTTTATTATTACATATTGTTAGTGTTGATGATATAATGATGATATAATACTTAGATTTTTGCTTTATTGCCAAGGTCCTTTGTCAGTGGTAGCTTTTTTTTTATTTTTGGAGCTGTAGGTATGTAGGTTTATGGGTTAAAGAAAAGGGAGGAGGAACCTTCCAAACAGATTAAACTGTCCTCAGCAACGAGATTACAGCTTGCAATACAGAGGGAAGACGAGGCCTTAACAACAGCACAGATAGGAAATGGCTAAGGAAATGAGAACCTCTAGCTGCCGTGTTAAGCCTGCGTTAACATCCTCTCTCCAAGGAGAATTGCCATGGTCCCGTCCCTTGTTTAGAAAACAGCGTATCGARGGGAAGTCCCTTGAGCGAAGGGGTCAGCTTGCTTAGCCACTGGCATGAGGTGGTTTCTCACGGTAACATGCGTTGGGCTAAGGTACGGGCTCGGAGAAGGGCCTGCCTCTGCGGGCATCTTGTGCTTGGAGCAGCTGTGAAATTGGGAATACTGTCTGATGCCTCTGGGTTTTCAGGATATCCGAGTCACGGGTATACCACCGCATCCCACCAGCCGTTGCCATAGACGTGCCTGGGAGTATGTCTGCGTTGTCCAGTCCATCTACAAAATGRTCAAGTAGAGACTCCTTAAGTAGTCTGCTTTTCTATAACCACRTTARCCAAAAAATCTCTGTGGGAGGAGAASTTTGGTTTCAGGAACTGTTTTCTTGGGGGTGGGTGGAGGGGAGGACAACCAAAACATAAAGCCTCTTTTGACCTTGCTTGTTCCAGCAGCGTGAAAGCCCAGAAGCAGAAATAATTAACTGGGAAGTAGCTATAAAGCTCAGAAACCTGACCAGTTAATAAAACACGGGATAACCGCCTTGCTGGGAAAGCGATGTGTTGGCTAGGAGACCTTCCTGTCACGGTGTTACACATTATAGGTGACTGGCAAAAGTCCGACAACTGGATTGTCTGCATAATATCATTTGTATAGCTTGTTCATTGGGCAACGTCCACCCGTATAGAGGGACTTCCTTGCGAAGAAATATTGCAGAAGACGAGTGCATGGGAATGCAGACCTCCCTGTGCCRCCACCACCTCTGCCCACGCTTCTCCTGAAGGCTCCCACATACATCCTGTGCTGTCCCTGTGCCATTCCCCTTGCTCTTCCCTGTGCCCCATTCAGAAGGACTTTGTAGGTGGCCAAGGAAGAGAGAGGGCAGGAACCTCYGAGTGTGAAAGGTAAAGGGCTACTGGTCACCTTCTAGGGTAGTGAGATGAGGAGAGGACTCCTCTATGTCCTGATAGGCAGAGATGGTTTCCCAAGAGAGCAGTCTTTCTGCATTGTAGATCAAGGGGAAGGTAATCTTCCCCTTGCAGGAGCGTCGTCTGTAATTTCTTTGCCTTCATGCATGCTTTTCAGACTTGGAATAGGGTAGTTGGTTTTTATTTTGCAAGAAAATGCCTGTTCATATAGCAGGTAGAACAAAACAGACAGCTCTTATCATAAGGAGCATCTCTGGCTCAAAGTGAAGCRTCTGTTGGCTTAGAAAGTACACAAAGAGTATGTCATTCGGTTTGTAGGACTCCATCAGTGTGTGTGCTACCCGTGAGCTTGCAGAGGTGAAGAGAGAGGTTAAATCAAGGGTGAGTCACTTGGACCAATGGTAATCTGGAAAAAATAAAAACTAGGCTATACTACAGCCAAGAGTGCCAAAGTTTTGAGACCCAGGAATGCTGTTTCTCATTGCTTTTTGGGGCATAGCTGGCCAAGGAATAAAGGTACCTGCTGATGTGGTCAGAAGTAGTGGGGAAAACCTTTTGGCAACAGCACCGTGCTATCTACAAGTGAAGCTTGTCCTTTTAGGCAGCTGCCTCTTAGAAGCTCTGCCATTTGTTCTTTCTTTTTTCTTTCTTTCTTTCTTTTTATTTTTCCTGTTGTCCTCATAGATATTCAAAACCCACTCCTAGATTCCTAGATTATCTGGGTTACACTTAAAGAATTACCTCTATGGGAAGGATAATGAAGAACAACAAACCTGTTGTCTGGTAGATTTTTGCCTTGTTCTACAGGCAACTGTGCTTCCACTGARGGATCTTCAAGGGCTTTAAGAGAAAAGTGGTTGAAAACCAGTGGGCAGTTGTTTTGCTTCCCCAGCTTCAGTTTGTCCTTACAGGCCCTGGGAATGTAAGTCTGTAACTTGAAGCTTATCTTAAATGATTTGGCTGTCATCTGTGGTGTTTCACAACATTACCAGACTGACGCTAGAGCAAGAATCAGTGGTGGGATCGGCGAGATTAGCCTCTCTTCTTCTTCTTCTAGTTCTAGTCCATGGCAAGACCTCGTGTACTACCACAATGAATATCTGCAAATGATAGCAGCTGTGTAAAGAGTCCATCCTAAAGGTGCTGCCATGAGAGTTGGCCAGCCTTGCCTGGACCAGGTAGGGCTTGTGCAACTGAGTCTGCGAAGGCTTTTATGTTCTTTTTTTGCTGGTGGAAACGGAAGCAATGGGCCTGAGCAGGAAAATTTTTGCTGAAGCACAATAATATAGCTGTCGCTGGTGCACAAAGATGAAATGCAGGCTGGAGGAGAAGCTTTTCGGCACCCCAGGAACATTTGTGGAGAGTTTGGASACATGAAACAGTTCTGCAGGGACTGATGGAGCCCATGTACACCTGAACATTTTTACTCGGAGAAGTTTAATCCAGAACTCCTGGTGGGAGTGGGGAGCTTCTGTGTACTTCTGGTGTCCCACAGCCTTTGCCATGGAAAGGCGAAGAAATAGGGGCTTCTGCTCCACGCTGGGGGTGATACTAGTGGTGACAGATACATATAGGAACCTGTGATTTCCCGTGGCAGCCCATGTCTCCTTCCTTTCTTGCAGGCCTGCTTTCGTGCACCATTGGATCAGAGTTTGTACTGGAAGCAATAAACTGCACCACAAGAAGTTAAACAGCGATTTAAAAAGAAAAAATCAGTGAAACTCAGAACAGCTTTTTAAAATAGCACCGGCAGGAGAGAAAATGTGTTTGGATTACTCGGTCTCTTGGGTTTTGGGTCTTTTTTTTTTATAGGCCCTAAAAATACCCAGAGGTTAAATTTAGAATGCTTTCCCCCTAATAAACATTGGTCAGTAGATGTTCAGCGGTCGGTTGTCCTTTAGACCTGAAAGCCCTGGAAAGCAGCGGTCTGTTTTGGACACCGAAGATAAATTGAGTGAGCACAACTCCTTAGCATGGCACTTGGGAGTGCAACGACCCTGGTTAGGTTATTTGCTCTTACCTGATATTTTGTTAGAGAGAGGTGATGGCTATGGAAATTTGAGTTTTCCTGTACTTAGCAGTGTAGCAAATACGTTCTTCGACTGACACTAACAAATAGTCACCTAATCAAGGGTAACTAAGCAGTGCAGTGACTTATGGAAGGTTATGGTGAACTCCTTACTGCAAGCAAATGTACATTTTTTCTGCTAAAATCTCCTTGAGTTTATGGCATCATCAATTATGGAAAATCCTGTAGCCTTTCTTGCCTAGGAAAAAAAGCTTCTGTGTCCACCTTAGCCATGCTGCCCTGTTGCATAGTGTATTTAAAGAAATAGTGCAGTTATTTTTCTTGCTAGRTGAACAACCCAAAATATAGAAGGATGCCTGTTGGGTGACTATGGATCGAAAAGGCTGGCTGTGCTACGCTGGTTGTATGTTGTGCCTTCCAGTTGTCATTATTCGTGCACTCAATGCTGCTGTAAATGTTTCCCTTCTTCTGATGAGGGAAGTCTGTCAGGACCACTTGGAAAATACATGTTGGGGGATAGGTTGTGGCTGTCTCAGCTGGAGCYCTGTGATATCTTTGGGGCAAGAGAGAGTCCAGGCTCCCTGTTGGCTGCTAAACTGTTTCCTTGAGTATCTGGTCCGATATACATATACATGTGTGTATCTATATTTCCTTGTATCTTGTTATATCTGTATTTTTTCTCTAATATCTACAATAACCCTGCAACTTCAGCAAAACGTGGGTCATTATTTTGTTAGCAGCAGCAATAGGGGCTGCTTTTGTGGGTGGATCTAACAAACCAGCAGCGTGCTGGGCATCCCTGTGCCGCTCTTTTTGCTTTGCAAGGCAGCTGCTGTGTCTGAATGTCACATCCAGGCTGCTGGCATGTCATGGCTTGGATGCTTATTGCTATGCGACTCTTGGAGAAAAGCTGCTCTACTACAGTGTAAGGCAAACTGTCTTTGCAAGCAGCTTACTGTATGCAAAACCACAAAGACTTTCAAGAGGGGCTTAACAGTGCCGTCTTTAATCAGTTAATAGCCCTGGGACCTGTTACGCAGGACTCTTTAGAACCAGTCTGAACTGCTCCTTGGTTAAATAGAGTTGGAAGTGCCTCCTGTATCGAAAAGATGAAACATAAAYGCAGAAGCTCAGTATTACCAGCTTGCATGCGGTAAAATATACTTCTGTTCCTGAAATCAGTTCGTGGCAGTATTGCATATAAATAGCAGTCCCTTTCTGAGACTTCCCCCGGTTGCCTCCAGCCTGGGTTGGATGGCTTCCTAGTGGTGGTGACCACTAATAGTGGCATTAAACAGCAAATGAGTTGACCAAGAGTAACCGAGAACCGTCTGGTTGTGGAGGACAAGCTGCAGTCACTCTTTCCCAGGGGAGATGGGCACAGCAGAGAGGTGCTAGCGAGGTCGCTCGCCTGGTCTCCATCACCTGGAGCAGCACCCTCTTATTTAAGGGTGCTGTTCAGCTCCTTTCGTGAGCACTGAAATCCCTGATTTCACAAAACGCCAGTGCTGATGTGCATTGTAAAGAAGCAGCTGATAATGCTTTTATGGCAGTGAGGAAATTACTTAGGCTGTAATTAGCATCCTCTCTCTTCCCTTACAAGTCCGGAGAGAATGCCGTAGTTATTTCTGTGTTTAGCTGGTTCTGCTTTATTGGTTTTAATTCAGTACGAAACAGTAGATTATACCTCCCAAGAGAAAAGYGCCGTGTAAATGGGGTTTTGTGCGTGTTGAGAATGCTACAAGTGAAAAGAAACTAACTTAATCTCAGTAGGACGAGCTGCTTTGATGTTCTCTGATGCTGGTCTAATTTGCACTTTCACAGCTACGGGATTTCTAAAGACCACAGTTCAGTTTAACCGAGGATATGCGCCCTCTTTAAGACCAGGAGATYGGTGGAGTGAATGTATATTGCTTCAGGGCTCTCTCTTTTGGATTTGATGCACTGTACTAAAATCTATCTTGGCAGTCCTCAAAAAAACCTTCCCTAGCTCCAGCAGGAAACACGGCATTGCTTACAGTGATAGGARGGTCCTACCAGAAGATGCAGCTTTGATCCAGCTTCAGGCAGCCCTGCTCTGAGCAGGGGTTTGGACTGGCTGACCTCCAGAAGTCCCTGGCAACCCGGAGCTCTCGGCAGCGGACTTGATGACACAAAGCTAACGTTGGGTTGGAAAATACCGGGGGCAAAAAGCCAGACTCATGAATGGACTTTAAATACCTGTGAACAAACACAGGCGGCAAGCCTGTTTAAAAATTATAGTGCTTTTTTGCTGGGGGAAGAGTTGGGAAGGGACCACAAGCGCTTTGGCCACAAATGTGACAGCTGGCGTGATACATCGTCTCATCTGGGCTCTCCTTCCAAGCCCCCAATGTGCTCCATCTATTTGCAAAGAGAGGGAAAGGGGGAGGAGGGATGCTAAACTGAGATCCAGTAAAGACCAATGCGCTACCATTTAGATAAAAACATGTTTTATCTCAATGTTTTGTACAAAAAGCCTGAATTCCCTATAGAGAGTTCCCTGTTCCTTCTCTTTAGGGTGAGGTCTCAGTAGATAGGATCCACTTTTTACTTCCCTCAGTGAGTGAAAACCCCCACTGGCTTTTTTTTTTTTTTTTTTTTTTTTTGCCAGACCACTTCAAGTTGTAGGAACAGGAAATGCTGGAGATTTAAAATAATTACTGCTTTATTTTTAATTTATCTCTTGGCCTTAAAGGCAAAGTTTTTAGGACTTCTGTTCTCTTATCCCAGCAAATGAGGATTTTAGATAGTAAACCTGAAGGGTACCTGTGTCTGAATCTTCCTCCAGCTTTGGGAGGCAACACCAAGAGCATTGGTGGAGCTGAGGGTATTTTGAGGCATGGCTGAGGAAGCACATTCATCAAAAGGTGCCGTTCAAAAAAGGAAACAGGAAAGACCTGAGGGAGACAGAGGCTGAGGGAGAAGCGTACGGAATCGGGTGACGCCGTGCAGGCTGGCGAAACTTCTTCTGCGTGCTCCGTCTGTGTCCCCAGCGTGTGACCCCTGTGTCACCGGAGGAGGAAAAAGCAGGGTTTGAGCCCAACTGTAGCAGAGGTGAGCTAGCAAGTACCAGAAGCTGAATCTCAAACCGGAGAATGAGCTATGTCTCTGCCGAGCTGGCGTGTGATCTGTCAGCACAAGGATATTGTGGGTCTCTGACATGGGTGGCAGCTTAGACAGTGCTAAGATGCTTCTTTTGAACTCTTGTTTTCATCTGAGCCATCTCTTCAATCAGATCTTGGATGAGCAAGTCAACTGGGAAAACGATTTTATCTTAGTGTTGTGAGTGAATTGGCTGTAGTTTTGTTGAACCGCAGTAAGCCGGACATGCAAAAATGAGTGTAAGCTACAAGGATGGCAGTCTGTCCCAAATAGAAACAGCACATCTGGCAAAAGCCAGGAGTGTGTAGAAGACCTCCTAATACTGGATGAACGCGGTATCCATCTGGCAACGTTCAGCCTGGCTCTATCACCTCAGTCAATGTTTTGCATAAAGCTGTAGAAAAATACCGATTTTATTCTTGTCTCATGTTCTCCCCTGCTTACGTCTTTCCTAGTGTAACTGAGTAGCTACAGAAGGGCTCTGTTTCTTTTTCATTCCTCTGTGTGCGTGTGTGTGTGTGTGTGTGTGTGTGTGTGTGTGTCTATATATATATACCCTGTGACGTTGCAGGAGTGTTTGCTTTGGAAGAAATCGATCCATCTGAGCCAAACTGAAAGCAAACGTGCAAGATAAAAGCGTTCCTTTTTTTCTCCTCCTCTTATAGAGAAGGGGGGCCCGAAGCGTCACAGAAGATCATCACCTGGGAAGGACAGTAAGCCTGTGAAGGTAAATGGCCTCTCTCTGTTTAACTAATTCAGTAAGAAACACCCCCATGAAACTGAATTTAAGTTTAAGGGATTGCACTAGGGGCAGAATGGGGGCAATCCTTACAATCTTCTACCCCCCCCCCCAAAAAAGTATATTAGTGCAGTATGGAAGTGAGTTGACTACAGTAAACCTGAATTTCAACTCTTCCTGGCTTTCTAAGCAATTCAGAGCTCCAGATTCTGAGAAACTTTCTAAGACTGTTCCATTTTTTTTTCCTAAGTGCTCAGTATGAATCCAAACTATTAATTTGGGTAAAAACTCTATCACAGTATAAACTGAGAGTAGGTTGTAGGAAATTTCACAAAACTAGACAGTTCATTTCTGGTTTAAGTACAAGTATTTTGGTATGTCTTAAGCTGCGTTTGCTACCAATATACTTGCAAGCTGCAGAAAAAAGAAACTCATACATCATATCCCAAGATTTTGTAAACTCACTATGTGAAGCCAAACATCTAAATGAATGTTTAGGCACTACGTTTTTGCAGAAATGCAGGTCACCAAGCATCTCTGTCTCCAGCAGTAATACTTAAGTGGACAGGAGAAGAAAGCAAGTCCATCTCTCTGGAAGGGTCAAACATGTACCTTTACCCTTTTTTTACTCTGTGTTAGATATTTTGAACTCATTATAGAATTACTTTTTTTGTGAACTGTAATTGCAGAGCTAAAAGCTTTGAAAGTGGCTTTGTTCAGACAAGGCGTAGCTAGTTTAACAGCGGAAGGTCTGCGGAAATCTTGTTCTGGAGTAGGGCTCCCTGGTGTCGGTAGGGAAACGCCTAATCTCTTCTTACTTAGGAAATCTTACTGTGCAAAGTGATAATATCCAAGCAATGCCATCCTTTGAGAGTAGTTAGGAAAGATCTCTACCAAAAAATGTGCGTTTCCTATGGCTCCAATTTCCAAGAGCAAGGCATGGATGGCAGTGTCCACAATTTTATATATAAATCTACCTGCCCAGTTTGCGCACAATCAGCTCCAGTATTTCCGTGTTTGGATAATCCATCTGGGAATAATTGAAAGGCTGCAGTTTATCAAGGAGAGAGATTCCTCTCTTCCCTATTCTGATCATATGGGAACTTTCAAGATCAATGTTGAGTGCAGAACTGCACGATGCTTTGCCCTGTGGAATATATGTGATGTGGTAAATGCTTTGAAAAAACGCATGTAGTCTTTGCTTAGTGATTGGTAGTTTAAAAAAAAACAAACAAAAAAACCACAAGTGTCAACAGAATAAATGCCAGCCGAAATGTATGTGACATTTGCCAGGTGAGTGGTATTTGACCATGTTTGACCATGGCTTGATTTAGCAGTTGCTGTTCCGTGTATGCTATGGTGTTGTATACTTAAGGGATTTTTTTGGTATTGAGAGAACTACTAGAGAAACTACTAGTAATGCTATATATAGACTACAGACATATTCTCGGTCATTAAAATTAACCATATCAGTAAGAAGTCAAAATGTATCTGCCACTTGAAGAGTATTTACTTCCAAATCAAATCTGTGCATGTTCAACCTTCTGAAGTATGTGACTCCCGAGAAGTTGGTTTGCATCAAGCCTCAACTGGTGTGGATGGATACTGCTTTTAAGCAGAACTCAAGATTTGCTGAAAAATGCATGCTTCTGCTTCTGCCTGGAGTGCACAATACCTCTGTGGTCAAAGTTGGTGAGACTTTACTTCAACGGGAGCAGGATGAAGTTCCTTAAGGTCCCTGTTCAGGTCGGTACTAAGTGTTGTAGTCAAAGGGACAAATCCTGGTGCCTATAGTGAAGTGTATGTTTAAGAACTATCGTGAATTGGGATCTCAGTGAATGCTGAATTCTTTGGTGGATACTTATGCTAGGAAGTAGCGTTTTAATGGTCTTGGTGGATGGTAATTTTTAATGCTTAGACAGAACCGATGCTTGCTTTTCCTGTAGGAATAAATTGGACTAGCAGAAATGACTGCCCAGTCAGCGAGTGTGTTCACCAGAGGGAAAGCTAACTAATAAAGTCTCCATTAGGATGAAAACTGAATAGGAGCAACCACAGGTAACAAGGATAGTTGGTTTAGGAATCAGTGTGGTATTGATTAGTGCCTTCCCCATAGTTTTAACAAGCGTTAGACAACCAGGCTGGAATAGAAGTGCTGATGTTTTATCATTTTTGACATGGTGGTCTCGAATATTTTCCAAGTGTGTAGGTTGCCACATTTGGCTTCCTGCGATCATATCCTTTGCTTCTGCAGCAAAAGGAATGCTTCCTGCGGGAAGCGTTATACACTCACCTTGTAAGAAAGCCAACCTCAGTTGGCGCAAAGGCTGCGCTGAACAGTAGCCACTTCGATCTTTGTCCTTTCTTGTTTCTCATGTGCATCTCGCTTGTAATAGTCAAGGTTATAAAAACAAGATCTAATGGGCCAGCACAAAAGTAGGAACTGGGACCTCTTTTTGTCTCGCTTTGGTTGTTGATAGAACCGTAAGAAAGGTCAGATTGGGTTATACCAAAAAGAAAAAAAAAGGCAGTGTCATGCGTGTGGTAGCGTTGCTGTATGTTTTCTCCTTTTCTTGGAAGGAACATAGATAAAGGGGCATATAAACATACTTCCCATATCAACTCTTCAAGCCTTTAGTGATTAATGGCTCGGACTTCCCGAGCATGATACGTGCCTCTTTATTTTTCTAAATTCATCTGGTCGCCCTTTGAACCCAGGTAGACCTTTGGCATTTGCAATGTGCTACGGGAGGAAGTTGCATGAAGAGGATATGTATCATGACTGGGATCACGCAGCTCACCCAGCTGTACAAAGGTGATAACGCTGGCCACGCTGACACAGGATATTGAGGATATAACACCGTGTGGTCTTAACAAAGAGCTTTTTATCGCTTCTGTTTCATTAGTCCCCTTGCCTTTGGGATGGAGGAAGTGGGTATGTGAAGTCTTAATTTGCAGTACTCATCCGCAACGTGTTTATTAATGAGTCAAGGCATTGGATAGGCAGATATGTCTGAGTCGGTGCAGTTTAACCTTTAAGCATTTACCAGTACTTCCAGTTACCTAGGAAAAAGAGGGAGCAGGAGGCAGTGATTAATTAATAGCCGACTTGTGTTTCACCTTCAGAGTTTCCGAGTGAGATATAAGCCGTTCCTGGTTGGTACCTGTGTGTACATTAATCCTGCGAGAGAGAAGATGCTTATTGCATATCTGAACAGCAGGTGCAGGTTATATATTTGGGATAGTTAAACCTACGTATTTCATCCTGGTGACATGCCACAAAAAATACATTGCAAATTAAGGAGTTGAATTTCTCCGATTTGAATTCTGTGTGACCTTTTTTGCATACAAATACGCAGGATGTAGAGACTGAATTGGTTCATCTTTGGCAGGAACAAGCTCTCTCCCTGCACCCAAATGACCTGTTGTTGGCCCTTAACACAAAACACAATGACATAGTAACTCTTTATTTGCATCTTTTTTAAGCTGTTAATTTCACTTGTACTGGAAAGTTTTGACTCCTTTTAGGTCTTTCAGGTTAATAAGCAACTCGGATTCTCCTTTGAACAGCAAGAGATAGAGTCAGTAGACCATAAAGTTGGTATTTGCAGAATGGTGCATTGCTGCTGCAAAAGAATAGAGAAGATCTGGGGAAATATTCAGGTCTTTTATGTCTCTGCCTCTGCTCTGCATAGAGGTCAGCATTAAGACTATTTCAAATTTCACTGTTTTGAAACAGGGATTGCTCAGCAGGCCTGCAAGCAGGCAGTTCTGTGCTTTAATGAAGTGTACTTTCAATATAAACTCCTTTATTTTCTGAAGGAAGTACATTTGACTTGCAGTGCTCTACAGAAGCACAAGCATGGATGTTTTGGCTTCATTTGCCCACCTTTATGCATAATGACTTGCTGTATCCGGTCAGCTGTATTTTAAATCAGGGAGGATGTTTTCCTGAAGGGTTCTTTATTGCTGCTTGGGTGGGCAGCAGAATCCGATATCAATCATTACAACAGTGTTGTAACAAGATTTAGGGCAAATAACAATGAAACTCTCTCTTCCATGCAAAAATCAACAGGGTTCCCAATCTGTGTGCATCATTACAGTATTTGGCAAGGAAACAGTCTGTTGTCTGCCTATAAACAGAGGCTTTGAGTTGAAATTTCTTTTTTTAGGAAGAAGTATAACAAAAGGGATGTTCTTACGTTGTAACTTTTTTACCTAGAGGATTTTGACGCACCTGGGTAAGGAGTCTTCTCAGAGGAAAAGCTAAGTGGCTAAAGAAGAGGAGGGCACTTCACAAGCTGAGGATGCTCTACCTGGACACAGGCTGAAGTCGCATGTGAATAAGTCCTTGCAGTGTGAAAAACGTTCTCATGGGTGAGGTGATGAGTTGAAGAGGGTGTTTTGTTTAATGTTGCTTTTAATGCTTCATTTTTTCTGGATTAAAATGTGGCCACAGCAATCATAAATACCTGCACAGCTCATTTCTGAAAGTGAATCGTGATAGTGCAGCGCGCTACCCTTTTTTTCTTTGCTCTCCTCTCTGAAGAAGTGCTGGGCGTTGCATTCCACGGTGGAATTTGAGCTTCTAATAGCAGAGCCACCACTGAGAAAATCAACGCATTGAATTGATGATCTGAAAAGAAACCGCAACGTTTAACTGGAAACAGCAGAAGGAGGTACACACCCTGCGGCCGAGGGAAGTGTGTGTGAAAAGCAAATCGACTGGTTTTGCACGTAGAGATGATTGCAGTTAGATGAAAGCTCTTGAGATTTAAGCTGTTTACGTGGCTGGGACAATGCAAATGGTGCGGTTCGTTGTCCACAGTGAAAGATGTGGTGTCCTGGAGGCCCTCCACCATGGGCAGAGATCACGCTGGTGCTTCTGCCGTCTTTACAGCTTTCAGGCACAGCTGGCACACGCTAATGAGCTGGTGTCTGATTCCTCAGAGCTGTCGCAATTTAGCGGAGTCCCGTGACTGTGTGCAGGCTCAGATGGAGAAGGGGAGTGAACTGGGAGCTGCCCAGGACAGATCCTGCAGCCAAACAAAGCATCGAGAGGTTGCAAAATCAGCATGAGGTCAAAGTACAAACACGTGTTCAAATGCAATAACATGGCAAATTTCTTAATTCAATTCTGAAGGAGGAGCGGGCAAGTTTTTCATCTCGGTTTCCAGAAGATACCTGTTTGCTAGAAGGCTGCAAAATCATCATCTTGGCTAGAGATTTAAAATACACATTCCCTCTTGCACACACGTTCAAGCGAGCAATGCTCAAATAACCTTTTTTTGTTGCTGATGGAGGGAAGAGTTTTGTTCAGGTGATTTGGTTAAACTTAGAAGCAAGGTAGGCTTTTTATAGGAAAAGAAAGAAAAGTGTGGTTTCCTCCGGACATCACTCTGTGAGTCATACACTGTATGACACAGCATTCCTCTCTGGAAACTTAATTGCTAGAGCTGAAGAGTGTATTCCAGCAACCTTAAGGTAATTTTAATGAAACTGAATAAGTTTCAGAAGCAACTGTCCGCTCTTAACTCATAAAGAGTTGTAATGGCTCTTAATGCTATAATATAGATGAACTAGAGTTTCAGAGTTTTTCTCTTTAAGCCAGTCTATAGGAACAATGATAGATTTGTCTTTTTGTCTACTACACTTTTCTTTTTTAACTAATGGCTTATTTCAGATCATGTTATATTGAAAAGAAGCGTAAACATTTGCTGTTTGAAAGCAGCATTAATTGTCTGTAAAAAAAAAAAAAGAAAAAGAAAAAAACCCCCCCAAATCTCAAAAGACAGTGCAGATCAGTGCTAACAGAAAGCTTAATTTCAGAGACAAGACAATTTTTACATCATTAATAAAAAATGCTTTGTTTTCGGATCATAAAGCAAATACGCTGAAAGGTCTCTAATCAAAAGTTAATGATGTCCTCAATTTTTTATTTTCTTTACGACGGAATTTCAGCTTAGGAGAGTGGTTAAAAAAACAGCTTGGAGCTGGAGGAAGCAATAAGCTTGAGGACACGGGATTTGTTGCATTCACAGCATCTCTGGATATGTGTAAGTTTGCAGATTGCACAGTGAATTTACTGTAAACTAGATAACTTGTTTGGGAGGGAAGGGGTTAAAATGCTGAAACCACAACAATAAATAGCAATTTTGAAGTGGTTATTCAACTTATTGTGATATTAACTGCTAAGTGGAATAGAGGGTTTGATGCTTTTCAAGCAGGAATTCAATGCGGTAGTTAATGCTTCCTTTCAAATGAGCAGGCACATTGGAGTTAAGATCAAATAGCCTCACTCTGAAGGGAATGGGCTGTGTGTTTGAAATCTTTTAAAAAGTTATCCTTGAGCTGTTGTTGAATGTGGTGTTTTAAAGTATTTTCAAGCAAACAGAGATCTGATTAGCCTTTTTATGGTCCTGTAGCACATTTATTTTGATATGTTAGTGGCCAGAATCAGATGATTTGAAGATGTGGGAGGGGAGGATTTAAAATGTTCTTGAGATACTTTCTCTATGGTATATGGTTTCTTGACTGGCATATGGTTAATGCATGGATTTATATTGCTCATGTATTTCGAGTCTGGTAGAAACTAAGGTGTTGATCCTCGAAATAAGTAATCAGTCTTTGAACTCTTAGGCTCTTTTGCATTGTGGTGATACTTGTCCTCAGTAGCCAGCAACCAAGCCAGCACACTTGCCTCTGTGCTAAGCCCCATACGAACAGTTCCTCAAAAGGCAAGACTACAGCTTCTTCATTAAAGCCATGCTCTGAAATGAGTGCCATTTGGTAATTTAAGGGGAGAGGAGTGCATTGCTTTAAAAATCACCACCTTTCTGTTTCATGACATGTCTCTTGCTCCTTAGCAGCAGAGAAGATAAAGCTACTTTGTCTGTACTATTTACTTTTTTAATTTTATTTTTATTTGTCACTACTTATGCATGTTGGGCATCCCAGGCTTTCCTTCCTCTTTTAACATGAAAATATTTCTGTATAACTCAACTTCTTGTTTCTTTTCTGCAGCTCTGTTGGTACTAGTGTAGTGGCATGTGAATGCAATACCTCCCTAAGACCTGTCGTGGCTGAAATTCCATATATTTCCTGTTGTGCTGTTTAATGGAACTCAAAACTTTGTGCAGTGATGACCAAAAAGTTAATACTGGGTTGATGTTTTCCTTCATCTGTGTTGTGGTGCTTGGGACTCGGAGTTGAGTTAGCTCAGTGATGTGGATGGGTTATGTTCTTACGTGCACTTCTTCCCACCTTCAGTGCTGGATTTCATCCGTCGGTATGTATTTTCTTTACTGATGTAGAAGGAAAAAGGTGACGTGGCTAATATAATTTAGTTCCTCTGACTTTTTTTTTTTAGCATTTAGGCAGATTTAAGCTGTCAAGGCAAGTAAGACCTTTCCCCGGCAAGGCTTCTGGAAGGATGCTCTCTAACCAGCGTATGTGCTGTTTGAATTAAATTTGCAAGTAAATGTTCGTGCTGAAGCTAGGTGGTGGCTGTTTGTTTGAAGAGCTAGCAAGTGACCTGAAATTCAGTGTCCTGTCACATAGCTCATATCCTGATTAAGAAAGAAGTCAGGCTCGGACATCGTCTCTCCTCTTTATGCGTTTTTATGGTAATTGTCATGCTCATACTCAAGCACAGTGTGGGAAGGTAGCGATGAAGCAGAGCAACAGCAATTTAACCAGAAGCAGTACTCCCAGATACTCAGCCGTGTGGAAAGAAAATGATGTAACCACTTCTCGCTGCCTTCTAACTCTTTGCCTAAATATGTCCTGGCTGAGGTGTGTCCAAAAAAACCCTTGCAAATACTTTGGGAAAATTCATTAAGTATATTTCTCTTTATTTGTTTAAAGCTGTATGTGGTATTTAGTTGTATCTGCCTGGACACATGCAATATTTAAATAAACATGTCGAAAAGGTGTTCCCAAAGCTCACTTTTAATTACCTGTAATACTAGTCAAGCTGCCCTCTCTCCTCGCTTCTCCCTTCTTGCCCCACCTCGCTCATGGGAAAACAGGGTTGTCTTTGTTACCCGCCTTGAGGTCATTGAACCCGTCATGGATCACTGGGAAGAGGAGTTGCAAAGATAAGGTCTGCTGGAGCAATAAAGAGCATTTTTGTCAAATATGAATGCATGCGAACATCAGAGGTGAATTATTAAGTTGGCCACTGTCCTCACCAACTGCATTCTGCTGTCCCATTAGATGCATATTGGCCAAAAGTAGACASGGGTGACATCTGCGTAATGAGGAATGCATCACCTGTGGTGTGTTCTGTAGTTAATCCTCCAATTTCTCATATTTATGCTTAATGGGCAGAAGTGACAGAGTTGGTACCGATAGAAGGCATCTACGAGATTCTTTAAGTAATGAATAATTACTAATTCTACTCCAGAATCTCCCCAAGAAAGCAGGGCAAGATATGGCAAATGGATCTTTCAGGTGTTTTGGACATAATTTACCCAAAGACAGCTGAAAGGAGGAAAAAAAAAAAAAAAGAAGAGCTTGCCAGTGGCTCACTGTTAATCCACACTTTTAGTCTGTCCTCAAATTTWAAATAAAATTGACTGAGCTGGACATGACTCTTTGGCCTGCTGAAGACGCAGCCTCACTGTTGAAAATCCTCCTAAAAAGAAGTATGAAAAGTGAGATCTGATAGTTAGTTCRCTTGAGTCATGGTCTGCCAGCTCCCGTATCTGCAAGGTGATCTGCAAGAAAAGAGGAATGAACTTGCACTTTTTCTTTAATTCTTAAGAACAAAGCTGTTTGAGAAAGGGTGGGAGAGAATAATGGTTTTACAACTTTCGTGTTAAAATCTGGTTGGGTTTTTTTAAGGACCCTTTAAATGTAATGATTTTTTGTTGATCTTTAAAACAAAACAGAAGACTTATTTTATTAATTCAAAGCATGGGAATTGGCTGGGCTCACTAAGACRTTGATACTCGCTCTGTTCTCCTTGAATTGGCACTTGCAGAAGTACTATTTGACTTTCGGCATCCTTCATCAGAAACAGGAAGAGATATGATATTCCTGAAAATTAMCTGAAAAAACAAGAATGAAAAAATGGAAAGCAGTCACACTGACACTRCCTTTGTTACATTACAAAGCAGCTAAAAGCTCCATGTGAGAATTTCTCCCCCCAGAGCTGGGAATCTGGCTGGGAAAAGCTGGAAAATCCAGCCCCAGCTCACAGCAGGACCAATGTTGCAGCTACAGCAGGTTGCTTAGGGTTGTGTCCAGGTGAGTCTGGGCAATCCCYRAGGATGGAGATCCCCCACTGCTGACCTGGGGCAGTTCTGCAAGCACCGCACACACACATGGAAGAACTGTTTCTGTTCTGTTGCTTTTGCTGTACTCCTCTAAGCAGAGTCCCTCCCCGTTGTCTCTGTAACCCCTTTGGGCACTGGAAGATGCAGTTGGATCCCCCTTTGCTGTCCTGTCTCTGGGCYGAACCAGCCCAGCTCCTGCAGCCTCTCCTCATATGCGCTGGCCTCCAGCCCGACCATCACCATGGCGTTGTGCTGGCCTTGCTCCAGTTTGTGGACATCTTTCTTACTGTGAGGGCCCCAGACTGGACAGTGTCTACATGTGGCCTCGTGAGTGCTGGGTAAGGGGAAAAAAATTACTTCCCTCGACCTGCTGGTTACACTCTGGCTAATGCAGCCAAGGATGTGGTTTGACCTAATTGTTGACTTACGGCCAGCTCGTTCCCCAGGACCCCCTAGTCCTTTCCTACAGAGCTGCTTGCCAGCAAGTCAGTCATGTTACATCACCACACAGTAACATGGTAAGCTTAAAAATTTAATCTATGATTTATTCTTAACCCCTTGTCTGGCCATCTCTCCTTCCAAATATTTGAAGGTTAGTGACAAACCTATGGACATTTTTGGCCTCCTTACTTCATGGAGGAGCAGATCATGAGCAAATTATAGCATTTGATACCTGGCTATCTGGCTGTCTGCAAGTCTGTCGGGAGCAAGGATTGATGGGCCATGCCAGAGGTACATATCTATGAAAAATACTGCTCTTATTAAAAAATATTACCCTCCAGTATAACAATGTTAGTATGAAGGGATTTCTGGATGCAGCTTCTGGAAGTACTTCTTTTCCTTGGTAGTTCTTCGATGTGGTTCTGCAGATTCCTAGGTATTACTGGCAAAGGCTCTGTCTCTGGGATGGAGTTCAAAAACCCGATGCTGCTTTTAGTTAATGCTGCTGTCTATTTTTTTTTTTCCACACTATTTCATCCATGAAGTGAAAGCAGGCCACTTAATATGGCTCTGAATTCGCTTCTGGACAGCATCCCTTTAGCTTACAGCTGCCAGAAGGTTGTGTAGACTCTCCGCTCTCACGTAAGTCTGGATGGATATGGAGAACGCTCTGCCAGTGCTGTTGCTCCCCTCGGTCTCTCCAAGCGGTGGCCTTGGTCTGCTCTGTATTGCATTTTGCACTGAGTTATATGGAGATGACAATGTAGTCAAAGTCTTGTACCAAAAGGGGAGGGGATTTTACCAGTATCGGAGTCAATTTTGCATGTTGAATATATTAATATCAGTACGTATCCTCTAAAATCGTAGTGTTGTGGTTCCTTTCCTTGTTAAGTAATAGCTCCTTTCCTGCCGCTAACACACCGAGCAGCTCTGAGCTGCATCTCCCCACCTTCCYGCAATGAGCTGGCTGGTAGATGTCCTTCAGTCCCTCTCGTGCTCACCAAGGAAGCTCCACACCTTCCTCTGCTGTTCAGCTTTTCCACTCCGTTTTTATTGGCAGGATGTCATTCATGCGATAGTAGTGTATATATTTATGTGCTTGGGAGATGCCAGCTCATCCAGGGCTACATGTTCCTAGTCCCTGGTGTGTTGTCTGGGATAAAGGTTAGGGAGGACAACGACCTTAGGGACTTGCTGCTGGTTGCGGCCGTTTGACTCATCTGGCACCCTGTGGCAATCAAGTAAGCTAAACTCGTGCTGGGGCTTTGCGACTAAGAACTTTTGTTTGTTTGTTTGTTTTTASGTGGCGAAATATTAGCCTGCTTTCAAGGCAGAATTTAACCCCTGATATTCATGTATTGAAAAATGAATCCTTCCTCTTGGTATTAACTCTTCCGTTTCATAGCGTAATGCTTTCTCCGTGCTTTCAAAAGTGATAGCAACCTGAGGCTTCACTTCAGGTTATTTGACTAAATGCCAAAAAATCGCTAGTCTTGAATTTTGCTGCTATAAAACATCTTTTTTTTTTTTTTCTTTTAAGTGTCAGTTTTTATTTTGCCACTAAAACCCAAGCTTGAAAGGTGCCCCCGCTATAGGAGCCGGTGGCAGACCCCCCGGGCGGTTGACAGTTGTATTCCTGTCCGCGGTGGGGGGACGCCGCGCACGGTGGGACCTTCCCCCGCCGATCTCCAAGCTGCACCTGCGGCCACTTGCGGGGCGCGCGATGGCCCTGCCCGGCCTTGGCGCTCTCTTATCGCACCCGGGGGAGTCACGGGCCCCCCTCCAGCTGGACTGGCTTTCCCTGTCTCTCTCCTCCCCCCCCTCCTCCTCCTCCTCCTCCTCCTCCTCCTCCTGCTCGCGGCTGCTGACGTACTCGGGCAGCGAGGCGAGCAAGCGCGGCTGGGGACGGTGCAGCACTCCAGCGCGGCGCACGGCCGGTGAGCGGCGGCGGCTCGGCGCCCCACTAACCTTTCGGCGGGGTGTTTTTAGGAGCTTCCCAAGAGGCGGAGCGCCTCTTCTGGGCTCAAAAAGAGTGGGAAAAGGGGCTGTCGGAGAGCCGGGCTCCGGCGCCGATAGCCCGGAGGAAGTCGAAAGGCAGCGTTTAATTTGAAGGAAGTTCAGCTCGCAGAAGATAGGCTGGGGCGCGGACGAAAAGCTCGGGCTCAGAAAGCTGCCTTCAGCTCGTTACAGGCCTCGTCGCTGCCTCGCTTTGCCGTAAGCGTAACGTCTGGCTTGGAGGCAGCAAGATTAAATTCGAAAAGATTAAAAAGTCGGCTGCTAGTATCTGCTGCCTGCCTTCCCCGAGCGAGCAGCTCTCGGGGTCTGGGCCACCCCGTCCCGCTTAAAAAGCGTATTTAGATTTCGGCCAAGGGCCGACGGCTGCGTGCGGGAAGGGAGGAGAGGTCTAAAATGCAATTTTTTTTAAAAACTTTTTTTTGCTTTCAGTTTTTCTTGGCAGCGCTCAAACGTGCGGTTAGTCACCAGTAAAAGCCAGGTAGGCTGCCAGCGATAGGAGAGGCGGTTGCCCGAAGAGTGGATTTTTCTCCGGGGCAGGCTGCCTCGTCCTGCTGGGGTTTGTCAGCCTCCGATGCGTCTCGATCGATAGGCGTTTTCCTCGTCGCTGCTGGGCGTTAGGCGGGGGTTGAATTTCCTTGGGTTTGTAGGTTTGGTGGCCGTGTTTGCGACGTGCCAGCGAACGGCGTTGAGGTGCCCGGTGGGGTGATGGCTCCCGGCCTCGAAGTCGGGGAGAAGCTCCTCGTGCGCCTCTCCCTACCCCCTCGCTTCATACCTCTGCGGCACCCCCCATGTGAAAACACAGCAGCCGGAAAGCAGCATGGTGTTTTTAGGGTCTTTTAATGTGATTTTGAGCGGCTGGGAAGAGGGAGAGCCGGCGCCGCGTGCCTGTGGAGCGCTCGGTGTGCCGCAGTGCCAGCTGCCTCGCCAACCCCCGGATCCTCCGGCTGTGGGAAGGAGGCACCGGCTGCGCAGTGGGGCGGCGGGTCACCGGGCTTCGCTCTGAGAAACCACAGAAATCCTCTCAGTGAGCCAAAAAAGCAGGAATATAACTTCATCCCTAAGCTGGGTCTTAAACAGATCTACAGCCAAGCCTTTCCGGGCCTGTACGGGATCCCGCTTGTGTGGTTTCGGACGTGACGGCCTTTCCCTCTCCTCTTAAACCTCTTTGGAACTGAATGCTTTAATCTGTAAGCTTTCTAATAGATTTATAGTGCTGAATTTAACTAAATTGTTGCTGGACTTTTGCGTGAAAACAAAAAAACGGTGCCTGGAGTGGCTGGTTTTGTGTGTGCCTATATATCTAATATATAGCGTACAACTAAAATGCGTGTGAGTGTATAAATACTTGTGTATTTATTTTTACCAGGATGGGGAGAGCAAGCTTTGGCTGTAAACCACACATAATAGGTTTAGTGAGCTCTTTGAAGGTGACAGGACACAGTTGCACACTAAAAAGGTGTTAAAATATAAAAAAAAAAAAAAAAAAAAAAAAAAAAGAGGCTTTTTTATTTTTTTTTTTAAAGTAAAGCTCAGCTGCTTATGGCATTCCCGGATAAATCATTAACGCAAGGTCCCGCTGCTTATGAAGGCTGTTCAGAAGTCTCTCCCCTGAAACTCCCTTTTTTTCCAGGAGGTAAGGAAGGAGCAAAGTTATTTACAGACTTCTCCGTAGCGTGCGGGCGTTTGCTGCTGGCATGGCTTTTCGTGCTGGTCGATGAGGTAACGTAGTCCAGTGGGTTGAAGCCGAAGAGGGAACCTCCTCCCCTCTCACCATGCACAAAGATTAAAGCACTTCCTAAGCGAGCGTCTCCAGTATTAAGGGCCGAGGAAGAGGAGGGGAAATACAGCAAGCCCCACTCCGGGTTGGATTAGCTCACGCATTGCCTGTCACGCTGGAGGAGCAGCAGGTGGGTAACGCTTTTATTTCCCATGAGCGAGAAAAGTTTGCTCTAAAGCCGTTCGGTTGTGGGGGGAGAAGGGGGGCGGAAATCGGCGTTTCTGCCCCTGTTTGTTGAACTAACTTGAGGGCACGCAAGGTTTCAAAAAAAGCACAAGCTGAGATGCGTGGGTTATCCACAATCAGATAAGGCTGACAGGCTGCTGTGGGCTGTTGCTGTTGGGTGTAGTGAGGAACAGGTTCTCGCAGCTGGCTGCCTGGGCTGTGTTGGGACGGGGTGGTTGTACTGGAAGGTGTCTCCCCTGGCGACAGGAGTCGCGTGGTAATTCATAAATCTCATCAGCTACCTGTGAATACTGCAATCATTGATGAAGCTTGATTTTAAACGTACTTACGTTGTTATCAGAGGCTTTGTTTTCTGGACTGTGAGTCCAGCTTGTTAGTTTGAGCTGTGAAAATCTGCTGTGTGTGTTGCCATGCTTAAATCTGCACCCGAGTTTGTCTGACTTCTGTTTCTGGAGGCCTTTAGGGAACTGATTTCTCTGATGCCTTTGATACTTCTCATCTGTAGAGTCCTGCCTGCGTATTCTTTAAAATTCAGTCATTGCATTTGCAATGAACTTACCTTGTCCAAGTAATCTGGAGTATAGAAAGTGTTTAGAAAGCATGTAAAAATATTTTATACAGAGAATGGCAAAAGTGGTTTCATTTCTGATGTTCACATCAGTTGTTTAAACGAAGGAGAAAGGGCCTAGGTCAAGGACTTTAGCTATCTAGTTGCCTAAGTCCAGGGGCATGGCTCTGAATGTGCAGCTAAACTCTAAGACTCGCCAAATCAGCGAGTCAATTCAATTAAAAAAAAAAAGCCTCAAACTTGCCTTATAGGCATCTTGCACAGCCCATGCTCTGGGTCCTATGTTTTCTTCAGCCTGAGAAGATTCAAACTGCCCTTGCTGCTCAGGAAAGTGCATGTTACGTCTAATATGAAGTGCATCAGCCGCTGCTCGGAGCAGGGACTGGATTCGAGCCTTTCCCTGGAAGATGTGGGTTGTAGCAGTTTATGCCAAAGATCTTCAAATCAAGAGCATCTGAGAGGGCAGTTGAGAGCGCTCAATCAAATAGTCACGTTGCCTTGCAGAAGAAAGGAATGGTCCCCCCCATTCGGTTCAGGCTCTGTGTCTTTGCTCGAGTTAGCCCATGGCTCTAGGTGGGACCTGCAGCCCTATGTACCACTTGTCTTATGAGCGATTCTCCCATGGCTTAGCACGGACAGGTTCCTGCTTAGCCAACTTCTAACTCCAGGCTGTGGGTCCCAGTGCGAGTTGCTTCCAGCAAGACAAAAGTCCTTTGATTCCCTCTTCCCCATGTGTTCGCCTGTCCCCCTGCGTATTGAATCTCTTGCACCTCTGAATTAATAGCTGGGCTTCTCCCTTTTGACTTTTTAGGGACAGGAGGTGCTGGCTGGGACTTCATCCAGTTTACGGGAGCCACAGCGGGAGGACAAGAGGACGGCAGTCCTTTTGGTAACCAGGTAGCCACCTGGACAGTGTTCAGTAAGAGCCGTCTCAGCTGGGAGACACAGGGCACAGGAAAAGGAAGGCAGCCTCGTTCCCCCTCAGCTCTCTTGAGACGCCTGTTTGGGGTAGTGTTTGAGAGCCTATCTGCTGCCCCTCGCACGCTTGCCGTGGGCCTGGAGATGACTTTTGCCAAGAAAATTGGCCCGATGGGGTTCTCGGTTGTCTCCAGTTGTTCTCTGCAGCCGTTCCCCTGACAAGAAACAGGGCGGGGGGGGGATGACTCGAGTTAAAAATAGAAATAAAGATTAGGAAACTCGAGGTATGGCGTCAACACAGAGCTCAGCTGCTCTAACAACTCGCTGCTGCCACCGCAAGGGGAAGGACTTGCTTATGCTTGTGTGACCGCGCAGTGAGCTAAGCCCAGCAGCAAACTCATCCGGAGGGAGAAGGTAATTTTCCCCCATGCACTTGGACAAACCCAGGAGACAAGGGGCTCAGGGTGCTTCTGATAAAAGGACCGTTTGACTTTAACAGGTAACCCGAGTCCAGGTGTGCTGGGGCTGGAGCTGAAAGCAGCTCAGATGCTCTTGCATTAGCATCAGCTGTTCTGCGTGCTCGGCTCAGGTTTAAAATCAGAGCTATGCCACCCATGCTGCTGTTTATAGCTGGGGCTAGCTAATTCAGGTTAGTCAACCCGCCTTAAAAAAGAAAAAGTGTTTTTTGTTGTTGTTTTTTTTTAAGTGATTCCGAAACAAAATTATATTGGGAGAAAATATTCTCTTGAAACATCCCTTTTCTCTCAGGTGCTCTAAGGAGAAGGTTTACTTTGCTGTTCAGATTGCCCACATTCTTGTGGTTTATGGAGGAGGTTTCTATGAGTAGCTGAAAAATTAGGTAAAAAGTATTGGGGCCTTAATTTCATTTACTAAATCTAAGTGTCTTGCTTGGTTATAATATACAGAAGACTTTTAAGCGTGTGAACTGTCAGAGAGCTAGTCATTAGGGTAAATGTATCGTGTGCATTGTAAACTGCTTACTTTTGAAGCATTGCTTTTAGGAAGTGGCCATTATATAGTGTTTTGTCAGCAACTCTTCACTCTGTGTTTATCGCTAGTCCCTCTAATTATCGTTAGTCGATGTAAGTTTGTCTGAATATATTCTTCTCTAGCCTTTCTTAAAATGGGCCGAAAGCCAGATAAGGAAATTGTAATTTTCTTTGTTGAACGGTTTGTTTTCTGATACTTTTTTGTTTCTTTGGGGATTATTTTTCTTTGTCAGTCTTAAAACAGTGTGATTGCTCAAGCTGCTCTTTGGTTCAGATGAGTTCCTGTTGTTAGAGCACTTCCAGCCACCTTTCAATACCCAATTAAATGTCCTGTTAAGTGGCAAACTAAGAAGAAAATATTCAGGGGCAATTCCAGAGAGGTTTGGGAAGCTGGTTCTTTTGCTCGAGCGGCCTTTTCCACGTGGCAGTAAATATAAGCTTATCTAGAGCTAGGTGGAATTCTGTATCAAGTCAAATTGTGCCTCTTTGTCTGTGCATACAGACTGGAATTCCTCTGTGTTTAAAAGTAAATTTAAGAATTAAAGTTAATTCTTTCAGCCCCTGGACAAGAATCCTGAAGACAAGCAGCTAGTTTTCTTACCAGTCAAGTTTCAAAATGCTTTCAAGATGCACTCTCACTTGGTACAAGGCTGTTAACCAAGAGTAAAAGTGCTTTGGTTCCTTTGATACATATAATTACATTTTCTTGTAAATTAAAAAGATCAATTTGTTCTTACTGAACCTTTAGCAGTGAAGGAGATTTTTCTTTTGTAAGAAAGGTGGTATTGTTATACTTAGTTATTGTTTAAAATAGAATGTAAAGTCTAACCAAGTTAAACCCAGTTTACCTATGATGAGGAAACTGATGCTTTGGGATCGGTGGGTATTGAACATGCAGGATGAAGAGGATTTGCTAGGAAGAAGACCAACTTAGTTTCAGTTTAGCTCTGATTTCAATTTCCTAGTCTTCCTAGCCTTCTGGGTTTTGTTTACTTTCTGATTCTGTTTCTGTGTTGTGAAATTTTCTCTTTTACGCCCAATCACATGCTTTTCTTTGGGGACATTCGTTCAAAACTAGTCACAGCATACCTAGATCCACAGCAAAATGCTGGCATTGTTCAGCCCTCTGCAGCTGTTTATATGTAGCACTTGGGTAACAAAAATAAAGATCAGATTTTAGCAAACTCAAATTCTATTTTGGATTAGTACAGTTGCACAGAGATAACAGAGAACTGTTGCAGATCGTGAGAGTATCTCTGGCCCTGTTAAACGCCAGACCTATGAAGAGCAAGTAATGTATTGCAAATACAAAATGAGAAATGAAAGAAACCTTACAGCTGTACTGGAGCGAGTTTCTTTATCTTCACCATTCTCCTTGCAGTTGCATGAAACGTAAGCAGTTTGCTAGAGACTGTATTTTAGAAGAATGAAAAAGCTCTTCTAGGATGCTAGAATAATCCAATAAAACACTTTGTCCCTGCTTTGATAAATAAACCTCTCTCAAACCTTATATATTTTTTAAATGATAAAAATCTCTTCCCCGTATAATAAAATTGTAACTGTTTAGCAAAGGAACTGTTTGCAAACTTTTTCCATGGATGCAGTGGCCTAGGTTTTTCAGTTTAAGAAGGAAAGGAGGGAAAAGAATGGATCCAATAATTCCGGGTTCCTTAAACTAAAAGCACGAGGTTACTGAATTAGATTTATATGGGAGAAAAGCAACACAGGCTTAGACTTTTGTTAATGTTTAATGTTCTGTGCTGGTCTTCACAGGAATAATTGAGCCATCAGCGCAGGAGTGATCCCATCAGCAGAGTTTATTTTGAGTGATTACGGAGCCCGCTGTGGTTTTCGTTTCAATGCAGGCTGTGCTAATTGATGAACAGGGCCGTAATTTATTTACAGTCCTCAAGATCCCTTCAGGTTGATCCTCCTCCTTTTAAAAACACTTGAAAGGGGAGCGAGGAGGAGAAGGATGGTGGGGCTCATTGAGAAATTTTGCGCTGGACTGCAAACTGCAGTTGTCTRAAACACGCTGTCCTCTTTTTATTTTTTTAGTGTCATGATTTTGCCCTGTCCTAGTTTTAGCAGCCTCCCCGTTTCGTTAGAAATCAGTTGACCTTTAGTCTGGAGCGTGTGCCACTAGGTCGGGGAAGATGTGACGTGCAGAGGTGACACGAGCTGCGGCGGGTGGGGGAAAGGAGGGAGGCGATCGGGAGTGGAAGCCACCACCGATTAGACCAGAGAAAAGATAAAAAGAGCTAGAGAGGGGGGAAAAAAACACCTGCGGTTGTTCTCTAGGTCTCAGCTTAGGATGAATGCTGTTTTTCTTCCTGATTTTGTTAGATCCCMAAATAATCCAGTTTGTCTACAATAGCTGCAGTGGGCACCTATTGAGCGTTATAGTCCTGTATGGTGGGAGAGAGTAGTGGAGGCATCTTAAAGACGTGAGGATTTGTGTCCTGGAGGCTTCTTGTGCCCTCTCCTACCCTTGAGAAGTCGCTTGTACAGCTAAGCGCCGTCTCCATCCCAAACTCGTTTATCCGGCTGCAACTTAATGACAACCTCAAATCCAGAAGTCTGCTTGGAAATGCGGAGCGGTAAAAAGGTAATCGGAAAACATTTTAGAACGCATCCTAATTTTGAAGATTAAAGGATGTTTGAAGAGTGTAGGGTTTTCAAGTAGATGCACGGTTAGTTTGCATGGCTGAACTTTGATGCGCCAGCCACCGCTGTTTTGAAAGCTGCTATGCGATGCTCTTTGAACCAAATTTTGCAAATGCAAGGAAGAAGTTGTGCATTGTAAACACGAGTACTACAACAATACTATTCGTCAATCGGCTGCCTGGAATTACAAAATAAATACATAAATGAAAGAGAAGGATGACAGCGATTTGGGGCAAGTCTTCCACATGTAGCTATTACTCTTTTCCCCGGGGAAAATTTGCTAAAATGATACTTTCATGTAGACGTAACTGCTAACACTTGAATGAAGGCTCATGCACATGCCAAATTATTGGAAAACAGATGAAGCAGACTACTTTCAATAGGACAATTGATGCTGCTTTCATCTCTTCAAGCAGCTTTGCAGAGGTATCTGAAGGAAGGATTATTTCAGCCCTTATGGCTTAATTATCAGACCGGTGCGTGTCCTGCCTCTCCCACAAAAAGTTTTTTATTTGGTGGAGAGGTGGAATAAAATCAGCTGAAATTTAACTTGAGGCTTGATTCTGCCTTTGGCCCGTTTGGCCTGACTAAAGAAGGTGTGGAGCAGAAAGATTTCTGTAGTTTTTTAGGCAGAGTGGAAATGAAATGCAACAGTTGTTAATATAAAACTTTGTTGCCCGCCGAGTGTCCCTGAAGCGCGTGCCCTCCATTAGGGGACAGAAGTCCCATTTTAGTGAATTATTTATGCTGATTCTACAGTAAGAGGACTTGTTGCTTATGAAAGTGCATGCATTTATATTTTATGCCTCTGCCTGGCCTATTTTTTTTTTTTTTTTAATAAAACAAGTGCCAGAAAGATGGTTACTTGGCAAAAATTGGCTTTTAGTAAGCTAGTAAAAATACAAGTTTACTGATTTGGGCTGGTGCTGTTTGCGTAATGCTCTCCTGCATGGTAGCTGTGCCTCTCTTTTCCAGGATCTTCTGACAGTTTGTAACCATGCGTCCCTCCTTGCTACTCACCCAGAAAGCAAGGAGAGCTTTTAGCGCTGCTGCTCACAACCTGTCTCCTACAGATCGCTTTGTGGTCTCCGAGGAGGACAAGAAATCCCCGTAACCCAGCCTAGACAGATGGGAATGTGATATACTTTGGTCTGCTGTAGCCACTACCTTTTTATAGTCCAAGATTGGCAAACTCCCCTTGAGTCTTAATTCATATGGGGCTGCGCTTGGCAGTCGTGCATTTTTTGCAAGATGCATTTTGCATTTAAGTGATGATGAGATAGGTTGCGTTACGTATGTACAGATGCTGTGACCACTTGGGCGCAGGTGTTTTGAAGAGGCAGCCCCGACGTGCTGTGCGCCTGCTTTGGTGGTGTATTACCCTTTACTCTGCCCACGAGAGGCTGCTGGGCTCTTGTACTCCTGCGTGGTTTATAACTTAGCTGCCGGAGAATGATTCAGGCTAGCATAAGTTTTCTCAGGATCAAATTAAATTAGGTTGCTACATTGCTTCAGTAATGGCATGAAATAAAACCTATACTAAAACACTTCTTTTTTTGGTGCTGTTACAGTACCACTAAGGGTGATCTGCATGTTTCACCAGGATTTCTGCTGCAGTACTGTTACCCCCATCTCCATTAAATTTTTGTGAATGTAGGTATTTTCAGACCAAATGAGGGTTCTGCAATGCCTAAGGGCAGATAATAATATACTTGCTTTTAAAAGCAGATTTCATACGTCTTTACGCTCTGCAAAATCTTTGCAAGTGCAGCTCCACCCCCACAAAACCCACCCAAAACCAACAAAAAAAAAACAAACCCAAATTACTGTGACTGTTTAATATCTTTTGGTATGAAAACTCATGGTACCTGATCTTATCACTTCTAAAACCAGTACGCTTTTTTTTTTTTTTTCCATTAGGTAGTCTGATCAGCGTTTTAAAATGTCTGTACTGCTAGCGTGAGAAATACTGATGGTGCCGGAGGGCTACTTGTGAATTTTCAATCTACAGGGAAGATTATTTTGTAAGATCCCTCATTAAAAGCCCTTATTTTATCAGGTTTATAAGATCTAGTAGATGTTCTTTCCACATGCTAGGCCTGTCTCAAGGGAACAAGTCAGAGCGTGGTGCAAGGAGCGGTCCTGCAGAGCAAGCCCGCCTGAGCGAGGGATCGTTCAAGCTACGACTCTGTCAGGTTGGCCCCAATTTACTTGGTCCTCTTAAGATATTCTCCTGACTCCTCTGCTCTAAAGCAGTATATGGGTTTCTGCAGTACAGGAATGCCCTGACGGCTGTGCTGATCCTCTGCACGTTAGAGTCGTCAGCATAATTGTTATTCCTTTATTTTGTTTGCTCACCCAGGTATGCAGCAGTGATGCTACGTCCTGCTGGACCTCTGGAGGGAACGCGACCGCTGATGATTTACATAAGGAAAAGGCTTATTCCCAGTGAGCCTTTTGCACCGCGGGTTGGTTTATAGGAATATTGCTTTTTCCGACACGGCTGCTGCTTCGTTATCGACGTTGCTCCTCGTCGTTTGGATTAGACCGCTGAGCTTCTGCGGCTGTTTTTCTCTGCTTCTCTCCCATTCCTACCTGGCAACTTCTCTTCCCTTCCTGCAAGCCGACAGACTGGTGGCTTCGCAGCCATCGCCGCTCCTCTTTTTTGAGCCCCACCTCCTCGGCGTTAGTGCCTGGCTTTCATTAGCACCTTGCTAAGCTGGGTTTTGCCCAGCTGCTTTTAGAAAGCTACGGCATCCAGGCGACCGTGGGTTTTAATCCTTCCTCCCCTCCTTCTCGTCTCCTTTGCTGGATTTTATCTGGGTTTGTGCTCCTGGGGATAAAAGAGTCGTTCCTCCGGATTTCTCAGTTCTTTCTGCCGCTATAGCTATGCTGCAAACGGCTCCACGATCCTTTCGGAGTGACGGGCAGCCGTTAGTTGATCGAATGGTTAACTCTGCCCGTTGCCGCACAGCCGGGGAGGAAGGCTGATTTTCAAGGGTGGAAGCAGCTTTTCGGTTTCGGAACTGACCAAAATTATTTTAGCAATTAGGTTGGTTTGGCGAGAGCCCCGCAGGGAGAGAAAACGCTGCATGGGTTCAGCCGCAGGGAGCTAGAGTTATTAGCTCGATAAAGCGCGTACGCCGTGACGTAGGCTGTAAGCTTATGTTATCGTCGAAAAGACACTGTCCAGTGCTGCATGACAAGCTGTTAACTCTTGCTTCTAAATATATATAATGAAGGGGATCACAGGGACTTAAGAGGGTTTTATCCTACAGTTCCAAGCCTAAAGCTTGCCTTGCCTTTTTGCGGTTAGAAGCAGACATTTAGGCTGGTTAGCAAAGTTTGCTACAGCCTGTACGCTCATACTTCCTAGCAGCTGTAAAAACACGTGCTGGCTGTAGCAGACTGGATCCGGTCGCGTTATCTCCTCCTGCGGTGTGAGAGAAGTATCACATGAATCACCTCCTCAAGATAGGTATCTGCCTTAGGTATTTTTAATTATTTCTAGTTGTGGGGCGTGAACTAACAGCAGATGAAGCTTTGATACACTTGGCTTTGAGATACTTTGCAATAGATTTATGGGCTGCTTTTTTTTTTTGGTGATGTAAAATATTATTTTCTTTAAGTGCTATTTTTTAGCATCACTTAATTTCCAGGGGAGGAATGCAAGCTAGTCCTGCTTACCCGGTACTTAGAGTTGCAATTCTCCCATTTGGCTGGTGTTGCAGCTTAGTTTTTAAATGGATTTAACCGAAGCCCTCCAAAGCTACCAGTTCAGCCTGCGGATCGGTTACGCTGTCATCGCCACAGAAATAGAAAGCCCGTCTGGCATGTTTGGGGTGGCAGATCGTGGAGTCCCTGCCTGCCGAAGAGAGGGTGGCTGGGAAACACCCTGCTTGATGTGCTCATAACTGGAATTGCTGGATGACTAATGGATTTCTTCATGATGACGTTAGGAAGAAATGATACAGCCACGTTTCCTATACCCTGATGTGTCACTAGAGGAAGAAAAACAGCAAAAAGGAGAGGGGAATTGGATGTGTGCAGGAAGAACTTTCTTCTGAGGCTTACTAAAGCGTTCATAATTTCCGGAACAGTTAGATAAAAGCTTTGAGTCCTTTTATTACCTATCTTTATTTGTGAACATATTTGGTCACAACTTTGAAAATAAGCTGAGAGAAATATTCCAAACACTAAGAGCATGCCACGCTTTGAACCCCCCGCACTGCTTCCAAAAAATTCTGCGTGTGGCCTTGGACCTCGTTTTGCTGATATCTAGCAGCGCACACAGCCGTCGTCTCTGGCTGTGGGGAAGCAAGTGTGTTTTTAGTGTTCTTTTGTGCTCTTAAAATATCTGACATTTGAAAAATGTTGAAAGCCCTGGAAGTGCTGGGAACGCTCGCTTGACGTTCTTGGGAGGAAGTTTGTGCCTCTCTCTCTTTTGGGGGGGTTCAAGGTTGAATCATCACTGGAAGCGAGATTTAAGCAGGATTTGCAGTATTACCGTATAATCGCGGAAGGGATGGAAGTCGTACCCTTGCGATAGCCTGCCTCGCATCAGGAGCGGTTGAGTATGGATAGTCGATGACGTTAAGATCTGCCGACCAAGACGGAGGCAAAACTGCCCACTGTGCAGGGGAAAACATCTCGGGAAATAGGGACCCCTAAATCGGGGAACAGAGCCAGTCCGAGTTGCTGTCCTTTTCCAGCACTCCTTCTTGCTTTCAGTGGAAGAAATGTTGGGATCACAGTGGGGAAGAGAGATGTTTCATCTCTCCAGCAGCGTTGACCAGCTGGTGGTCTTACGTACCAGAAATGATGTTGCGTATTTGTCGTCTTCTCCTTTTCAGACCAGGGATCAGTATGTGTTATATGAAAACAAATTAATAAAGACAAACCTGAGGATTCTTCCGTTTTACCAGATTAACGATGTTGAAAATTAATCATGTTGATGGTATGCTTTTTGGGCAGGTTTGTGAATAGTGACAGCTGAAATACAGAAATGAGCATCTTCCATGGAGGTATTGAGATACTTATATTTAAACTCTGGGGACTTTGAAGCTTTTTGATCTAGTTCTGCTGTGCTGGACTTCAAAAGTAGTGTATTTGAAATAAAATACTTACATTGCTAATGAAATATGAAAGTATATTATTCTAGGCTGGGTTTCTAAGGGCATAAACTCAGTTTTATGTTGTTTTACACGTAATTCAAGGCAATTTGGAGGAAGTAACTGTTGTGGTCTGGATGCTATCTAATATATCTTCAAGAACAAAACCAAATATTAAGGCTTAAATCAATTGTCTTATTTTTTAAGTGCAGCGAGGTTATATATTCATTGTAGTTTCACTCGGTATTCTTCTTCCAAATCTGCATGGCTGGTTTTGTAAAATATGCTGGCATACGCATTTTAAAACTACATTAAGTTCAGTCACAAGGCTGTTCTCAGTTTCTCTAGGCAAAACTTCCCTTTTTGTTTCGATAGGTATTTTTTATTCTTGCTACTGCTTAGATTTCCAGAGGCTCACCACAAATCTGGCTTTCTACCAGTAAATGACTTTTAGGCATTTAAAGGTGTCCCCCCCCCCCAAAAAACCTCGGCTCCATTAACCAGCTTAAAATATGGAGCGTATCTCAAGCATTTTCGTCCTTTTTACCTTCGTGTTTCCATACATGTGCCCTTACTCCATCCTCTCCCCATTTCCACATCTTGTGGAAAAATAGGATTTTTTTTTTCCTTTCTGCCTGTGTTTTATCTGTTTTCCTGCTGGGGTCTTCTCTCCATGTAAACATGAGGAGGTTTGGATAGTTTTAGGAGGAAGGGAAGTATTACCTTGTGCGTTTTAGCAATATGGCTAGCTGAGAGGTTTCACGAGGACACTGAGATCTATTTCTAGCTCTGCCCCATCTCTGGCTGACCCAGATCCCAAATTAAAACTACCCAGCTGCTCAGAATGGAGGAAAAAATATATGTTGTGTTGGAGACGACTGCCAGAGCCTCGCTGCTTTCCAAGCGGAGAACTCGGAAATACTTAGTTACTTCTGCCCAGAAAATAGATGTGCAGGTTTTGAACACAGTATGCTTGTGGTGTCCATGGTGGCTTTGTAGTAGTAAGGACGGGACCAATGCACTTGTAGAAGTCTTTGCTGAAGAATTAAAGGTCCCGTGGTGAAACCGGCTCACCCGTGGGTAGGAAGCAATATAATCGTCTGTGACAATCGGTTCCTGTCGCTGCAGGCTGAAATAGTTCAAAGGCTTTTTTTTCCCTCAAGAACAGGGTTGCAAAAGTGAGTTCTTAGAAGGTAAATCTAGTTTGGTTTGTTGTTTTTCCTCCTGTGCAAATGAACTTTTTTTTCATGTATTAGTCACGTCTTTCTTGCATAGAACCGAAAGTGAAAGTGTGTTTTGGGTTGAAAGGTGGGTTTCCCGTGGTAGCCATTCAGAAATAATCTAATATTGCTCCTGCTTGCTTTGTAGGCGTTACATTACTTTAGGACTTATCTTAGACATCAGGTTTGTGGCATACGATATAAAATCAGATTTACGCGTGGGTTACCCTTGCAATAGGTGGGAAGCACCTAGCTATTCCTGCCTCCAGAAACATCGTGGCTGAGCATCTTGCGCTTGATTCAGTGTCATTCATTTGAGACGACTTCTCTTACGCTCTGCGGTCCGAAATAATTGCTCAAAAATTTAAACCGAAGCCGAGACGTCCCTCCGCCGCCCCGCACCCCATCCTCTCCCCCCCCGGCACGTTCAAAGCAGTATTTCTGTAGCTGCAAAACAACGGCCCAGCTTAGCAACTGTTCGGGTAAGAGGATTGCTGGTCAGGTGAAACCTTGTCGTAAATGTTTGCTGGTTTCCATAACTACTTCACAGAAGTAGAAGGAAAAAGGGGAGGAAGAAAGTAGATCAAGGAGACTTAGGGCTACAAAGAAGCTGAAGAATGAGGCTCCCCCCTTTAATCAGGTTTGGATGCAAAAGATGTCTCTAAGACCTCGTGCAGAGTGTGTGTATGTATGTATATGTATATTGTATGTGTGTGTATATGTATGCATAGAAACAACATATATATGTATTTTTGTAAGAGATTTTAAGGTATTTACTTGCAGTGTTTCTCATTTAAAGATAAGTAGTTCGGTTCTTCTGATTTAATGCGAGTGCTTTCATTTTTCAATGCTCAGCACTCAAATCTCCGATTCTGTGCATGGCTGGTAAGCAGATTCCCCTGCCTGCGGGTGGCTTCTTTTTAATTTTTTTATTAAATCGAGTTGGGAAATATATATATATTTTTTTCTTCCCTTGGAATAATTTAGCAAAAACGGACCGCTCAGGGATTCACGTTGCATAGAGGTGATTTTTCTCTTTCTGAAGTTGTGTAAGTAGCTACACAAGGTATGTTGGAATAGCCTCACGTTGCTTTTAGTCTCTTTTTCAATGTGAGCTTTATAGTAGTAATTCCCATTGCTCTGCCTTTGCTTGTGCTGCGCCTTAGAATTTGTCCGTACGGCATAAAGCCACTTTTCCTGTAAAGTTTGGAAATGTCGGCGGCCTCGCGCTTCCCTGTGGCGCAGCCGCTTGCAAGGGGCAATCCGTGTTACGGAGACAAAGCTGTATCTCGGAGGGAAGGAAGTAATTTTGCACGTTGCTCGAGGGTCTTGTTAGTGATATCCAACATGCAATTTGCAGCAGGCATTGCCCTCTCTTGGCAAACCGGTTTGCAGGGGGAGTTTGCAGCTATCGGGCGTCCGGTCACCGAGGTGTTGGAGCGATATTGTGAATTATGAGAAAATGCCAGTGGAGGAAGTGACTGTAGCCGTCACTCAGCCCCTGTTGCTATGAACAGTTTGTGTTGTGCTGTGCAAATGCAGAACGAGAAGTCTGTACTTTCACCCAGAAATAAATAAATAAATAAATAAATATTTAAAAAATAAAATTTTGGGAACCAACTTGGGAGTTGTTTTCTAAGGCATTAAGCCTTCCATCGTTATTGCAGCTGACTTCTCTCCTCTGTGCATGTGTACACATACACATGGTCAGTCTCTATCTCTGTGTGTGTGTTTTTTAAGGGAGACGACAACTCTATTTTATCTCCGAGCTGGGCTTATGCCTGGATCTTGCTCACTTGAACAGTATTTTTGCCAATGGTTTTATCGTGTGAACTTTTCCAGAGTGTTTGGGAATGATAAGCGATTTTGCTATTGAAATATGTTTACTACTTCACTACATGAGAAATACCAGGAAGAGCATTTGAGTATCTCGCTGGCTCCTGGTGAAGAGCTAGTTGTGGTTTCTGAAATGGCTGGTTATTTTACTGATTTCTATAGTGACTGTTGCCTTGGCAGCAAAGGTCCTCACTTCGAGGATAAAAGCACTGTATAAACAGGAGGAAGGCATGATTTGATTTGGGCAAGCTGCGATCTGGCTTTGCCTTTTACAACGCTGTCCCTGCTCTTCTGTAAATAGTATCGTCCCCTTTTTCCTACCGACTTCCGGCTAGGGCTTGCTTCGTTCAGGCTTTAAAGCGGTTTTCTTGCAGGAAGATCTCGTCTTTTAACCAAAGTGGTAGGTGCCTTCAGGTTTGGTCCTCAGACCCATCCGCAGCTAGACCGTCATCTCCTCGGAGCGATGAAACAGAAAGCGGGTCTCAATACGGGAAGTTTGCTCGTGCTCTCCCTCGAGTGCTCGTCTAACCTGCTGGCATAACCTCCCTGTGGGTTGTGGTGTCGCAGCCCTTGTACGGGCTGATTGAAGTGGTCAAGGCAAATATTTTGCTTACCAGAACTCCCTGTCACTGAAGTGGAAAAGGATCTGAAAGTTTCGAGTTAGCACTTTGGTCACTGGGAAAAAAGATTGCGTAAACATGCAGGGTTTCGCAGGAGTCTTTGCTGATGGTATTTTCTCTTGCTCAGTCTCGTGGTGGATAACCAGTGCATTGGTTTTGCACTCCGTCATTATTATTATAGTGCAATTAGTATTATTATGATAATTGCATTGTTATTTATAATTGGTTGTCAGATACTGCGTCCTCAGTGAAGCAGGTCTGCTGCAGATGGAGGGAGTTTCAGGGTCGCACGTCAGAACTGGGAGCGCTCGAGTGTGCACCCGTGCCTCTGCCCATCGCCTTGTCTCGCTGGTGAAATGGGGTAAGCTAAGCCGACGGACGCTGCCCTGCAGCAGCTGACGCCCATCTGTACGTCCTCTCTTTGGCTTTCATGGAGGGGAGAAGATCTATCGTGGAAGTAATGGGGACAGCGAGGGCTGTTAGCTCCCAAATCACTCCAAAAAGGGTCTGCAAGCCTCACCTGGTCAAGCTTATAGGAGTAACAGCTCGGTTATGATGGTTTAAGAAATCAGCATCTGCAAACCTGTCCTACCTGCCGTATGAGCTCTGCTAGACATCTCGTTGTGAGATAACGTACATCAGCTCACGCTGCCTTTACCATGCAGGAGGTATTTTTAACTTAACACACTGGAAGGTGTTGGTATAGAAGGTTTTTGCCTACTCCTACCCTGTGACACGGGATATGTAATGGAAGTTTGAATGTGATACGCTGTTCCTTAGAAATTTTAGTCATCTCGTTTTAACCCAGAACAGGCATAGAAAATGAATCAGTGGCCTGCATCCTTAAGAGGATGCATCCTTAAGAGGATGCAGGTGAGAGGAAGCATCGCTTTCCTCTCACCCTCTTCCCGTGAGTGTCAACTACTAAGTCTTTACAAGAGGTGCTTGATGGTGACTTACTCACTCGTGTTGCGATAGCGACGGGCCGGGCTTCCCCAGACGCCCTGCTTGCGCTATGGGAAATGCCATTCCTGGGTGCTGAGGCTTTCTGCTTGTTAACTTGTTGCTTCTTGCTGATTCGGATGCCGTAACGGTGTGTTCATCCGCAGAGGACAGCACCTGGATTTCAAACCAGGATGGGAGCGTCTGAGTGTGTGTGTGATGGGATTTCTCATTTTTAAGATCAATAAAATCCCTTAGGAGGGCTCCTTTTATACCCCATAAAGACAAAAATAGGACCCAAGAGCAATTTTTGCTCTTCCGTAGGGTACCTTTTAAAGGCACTATTGATGGTGACTCTAAAAAACAAAGCCCATCCGAGCTTCTGAATTGACCAGATTATTTTTTCCCCTATTAGCAGTATTGCCAGCTCCCGTAGTTTTACTGCAAGACACATTTGCTGTTTCTCATAAAGCTGCCAGAGCAGGTATCATTGGGCTACGGTAGCATATTATGAACTTTGTGCCCGTATCAAAACAGCATTCGTCAGCTGGCAGTAGATCTTGGTTTTTCACTGCTGTGATAGTAGGCTCCCTGCAGAGCTCACCTTAAAATCTAGCTTAGCTCAGGCATGAGGAGATACAGGTATGTGATGAGTAGTGAGATGCAATTTGGAAGTTGGCTGCTGTCGCTTAAATAGTCATATGTGAAGTCCTTTGCGTTGTATTCAGTGTCCTGAATCCTGAATCCTTAAGCGAGCCAGAGGCTTGCAGGATACTGTCAAGGGCTGGACAGAAAGACTGGTATGTCAAGGTGATCCTGGTTAAAGATACTCTTTCCTCCTTTCCCATTCCAGCTTTCCACATGGTTTGGGAAGTTGTCATTCCAAGAGTCAAGCTTTTAAAATTTAAAAGGCTTAATATTGCCCCACCTCGTGGTGTGCTCTGACAGCCCAAAATCCAACATAGCATCCACAAAGTGAAACTTGTGGAGGCACCGATTGAGCTGTGAAACGGCATGGGAAGATGACAGCCTGCTGCGGACCGAGAGCCAGGATGATAACAGCAGAATTCAAAAATAAGTAACTTGAGGCTCTTAATGCCTTAGCAAGATCATAAGATAAATGAGGCCAGGCTCAGAAGCAGCGAGCGCATGGACTGCTGTCATTTCAGCGAACATTAGCATCCGTTATTGCCATTAGCGTTAGTTATAAATTTGAGGCTGAGTGGTTTCTGGTGCTGCGTTTCGTGGATTCTGATTTTTCAGCCCAAGGACAAATGGAAAAGCGTCTGTGCGCTTTGTGAAAGAGGTATTTCCTTGAAGTAGATACCGGTTTCCTGCGATCTGAATTAGTTACATCACTCGAGACTGAAATCTTGTGGACATCAACAAGGGGATGAGGTTTCCGGCCACAGGCATCAGCAAGCTGCCCTACCTGCTCCTGGAGCAAGGAAGCTCAAGGCTGAGGTAGCCCCTGATGCACAGCTTGAGGCCGGATGAGGAGCTGGATGCAAAGCATCTCTCCAGTAAGTGCTGGTGATGCTGAAGGCTCCCTGGCACACGGTAGGATCCAGGGTACACGCTTGGGTTTTGCGTTGCAGCTGTGATAAGCTCCAGCATTTCAGGTGCCCTGTAATTATGTTGTTGTGACTGCAGCGAACGCGATGGAGACTGGAGTTGCGGACAGTCGAGATGCCGTACTTCGGAGAAAGTCTTGTAGGAGTTTATAACGTGGGTTAACGTGCATAATTCAATTGATCCCTTTCTCCGTGTTCGGTGCTGTGTAACTAAATACCAATTTGCTGAACACAGCTGGAATGATGAAGTGATCTGTGGCTAAAAAGCTTCCTCGGTACAGATAATCCCACTGAGAGAGGGAAGGGGAAAAAAAAAAGCCTGTATCTTCTCTTCCGCTGTATTAAAATAGCACTGCTGTTCACAAGGGAGAATATTTATCTCCATCCCTGTTTGCTCTACGTACGTAAATACGTGTGTGTGCATGGGCTATGCAACAAGTTGGAAGCGATGCTGCTTGCTTACCCTGGCCAGGGAACGAGGTGAATCTCAAAAATACTTTCAGCCCTTCGTTCGGAGCTTTTCTTTTATTAATCATGAGAGTTTGTTTTTGGTGTTTTGGTTGCCTCCTCACGCTGAGGAATTTGCTGCTAATGCCCCGAAGTGCAGTGAGAGGCTCTGTGCATGTCCAAAGTTTTCCTGGAAGTTTTGTACTTTTAGGTATCCAGCTTTTGTAAGCTTGCTGTTTTTGTGATTAATTGAGTGTAGAAATTTGTTATCTGGTTCTTTTTTTAGTATCACTTTCTTTTTTTTTCTACTGTTTCATTTTATAGCCGACCACAGGCTTTTATTTGAATTGCAATAGTATAACGTGGAAGCTATAAAATATGTCTTGAAATGAAGCTAAACCTCTGCTAGGGTTCTGTAAACCTAAATGCTTTGGTTTATTAGCAAGACAGCCTGTTTGGGCCTCCACATTGGCTTTTACTTCACCTGGGAAGTATAAGTTTGCTTATATCCATCATTTTTGTGTGTTGCAGATCTCTAGAAAAGTGTTCAGGGTGGTATGCTAGATTTTCTGCTGTGCAAAAAAAAAGCCAAGCTGTTACCGTTCAATAATTAGGTGCAACGCATCCAGCTCATACCCCAGAGTGGGGCAGAAGGTTTGCAACATTAATAATAATAAACTTTTGCTCTGTAGATCGTTAAATCCATTAGTCTTATTATTGTAAGGCGTTTGGGTACTGGTTAGGGAGCAGAACGGCATAGCAATGGAGAGCTCGCAGATACGGAGCAGGAAGGATCCCTTCCCACAGCTGTTGAAGTAACGTGCGTGATGCCAAATTGCTAATGCTCTTGAATAATACGTAGCAAGCTCAGAAAGGACAGTTTTGTATGTGCGAGGCTAGCACTCGAACTGATTAATGTCTTTCAAGCCAGAGCCTGGCTATTCTTTTGCAGCAAATTTTGCCCTTAAACGTGAATTCCAAGCTATTGGTAAAGGCTGTTTTAACAACTGCTTTGGGTTTTTTCTTTTTTCTTTCCTCGCTAGAAAGAAGACTGCAAGCGTGAATATGAAGTGAAGCGTTTCCTATGCTTGCCCCAACGCGTGGACGTTCGAGACGGGGACTCGTCGTCGGCCCAACAGGTTCCCCTGACAAGATGAAAAAGCCACGGAGGAGCTTTCCGCTGCCCTGGAGTCGCAGTGGCTGCTGCCCGGTTTGAAATCCATGCCAGCCTGCGCCCGGGTTGCCCGACGCGATGAAAGAAGTGGCGTTCTGGTCACCCGAGGAGGTGACGAATTGGCTCACGGAGAATGCCGCGCCCGAGTATTGCGAGCCGCTGAAGAGCTTCACTGGGCAGGATTTGATTAACCTAACGGCGGAGGATTTTAAGAAGTCGCCTCTGTCGCGGGTGTCTTCCGACAGCGGGCAGCGGCTGTTGCACATGATCGAGACTCTGAAAATGACTCACCACATGGAGGCTCACAAAAACGGGCACGCCAACGGGCACATCCGTGTCGGCACGAGCGACGCCGCGCGCAAAAATGGCTTCGGCAGCAAAATGAAACTGAACGGGATGCCAAATGGGTATAAAAAGGAGATGATAAAGATCCCCATGCCAGAGCCGGAGCGCTCGCAGTATCCCATGGAATGGGGGAAGACTTTCCTGGCTTTTATTTATGCACTTTTTTGTTTCATCTTTACCACAGTGACTATCTCAGTCGTTCACGAACGAGTGCCTCCCAAGGAGGTGCAGCCTCCCCTACCAGATGCATTTTTTGATCGCTTTGATCGGGTGCAATGGGCCTTTTCTATTTGTGAAATCAACGGCATGATCCTTGTAGGACTGTGGTTTGTTCAGTGGCTGCTCTTAAAATACAAGTAAGTAAGACTGTTTGAAAACCGAGTGCTGCGTTATATCTGTGATGGCTTTTGGGGRCTTGGATACCGGTTTATATGTTCATGTCTGAGTAAAATGGGGCTGGCTTCTTGTGATCTTCYTGGTTTTGGTATCCCAGACTGGAATAGATACACCATGGGCTCTGCAATTTGTGTGATTTGCTAAGGCAGAAAGGGAAAGAAGTTCAGTTCAGCTGCTGCATGAGAAACTAACTGCTGTGGACTTGTTTGCCTGCAGAATTGAGCCCCATTTAGCTACAAAAACCCGTGAATTGAATATGTCAATATTCTTAACTCAGTCGACTGTCCAATCTATACATAGTGAGCACAGTTCATGCTGGTGTAACTTATCAGCCACTAACCAACTTGAGGTAGGTTTAGTGTCTCTGTATAGACTTAATATAAAGACCTAACCTACAGTTATAATACTTGGGGAAAAAAAAAAAAAATCAACAGTCCGTGGTTTAGTCCTTGCAGCTAAGCAGCGTTGAGTGGAAAGTTTTGAGGTATACTTTCTGCTTGACATGAGATGGGACAGGTACTGACAAACACAGAGCATGGCTCTGTCAAAAGCTAATTGTAAAATAAGCAAAAATATGCATTTTACAGGGTTTACAGGGTCTCAGGGCTATCTGGGTATCTGCTTTCACCCSGTCAGGATGGCAAAGTAGAGTTTGCCCTCCAGTGGAAGTCCCTTACCTCATCTTCTACCAAGCWGATGTGCACGTGGATGCTTAATTTAGTGTATCTGATGTGCTGCCAATCCACACCTCCGTCTGCCTTGCAATGAGTGATCTGATATAAAATCTGCTGCTGCCAAGACCTAATGACTAGTGTTCAAAGTCGAGTGGCTTTAAGCAGTATCATACGAGTAGCACGTCACCTTTCCTTTCGGAGAGCAGGCACAAGTGTGTTCCCAACCCAGAAGCACRCTATTAAATGTCTAGAGCGGGTCTGGAAAAGAGGGGTTGGAAATAGTTGAATAATAATTGTCAGTGCTGTTGACAAAAGGGTGGCCACGGAGAGTGCAGCGCAAGAAATGAAATGCTATGAAAAGTTGCCTGTGTGCTCTGCTTGGTGTCTGCATTTCTCCATCRGTTTTTGCATTTGGTCTGCTGCTTGCATGTTCCTCTGTCGTCTTCTATGCATAGGAATCTGTAATGACTTTGGAATTTTTTAGGCTTCRCTTTTTAAAAGAAAGAAAAACAGAGTCCAGTGGATCACTGGCCCTTATAATAGAGAAAAGCATTCAAACTTAAATATAATGTTATATATAATATTCACCAGTTTTCTGAGGTACAGTCAGCTTRAAAAGAGAGAATTGCTAAGCTCAGGCAGGATAAACTTGTGCAACACAGTTGTGGATTTCTGTAGGAATCTGTCAAATAAATAATCCACATGATGCTGTGAACTCCTCATCCCTGAGAGCTGCCTCGAACGTCCTGGAGAGTCAGCTTTTGCTCTGCGTGTTCCCAATAATGCATTTCTGATGAGCACTTCCCTTCCCATGCAGCAGGGTAAATTTATCTATGAAAAAGCAAAAAAAAAAAAAAAAGACAAAAACCCATTACTTTATGAAATATAAAGGTCATTAATACATAAAGTGAGTGCTGGAAAAATAAATCAGTTCTGAGACAGTGGTTTTATCATCTTTCCTATTGCTTTATACTAGTTAAAGTATTTTATTAGCTGAAATTTTAAAACCATTGTACATTTTTATAGAGGTTGCGCTCCTTAAAGGAAAGTTTCCAGAACGGTTAAGTTATTCTATCATTTATTTTTATTGTAGGACTCTAACAAACCGTGAAATTGATCTTTTTAAGATTATTTTTTATTTTTAATGTACACACGTGCATAGGAGGAGGAATTTACTCTGGCTTGGCCTCTCGTTTTGTTTAGGTCTATAAGCTTCAGTATTAGACTCCTATGTCGGTAGCTGCAGGGCTGAGCACTGTGGTTCCTGTCCCCACTGCTCCAACTTGCCYATGGTGAACTAGAGGGAATATTAACTTCCTTGGCCTCTCTGAGCATAATTTTTTTTTTTTTTTAAGACCGAGGGAGGTATCCAGAGAAGGTGACATGGGATCGCTTTCCAAAATGGAGCGTCAGGGTAACAAGGCAGTATGAGGGATCCAAACACCCTGTGRTGGAGCTGAGCAGGGTCTTCAAATATGTTATAGCAGCATCCATAAAGTCCTTGGAGGTCTCAAAGCAGTGAGAGATGGGTTGACTTGACAACACAGTTTTTGGCATCACTGATAGATGTAGAGATTCCCCCCTCGCTGTGCTTGGTTGCGTTCCTTCTTACTTGCCTCTCTTTCTGGTGTAAGTGAACGATTTAGGGAGGCTCATCCAGGGCTTTCAGTTCCCGGTATCAGCCCTGGAATAGCCATTCTGTACTGGTCGGTCTGTGTCCTGGTCGCATAATGCTCTTGCGGCATTTCTTCTTGCATATCAACGAGCAGGGCAATCATCTACAGTTAGAAAGATCCCCGACCATTTGTTGCTCTTTCTCAGTAGGCTTCCGAATCCAAACTGAGGTGTTCCCAGCAGGAATAGGAAACACGGACAGTGGAGGCCCAAGAAACTCCTCACATTTACGGTAGCGGCACCAAGATCTGTGGTGCGGGAAATAACTTTCAAAGCCTTCCTAAACTGGATGGGCGAGACTCTAATCATGAACGTGTTGGCAGGAGCAAGGTTGTAGAAACCTGACAGCGTGGGTCAGATCCTTCTTGCTGTTTGCAGTACAGGTTCGATAATGGGGGGAAACGGACAGATGTTAGATGTCCTTCACCCTCAGGACAAGGATAGAAAAGGGCCATCAGAAGGTTTTGAGCCTTACATCTGCCAAAGCCTGACAGGCCTGTAAGAAGCAGGAAGGGAGGAAGGGGAGAGGCGTTCATTAGCACAAGACCTCGGGGCTGTGGCTTATTTGTGGCTTTGGATGGTGAATGACTAAGTGCTGTAAAAGAGTAGAATCGCTTTTGTGGCAGGGGTTATCACCTCCCTTTGAAACTARTGCAAGACTAAAGAGAGGAAACGAAGCCAGCTGGACCTCCCCCACTTTTCTAACCTCTGATGGTTTGGGGATAGTCCATCTGAGATGTGAAAATACGAAGTGGAGGCAGGTGATTGCTGGCCAGGATGAAACCATCTCCTAGCCTCGTCAGATGACAGAGATACTATTCACAGATGTCTCCAAGTGAAAGTTCAGGATCGCTGATGACCCAGAAGCATTGCATCTGAGCTGAACCGTAACCAGTGACTGGGTTGAAGCTTCAGTGAAAGCAGGCTGCTTCCCGATTTCAGACTTTTTGACATGCTTTTCTTTGCCCAGCCAGCAGTGAAACGTCTTCTGCTTGTCATAGCAGATATCTTATTTAGCAATAACCTGATTTCACCCAAGCTTAGCCTGCTATTCTCAGAAGTGGTGAAGGATGATAGAGATGTCTGTCATTCACGTTGCTGATCACTTAGGCCTTCGTGGTCTCACCGTTTAGTCCAGGGCTTGCACGGTGATGTTGAATAGGACCTACCTGTTTTTTGTGACATTTCAAAGTTGTGGTCTAAATAGAGGAGGGTGCTAGAGAGTTTAAGGTTATCTTTGGTTTCTGGCTGGCTCTGTCCTGCCTGCTCTGCAAGCTTCCTCAGGAACGAAAGCTTCAGCGCTCAGCACTCGGCTGGATGTGATGCAAGGAGAAAGGTTCCCGCTTTCTTTAGCACTTTCGTTTTCCATGTGAAGCACTGTCCTTGGCATTTACGGTAGGTTGGGTTGGCTGGTTTAGAAAGGAGGAGCAGGATGGGTGTGCAGGTCTTGGCTGGAGCCTCCTTGGGGCCGGCCGAGCCTTTTTCCACGAGGGAACGTAGGGAACTCGAGGAATTTAGGCAAGCCGCCGATCTGCGAGTGCTGCTGATGCACAGCGAAGTTTTCTGGGAAGCATTCCCAGATGTTCTTGGAGAAGTACGGTGGTGGTTCTTGGCCGTGCTTCACGTTGGATTCAGCCTGCATGCTCACGGGGTTGAGAAAGCCCCGCCTGTTAGGTGAGGACTGGATAGCTGTAAAGCCTGACAGGTTGTCCTGGCCGGTAATAAGCTTAGAGGACGTAATCGTTAGCTGAGATTGCACGGTGATATTGAATAGCACCTCATAACTGCAAGGAAAAAAAATCCTATTTTGAAGTGAAACTATGTGGCTTTTCACATCTTTATATATTACAGTACAGACAGCACTTTGACACAGACTTTTCTAAGCGAAGTACACCAAGTACAACCAAGTAGCTCTGTACGTTATGTTAAAAAGTGGCTGAAATGTTCAGGGCTAGGTAAAACACTACTGCTTCTGAGGTGCGGTGCTTCTCAGTCTTTAATCCCCAACCCCSCCGTTGTCTTTACAACAGGTTATAAAGAGAAGTAACTTCGTGTAGGGTTATAAAAGCTAGGCACGGGTGTGAAATCTTCAATGCATCACCCTTCCAGCAGAAAAACTCCATGTATGAAAAACAGATGAAAACCTCTTCCCCAGGGACATAGTGCCTTCAACTCTTCCATTTCAGTTCATGGAGCTACACTAATGGAGTTATAATTTTTAATTCCCAGTTATGTCYCTGTTTGCCCGAGGAAGGAGAAGAAAAAACCCTAAAACACTGTGTTTCAATAGCCGTGAGCACTCTGAAGTGTAACAAAATACACATACACTGTCCGTATGCTTGACTGTAGTATTTGAAGCTTTTCTGATAAATTAAGACACCCAAAGTTGTTATTGATCCGGTGCTGCAAAGTCATACTCCCATGAGAACGGGAGCACTGCAGTTTAATAACCCTGTCAAAAGCTATTARAAAAGATGGCCAATTCTGAGCTTCAAAAGAGCTCAGCTCGGTAGAGCCCATTGGAAATACTACTATTTTAGAAGCAAAAGTTTCAAAATAGCGACAAATGAATGCCGGGAGTAATACCTGTTATACCCTGGCAGGGTAATCCTTGTACATCCAAATGATCRTCTTTGTAAATAACGATGATGTAAAATCAAACAAAACCAACAGGATTTGTAACCACCAGGATGTGGGAGGACTGGAGTCGTTAAATTCGCGAACGGTTGTAATTGGATCTGCCCTTGCTTTGGTARTGCTCTTACATTGCAGCGACTCTCTTTACTGAAAGCCGGGCAAACCCAGGTAAAGCGAGCTCCCACCCCGATGGATGGATGTGCCAGGAAAGGTTTAATTGCTCTTTCTTTTGGTGCGTAGCAGTGAAACTYGGTTTCAGGGCTGGCTGGCATTTCTCAGTTGAAGTTGTAGCTTGTGCCGTTGCTGGTTTTTGCAGAGCTCTGCTTTGCAGTACCCCAAACTCGTATCTGGCCTCTCATATACTTCAGCAATTAACTGGCAGYCCTGAGTGGATAAATCTGCTTGAAACTACGTCTGCTTGCCTTTACAGKGTCTTCCCGTGAAAACACCTTTTTCTGCATCTAATGCAGCTCTAAACTGGTATTTCTGAAGTTTCAGTGCCGATGTGAATTGTTTGCTTTTTTTAAAGCYATTCAAGAAAGATAGGCTCATTGGAAAGAGGAGCCACTATTCATTTCTGCTGAACTTTTCTATAGAAGTAGTGTTAGTTCTCATTTGTTTGGGTCATATAGAGCTATTTCTTCTAAAACAGCCCTTGGTAATTAATAAATGTATGTTTTATCATATAATAAAAATATTGTAACTTTCTCCTTCCTTTAATACAAAATTAGTTATCGCTCTAAGCTAACTGAGGGGTGTGAGCCATGAAATCCCTTCTGGCGTCTTCAACACTAGATTTGCACAGACGCTCATGATGCAATCGTTAAGTTTCCTGTAATCAACTTCGTGGGTAAACTTAGTCGAATTCTTTGTGTATTCCTGACCTGTAAAGCGTGGGAAAATTTGTCAAGTAATTCAGTGTTCTTAGGTGTAAACTGATACACGTGATTACATCAGAAGTCCTGGGTTTCAAAAGCATGAATAAGAGAAAAGTTACTAGCTCATGTGTTTGCATTCAATGACTTCTCTTTTTTTTCTCTCTCTCTCTTTTTTTTCCTCCTAGGTCTATTATTAGCAGAAGATTTTTCTGTATAGTTGGCACACTATACCTATATCGGTGTATTACAATGTATGTAACTACACTCCCAGTACCTGGCATGCATTTCAACTGCTCTCCAAAGGTAAATATCTTGCTGCCRTTCCATACTGTAATCTGAATGTTCYTCTGTTGTCTCACCWTTGCCAAAAACTCTGAGCAGCACTTTCACAGTAATGGTTATTAATTTGAAAATATCAATTGGGCATGACAGGGGCTTCCTTCTGCAGATCATCTGCTTTGCCTCTTGGTTGAGGTGTTGATTGCTTTTAGGCAGCGCAGTCATTCCCACCCGTTTTGAAGGCCTGATCTACGCAATTTCTGTAGCATTTTTGCCTAGTTTGTGTGACCAGCTCTTTTCCGTCTCCACCAAACCAGCTGAAGCAGTGCAGCCTACGGAGGTGCCATATGGGACTCACTTATTTCTAAACAATTCAGTGTGTTAAATCGGAGTACGATTTGTATTTGAAAATGACCCAGAGAGACTTTCCTTCCAGACCAGTTCAGCACGAAGCTTTCTGTCCCCTTTGTTGCCATTTGCCCCTCGGAGGCTACAGCTTGGGATCTTCATTCGGTCTCTGGACCTGACTTGATCTCCCAAGGGAAACCCCATCACAGTTCCTCTGTGTCCTGCAGTTTGGTCTGGGGAACGTGTGTTGCACTCACAAGGTGTGTCTGCATATATATATTTTGCAAGAACTTGCCACCTCCTCACCCAGCAAGCAGTGACTCCTGTCACACCCATAAAATGGGCTTGCGAAAGCCATCACTGAAATAAAGTCACTAAGGCAGAGGTGGTTTAGGCAAGACCCTTTTTGTCACTGTTGGATGGTAATTCATAGGTCAGGGTGGGATGAGACAGGGGCAGTGTTCTTGCATCCATCTAATGTAASACGAGCATTTGTGTGAGCTCCTTGCTGTAACGTGCTGTTTGTGGTAGGGAAATGCAATTTGATACTGGCTGAACGTATGTGATATGACACAGTGTGCCTRTACTTGATGCAAGTGCTCTTTCTCCACTGCAGTTCTTCTCCTGGCCCCCCCCCCCCGGGATTATCTGCGCTAACGATTTAAGAAAGAAAACAAGTAATTTCCRTGAAACATCTATTGCACATGCAGCCCACAGGCTTCGTGAGCACAGTCAGAGGTTAGATGACGGGTAGCAGAATCATAAATCAAACTCCTGATTTGACTTGATGTATGTACTGGCACTGTTTTGATGAGTAGTGCTGGAACATATAAATCTGCAGTGCAAACAGAGCTGCAATGCTTCAGGTCCTAGGGGAAATGAAGCCAACAAATGCTTGGCAATTCGCAGCGTTTGCCAAGCCACATGTGGCTGCTTAAGAGACTTAAGTCTTTTGTAAAGAGAAGTGAGTGGGAGAGAAATCAACATTGTATTTGATCAGTCAGCCATTATGAAATTAAAAAAAAAAAAAACAGCACAGATATTTATGAACCTAAATGAGTAAATCTGCCATTTTGGGAAATCTACAGTGTTGGCACGTTGGCCTCATTACTCAAAGTAAAGACAAGCCTACATTGCCCTCTTCTATTTCCGTGATAAGTCTCTGCCACTAATAATAGCACGGTTTTCTCAAAAGATATAAATATATTGTTGGGAAAAAATAACTTCTCATCACCTTAGTGAACTATATATAATTGTAAAGAGTGGGCATTTGAAAGCATTTTAATGTTTGATAAGGAACCGTTAGCAAGAAATATTTAATTACTACAAAGGATACCACATAGATCTGTCCAAAAAGTACTATTCGTACTTCTTAACTAAGAATAAGATTTTAAATAAAGGAATAACATGCCTATAATGACTGGCCGGGTGATCTTTTTTTTTCCTTCTTACCGTTAAATGGTTCAAGCAGATTGCAAAATTTCTTAAAATGAGCGAAGGCAGCAGCAGGAATGTAACTGATGGCATTTATCCATTAGTTCTTCTTTGAGCTCAAACAGTGTCTGGCTTCCCTTTGGGTCCAGGAAACGCTTGATACGTCCCAGTTGTGCTTGTCCCACAGTGCCCATTTTTTTTTTGGTGGGTCCATTTAATGCGTGGGCTCGTGTTAGAGCTGGGAGCAGCAAAAGCAAGGTCTGTGAGCATCAGGGAGGAGGCAGAGGAGAGTCCTCCCAAGAAGGGCTCCAGTTTGGCTTTCCAAAGGCAAACTGGGGTTCTTGAAATATCCTCTGAGCCAACATCATGGACTGGAGGTAGTCTGGATCAACTCCATCAGGTGTTCAGGAAGGCGCCTATTACTCATGGGCACTGTTTGAATTAAAGTTTTGGGTAAGACGTTCTCTTTTGTGCATTAAATCTGGGTTTAGGCGGCTGGATGTCTGGATTGGGTAGTCTGTCTGCTTTTCTGTTGGATTATCATCTGTAGGGCCTGCACTGTTATGAACAAGCTGAATTTAATTAAGCTTCATTTATTTAGAGTGTGTTGCTTCTCTAACAGAAGGAAAAACAGAAGTTTAGAGAACATTAAAAAAATTCTAATTATAACTGGAAATATTTTTAATTACTATTTTTGTGGAGCTGGGTTTTTTTTTTTTTTTTGAGACTTATATCCTAGAATTGGTAGGAAAAACAGATTTATTTTTCTGACCCTCACTGTATATCCGTGGCTTATGAAAACATCCCTCAATACAAAGATATAATGAATTAAAAAAAAAAAAAGTCTGAACCCATTACCTCTGCTTGAAGATTCCTACTACAATTATCCTGCTGCACAGACACAAACATTAGCAAAGGCTGCCAGCAAAACCTCTGCGAAAAATTATGCCTTTAAACAGCACCAGCAATGACTGTTTAGAAATACCAGAGAAAACAATTTTTGCTCCCCTACCTGTTCTTCCATAACTGTGGCACTCTGCATGTAGCTGTTGACAGTATTTTGATAACCTTGGAAACACTTTTTTGGTGTGGTATCACACTGAAAAGATACCATATTTTTTACTGCAACTGGGAGTGACTGGGTAAAGAGTTTGTACATATGTACCGACTTGCACATCTATCTATGCACATATATTTGTTTGAATAAAATTACCTTTTCTCCTTCAATCTATTTTGTGATCATAGGAAAAGCCAGAAGTCCCTCAGTGTATTGTATTTGTAGGGAAGTTTTAATAATTTCCTTGATTCCCTGCCTTGGGAGTGCTTCAAACAAAATACTGCTTTAGGCAGATGGATATAGGACAATAGAGTCTCCTGCTGTATTCATATGAAGACTATCGCTATAGTGCATGCAAAGGATCGATCAAAAATAACTCRTGTCTCATTTCCTGTCTTTTTTCCTCTGCAAACATGTTGCTAGCTTTTGGGAGAAATTGTAGCATTTTACTGATTAAATTCTCATGTATCAACACAAAAGGGAATAAACCATCTCTGCAACGATGGTGAAAGACAGAGCTGCTCGCTAATGCCGTGCTTTAAACTCTGAATGGTTGGCACTGACTCGTTACCGTGATTTTATTTTACTCTTCCACTAGCTTTTTGGAGACTGGGAATCTCATCTGCGAAGGATAATGAAGCTGCTTGCTGGCGGAGGATTGTCCATCACAGGCTCCCACAACATGTGTGGTGACTATCTGTACAGCGGTCACACTGTCATATTAACGCTTACCTACTTATTTATCAAAGAGTGTAAGTTCATTGCTGTTCTTTGCTGAATGTCTTGTTGTATAAATTCCCTTCTCGTTAAAGAATTACTGTTGTGCTGATCCATAAATACAATTCACATAAAAATACGCTCTTTTTCAATTAAATTAGTAGGAATTCAATGACATAGCTTATAGATAAAGAAAAGTTTGGAGACAGAATAAAGCACTTTACCAGGTAGATATTTGAATTCCGCATTTTATTTCAAAAATATTTTGTTTAGAGTATAGTTCAAACCTGTTTTCTACCCTACCTGATGGACATTATTTTAACTAAGCATCTCCTAGCCTAGCAAGATATGGATGTCCTGCTAAATGCAATGTTGCTGATTTTACAAAGTTCAGGCCTTAGCATATGCATTTATGTTGCGTGAAAGGAAAGAATTGATTGCCGTCTATGTAGAATCAATATTGAAGTACAAAGCAGTTACTTTTACAGACCAAGATATATTAGATCTTTGTCTGTTGGGCTTTTAAATTATTCCTTAAGAGAGCGATACTTATTTTGTAATCTCAGCATTCCTGCGCTAAATCTTAGCGCTGACGTCACTGGAGTGCAGTCTGCGTCCTCTACTAATTATAGCAATGGTCTTGAGCGCTCATAACGTTACGCTTTGAAGTCATCACTGCTTGTGCTTCTTTGCAGATTCTCCACGGCGACTCTGGTGGTATCACTGGCTTTGCTGGACACTCAGCATGGTTGGGATGTTCTGCATCCTCCTTGCTCATGACCACTACACTGTGGACGTGGTGGTGGCTTACTACATCACTACACGACTTTTCTGGTGGTATCACACGATGGCCAACCAGCAAGTGAGTTTCTCCCGGTCTTTGGATCCGCTTGGCTCTGCGCCTCTTGCTGTAGCATGGCAGCGGGTGAATACGCACACCTTGCCCTGAGCCTTTCCGCAGGAGTAACAGTGGACTCRCCAGTGTCCTGTGGCGTGTCCCTCTCTTCCCCGCTCACGTTGTGTTTGCAGGAAGAAGAGGAGACATCCGTTGAGCTCATCTTGCATTTTGACCGCAAAAAAATATCTGAAAGCTTACTGACAGGCAGGSCTCTCTCCTTTGGCTGTGTAACCGCAATTTTTGAAGTCCCTCTGACTTYTGGCCAGTTGGCCATTTTTGTGGTATTAGAGCCAGGCATTTAGGTGTGGTGGTTTTTTGTTTTGTTTTCTTAACTGGGTTTTCCTTGCATTTTGTGGCTTGTACCCTTTAGTTAGGTGACAACTGTCTTGAAGAATAGTACGAGGCCATGCTGTTCTCGCTAGAAATGATCTGTTTGCTCAAAGTGTTTCGAAATGACAATAAGTTCCCCTAACAGAGATAAATGTTTTCATTTTGGAGGATAACGGAGTAGAACAAGCTGCTTCTGTTCTAAGGCCTGTGTCTGGGAAGACATGAAAAATGCGTGATGCGGGATGGGTGATGCGGGGAATACTGAGAACAAGGAGCTGCACGGGAGGAAACACAGCACATGATGGGAGGTAGCAAAGCATGGTTGTTAAAGTGTTAAAATACTCGCCTGGAGAGCAGGGGTAAATGATTCAAAGGTCTGATGAGGAAGTCTAAGTGAGGTCTCTTGTAGGTCTTTGTTCTTTCTTTCCTGCGAGTGAACTAGATCAATAAAAGATGAGTTTACATTGCTGAGAAAATACACAATTCCAGTATRCATGCAAAAGACCTAGTGAGGTAAAAGAAACTTAAGACAGGATAATTTCTCCTCGGTCTGTAACAACAGATCAGAGTCCAAAATATTTTCTATGCAAAATGGAGAAGGCTATTTTGCTTATTGGTTGCATATGACTCCAGTTAATTTTGCTTGATAAAGGTCTAGTATGATGAYAGGAAGTTTGCAATTAATATCTTTGTGGTGCAGATTCTTTAGTTCACAATGTCATATATTATTGTAAGGATTTGGTGCTACTTGGAGCAGTACACCACAGTGAAGCCCCTGCATCACTGGGTGCTGTTGTGTATATCTACCACCAAATACTTAACTGGGATTTCAGTTCAATATTCATTCACAGTTTGGGAATCATTCTGTTTGATAGCAATCCGTGCCCAAGCTTTGTAACTGTCGTAACTGAATTTGCTCCTGTGCTCTGTCGAAATGACGGTACTGAGTGCCTGTGTTTTGAGGTTGGAAGTCACCAAGTCAGACTTACCTTAAATGCTAATGAGGGCTTGCTTCGGAAAAGCTCTTGGCCTTGTATGGAAATGCATCTGTTGTGGTGTACGGTGTGACTCAGATAAGATGGCTCAGCATTGCCTCCCTAAACCAGTAAGGCATTGGGAAACCTTGAGAAATAACAATTCCTGGATCCTTCCCCGATGCACTTTTGTGTGCAACACTGCTATTCTCCTTCCTTGTCCTGCTRTTCCACGTGCAGAGGGAGAGAGGTGCGGCTGTGGCTTGGGTGTGACCTTAAAATTCAAAGCCAAAGTCCCCCAGGTTTAAAGTAGTTTTATTTGACATACCAGTTTCAAGACRTGCAGACCCCTTTCTAGTGGGATAATACGGTGCTGCCCTGCTCTGGCGTTGAAAAAAATCTAAGCATTTATAGATTTTTGGAAATCGCTGTAGGCAAAACGCGTGGTTTTGGAAAGCCACTGATGGTTGCAAGCAATGTGCAGTGAAGTCATACGAGGAAGTAACGTGCTCTTTCATAACAATTTTCTCCGATTATCTCTGTGCAGGTGCTAAAAGAAGCTTCCCAAACTAACCTCCTSGCAAGGGTCTGGTGGTACAAGCCCTTCCAGTACTTTGAAAAGAACGTCCAAGGAATCGTACCTCGCTCCTACCACTGGCACTTCCCCTGGCCGGTGCTCCACCGCGGTAGGCAAGCTAAATACAGCAGATTGGTGAATGACACATAACAGCGTGTCGAAAAGACAAAGCGTGGGGGGAAAGGACCTGTCCCAAGTGCTAAGAACTCCATACGAGAAGATGCCATAAAACACGAACTGCTCCCTAACCCTTTCTTTAACAGTTACCTTGACCTAACCTATTCAGTTACCTGGTAAGCACTGTGATCTTTTTTTCTCTCCAAAGGATCTGCGTTGGACAACAATAAAGAAAATTTAACTTATCATGCACTGTTATACATTTCTTGTTAATAGATTTGGGATTTGCATTACCCATCACCATGTTCCTTTGTATATGATGCGACAGCATAGATGAAAGCTTTTATATCATAAGTTCTGGTCTTTCCAGTCACGTCTGGGAATAAAGCATATTATTTTCTTGGGAAAACATACTTTTCATATCTCTTGCCCCAAAGATTGGGCTGTAAGCCATTTTCTAGCAAATGACTATATGAAGGTTTCTAAATATACCTGCCTTGGGTAAAATTGAGAAATCTTTCTACCTGTTGCACCGACATACAAATAAGATGATAGACACAGGAAGGTTTGGTAATCTCGATTTTGTAGAATCTGCAGTGACTGTGTCATAAAGTGCAAAAAAAAAAAAAAGAAAAAAAGAGAAAAAAAAGATGTAAAGTGATTTTCTAAGTATTTCCTAACTTTATTTTTCAAAATGTGTATGAAAATTAAATTTAAAAAGATTTTTACATGTCAGAGAATAGAGAGTTAAAATTTAAAAAAAAAAATGCTTCTTGAGAGAGAGAGAGATTTGTCTATGTTTCTAGTGCCTTTCTTGTCTTGATTGTATGGTCAGTAGGCAGTCTTAAATGTTTTTATTTAAAATAAAGTATTCCATGAAAGCAGAATTATATATACTGTAATTACTAATTTTTGCATTTATAGCTAAATTAAACTGGAAATTTGCTTATAATGTTGAAATTGCCATGTGTAGGGAAAAACCAAATAAAAAGGGTCAGATCTTGTTCACACATTGTGGGCAGGTCATACTAAAATATATCACTTTATTGTCTACTTGGTAGCTGTATTTTAAAAAGAAAAACAGCCATGAATTCCTGTTTTTTAAGAATTTTACAAATGATCACTGAGTGAACTACGAATGGTTTCTCCATCCCGTATTGAAATGTTGTTGAAAAACAACAAAGATAATCTATTTCTTTAAAATATTTGTGCAGAAACTGCATGTAATTATAAGTTTCACTCCTACCATACATACTGTATGTCTGGGGAAGTATTCTATCCTACGTGCAGAACATGCCAATGTGCAGAACAAAATAGKTTTTTTTAAGAATGAAGAAGAGAAAATATATATATAAATATATATATATCCATTCTGTATTTTACGTGAAGCAGAGTTATCTTCTGTAGGGTTTTTGTGTATTCACAAGGTGATATTTGTATTGTAAAACAAAAATGGTGAAGGAAAATAAAAAGGCTTTTAAAAAATGTAGTTTCCTTTATCTTTTTAATATTAATTTTAAATTTAAAGCTAGGTTTATTCTTCCAAACCTTGTTTTTAATTTTGTGTTATTGCACTGTAGGCCATCAAAATTGGACTGTATGGAAACTGCATTGATTTTGAATTGCTGTTCACAATTTGGCAAATCAGTGCCTTATTTGAAATAAATGCTATGCAATAGATTCTGGTCTTTAGAGATCTGAGAGCGGATCTGAGAAGCCTTCCTTGGAACCATCCCCAGGGCTTGAAAAATCTACCCCAAAACTGCTGGGAAGAGCACATTGCAAGCTAAACTATCTATCAGTCTTGTGATTTAAACTACAAAACCTGTCAAATTTCTGTGAGTATGTTGCGGTGAAAGTATCTTTTTTTTTTTTTTCTGATAAGCTAAGTTTATGTCTACTTCTCTACCGTGTTCCCCAGCCTTGGTCTAGGACCTCCTTGAAGAATTGATCCGGTGCTACTTCTGCTGCTTTGCCTTGCTGTTGCCTGGGATGCTAAATAACAGTTGTCTGTTTCTTATTAGTTCCCTTTTCTCCCTGGGAGGGTTGGGTTTTCTTTGCTTCCCATGTTTCTTGGCAAAACTCTTTGCAACAGCATTTGCAGAGCTATTTGCAAATTTGGGGGCTTAGCTCTGCATGTTTTGCATTAAGTTCCTGCTGGCAATACTATCTTTGCAACTATATGGTGAAAAGTTCATTTAAAAAAAAAAAAAAAAACACATCCCAAAATGATTTCTTGAGAGAATTCACRCTCCCAGACGTAAATGAACGAGTAGATTTTTCAAGACCTGGATCACGCACATCAAAAACCATTGACATAAGTAAATGTATGGATATATGCACATGACATTAAATGGAATCTGCTGAATTCTGCATTGTAGTGTCTGACTTACTGCATGAATTTTGCTAAACATGGTTTCATTTTTCGCAGTAGAGCTGTGCTTTATTAAAACATGCTGTCTTGAGAAATGCTGGGCAAGCAGGAACATGGAGCCCGGTAACGCGGTACWGCTCTGGTTGCAGCATAGTCTGAAGCAGGGGACCAAGGGAATAGATACGGGACAAAATTGTTTTGCATCAGTGTTAACTACAGACTGTGTTACTTCTGCTGCGTTTTTCTTCTCGTTCCATGTAAGTATCTCCTTAGTGACACCAGTTTTTTAAGATGAGTGATGGCTTGTGATGAAGCTAACACTGCAGGGATAAGTATGCAAAATGCAAGTACTCCTTTTGTAGCGTTTCACTAATGAATTGGGGGATCCCACATTTCCCATCATCAAACACTTCAGCTATGTTTTCCAGAAATTATTTAGATATGGTACATCTGATTAATCTGCCTTCATTTTCTGAAGAAGCGTAGCAAAGAGGTGATGGTGTTCTCCTGGAGGTTTTGAACATGGACAGCCACCTTTTGGACTTTGTATTCCTGGGGTGAGATCCCTGGCAGCTTGCTGGGGCAAGACTGTTCCTGGCTGGAGGCTGCACCCCGTACATCATCCCTTTGCCCTGGGGCACTGGCACAAGAAGGCTTTGCWTGCATCTACTTTGGACAGTGAAACCTGCTTGGACTCGCATGGACCTTTACCACTAACTCCCATCAGAGAGGAGAACACAGCAAAACAGTGCCAGCGTGAAGCAAGGACTGACATGCGCACATCTTTGTCCCTTCCATCTTAGGCGTACTTCATGTAAGTCAGCAAAAGAGTTAAACTCCTGCATTGTGCTGGCTAGATAGAAGCAGACCTAAATCTTAATGTGTTGTGAAATGCAAATTCTGGGAAGTTGGAATTCGAAGGAAAGATCTGCGCTGGGAAAGGACAGCTTTAGATGGAGAAGAACCCCAGTAATCGTCAGAGTCCTGGGGAAAGAGAAATCAAGATCTTTCCCAGAGGATGAACTTGAACAGATGAGTGCCTGTATTGCTAAGATCCATCTCCATTTAGCTTTTAGTCCTTCCAGATGGGGAAAGTTTAAGACCCTTAAAATACAGGGGGGCAGATTTTGGAGTAGCACAGACCAAGCAAGGGCAGTGATCCCTTCCCTTCTCTGTACTCTTCTGAAAACAGTGCTGTTTGAGAACAAACTTCTAGTCTGGTTCAGCAAGTGTTGCTAGCAGGGGCCTAAGGCAGATAGATTTGCTGTCTTTCATGGTGCATTTGCAGGAAGATTTATACCTTCTTTTGGAGCTATTTGTTAAGGGCTGCTTCCACAGACAAGCTACCAGGGTAGATGAAACCTTCATCTGATGTAGCGTGGCATTCCCACGCATCTTCTCTCTGCACGTTGTCTCCAGGCACATCTCTAGCAAACTTTTGAGCCAGGCAGGAATCCCTCAACTTGATTCCAGAAGGCTTTTCCATCATCTCTGACCCTGGCAGTTGTTGTCGCTCTGGGCTTGCTTAGCAATCAGTTGGCATGGGTGAGCCTAGAGCAGTCCACCTTGTTCATTTTCTGCCCAATTCTTGCCCAGCAGGGCTCCAGCAACTAGGAAAAGCCGCTGGAGTTAGCTTGGCAAGGATCTGCCCAGTTCCTCCAGTTCTGCGTTGTCATTTTCCCCTCTTCAGTCCCGGGGTGCAATGAGGGTTTTTCTTTCTCTTGTGCCACAGCTTTTCCACTCAGGTGCTACTGGGCTGCTCCTCCGATCAGGTGCTCTCCTAGTGCTGTTGGCCTCCCAGGTAAGTGCTGTGCCCATAGGGCTGTGTGGGCTGCTGCCGTGAACGCATGTTTGAGCAGAAGATCCATCCAGGGCCCAGGAATATCTCTAATAACAATAATTTGAATAATAATGAACAATAATTCCATTTTGGGAGGAAATGAGGATGCTGTTGTCACCAAAGTGTTTTAGACCAAATGCTTCCAGATGTATTCGGCTGCCTTGTTGAAAGTTGGTAAAAGTCGATGAAGGGCTTGGGGCGGGGGGTTGGCTTGGGGGAATGTGCTTCAAACAGAATAGAGGATGGGCCAAAGCCAAAATAAACTGCTTTAGGGTTTTTTCCAATGTCTCCTACGTTTCTAAGTACCTGGAATGTTTCCAGATGCTTTGGGAAGTCCCTGCCTCTGACTCCTCCTAGCACCCTAGTCCTCTATAGCTTCTCCAGTCCTCTTTCAGTTCTCAGGACAGCTTTAAGAGTTGATTTATTTTACTAATTTATTAATTAATTTATTTTTTAATATCTCCTGGTATGTTTGTGCTTATGGACACAAGAGGGGAAGGCAGATTGGCGATCCCTCTACCCCCATCACGGCTGTAAATCACAGCTCTTCCGAGTGCTGTTGTCCTTTGGATCAAAGAGGCAAATTCCTTTCAACCTTGGCATATTTGCTGTGTTTAAATAGGTTTGACCTGCTCACATGGCACCTCGCAAGGGCTGCTTCCTCCCCCAGGTACAGCGGTCCCAGTTGGAGGCTTAGCATCCCTGGGAGCACCCTCATCTGGCGAGGAAGAGCGCCTGCCGGAGCCTGGGTGAGTGGGGAGACAGGTCTCTGTGGCGTGAGTTGCCAGTCCTTCATCTGAGACACGCGGTGGTCACTTGTGCTAACCTTGCGCCGTGCCTCTTAAGTATTTTTAATAACGGGAACAGATTTTCTGAGATCTTTTGCAAAAGCTGAAGAATGGARATCTGCTGAACGCAGCCCTGCAGCCGCCTTCAAATGACGGGCAGAGGAAAGAGTCTGTTTTTCTGCTCTCCTTCCCCCACAGAGAGACCAGTTTGCCCCAGAAATCTCCTCTGAAAAGGCAGGAGAGCTAGGAGAGCTTTTGTTTTCCTCAGCTTCATCATACGATCAGAAAAACTGAACCCTCATAGTCCTGTGACTGTCAGAAATCTTTTAACCAGTTTTGCTCTTGAAAGACCTGTGTCTAAACAAGGATGACTCTCTTGAATATCACCATCTGAGGATGGGATTGCTCCTCTCTGGTTGGTTAGACCCCATTGCACTTATCTGGAATTGGCTTTCAACACTTTATCGTGATGGGTTCATCTTGCTTCAGGAGCTTTCCTGCAAGGTGCCTTAGACTCCTGTAAGAACCAAAGCAATTCGTCCAAACCCCACTTAATTAATAATTGCTTCTGCTGAGGCTTTACCACTGGTTGCTGCAGACACTGGTCGTAACAACATAACCTTGCGGCTCCTCACAACASACTCAAACCTCTAAAATGTCATTCTGCAAGTCATTAAAATAATAAGAAAGAGATTTCACTGCTTTTTGCTCGGAGCATGCAGTACAAGGTGCAGGTTTCCTCTGCAGACCTGCCAGCCGGTATTTTGAAGCTTAGCGGGAATTACTGTAATTGCTGATTTTCTTTTTCCCTGGGGAGAAAGCTATGCTACCAAAACCATTGCTTGCACAACTGTTTGTTTTTAATTAATTTTGGTTCATCTCAGCTTCTTCCATGCAGAGCGGGTTGGCCAYGAACAGCGTGAGCTGCTGCAGTGCCTGTAGCTCATAGCAGAAAAGAGATTCGTATTTGCTGCCTGGCAGATTGCTTTTAGGTGGCGAGATGAGCCGTAGAGGTGGGACTGCTCATGCGGCCCTCTGCCAGGTGWTTCAGTCTCTGCCATCGCTCCAAGGTGACTTTTTTTTTCTTTGTTCTTCCACTTTTTTTTTGATAGGCCTGTAGGAAAATCAAGTTGGAAAGGATGTCAGGAGGCCATCTATTGCTCTGCACTGATCTCTCTCTCTTCCCCTAGAACGTGCAACTCTGTAGCTTCGAGAAGTGACAGATACTGTCATTYATTYATTTATTTATTTATTTATTTTTAGCAAGAGTGCCTTGAAATGTGTTTCCGTGCATTGCCATTTTGAAAGAGTGATGGAAATACACCCCGCGATTTTGCTTTGCAGCCGGATGACCTTTCCTGGATTAAATCCAGGATGAAATTTTTGACAGATTTTAACACTTGCTCCAATGCCTTCCCGGTGWTCCAGCTTGCGCTGCCGTTCAGAACAACGGCAACATGGGTGGTTTTCCACGTGCTCATCTGGGCCACCCATTGGTGCCATCTCTATGTGGAAAGCGCTGACTTGTCCGTGCCTAGTGATATGATACCTTTATAGCTGGGTTTCGTTCTATGATACCTTTATAGCTGGGTTTCGTTCTGTGTTTTAGCTAATGGAAAATCTTAGCCAGGTGAAGGGGAAATCAAGCTTGAGTGTCAAAAGTAATAGATGTTATATATGAAACAGGGAACTGATGTTTGGCTTTTTGCTGTTGTTTTAAATAACGTCTGGCACGATATTTTTCACTTGCGTTTATGGTGACATCTGAGGCTTTAACCCACTTACATTTAATCTGCAAATAGATTTAAGTCACACGATCTTGAGAAGTTTAGGGTGTTCCTCATGTCTGAAAATTAGCCAGGTATTAGACAGCAGCAAAAATTGCCAGGACTTGGTTTTCCAGAAGTGCAGGAGGGTTGTTACTTATTYTACGTTCCAGAATAACTTTTGGATAGTGGTTGGGAGGTGTCACTTGCTGCTTCAGTTCAGGTGTGACTAGGGAATATCATCGTGGTAGAGAATAAAAGCGTGTTTTGGAGCACTGCCTGTACCCTTGTGATYTAGGAGGAAATGATTTAGAGGTGCTTGTTAATTATTTGGGCAAAAAACGTGGATTATGGTGGTATGTTGTGCACGACATTTGAGTTTAGAAATCGTAGTTATTCAAGCTTTGCGTGCCTTTTTGAAAGCCCTTCTCCCATTCCAGCCTGGAGGTTTCAAAACTTCCTGTGCATGTTCTTGGCTGTGTTTTSCAGCAGGAATGTCGCTGTTTATTAACACAAACAGCTCCCGTCCCATGGCTGGGAGCRGTTTTCAGCTACGCCACAGACCTCTTGTGGCACGCAGAGGAAGCCGCGCTCACGGCTTTTCTCCGACACAGCGTGCCGCCTCCGAACGAGCCCTTTGCAAACACCAGAACACCATGTCATGTAGAGATGTTGGCATCYCTCCTGGAAAATAGCTTCACACCCTGACTGGCTATTTAGCACATGTGCAAGGACAGGTGCTTAGGGCTCTTGAAGGACGTCACGGTCAGCCCAGCTAGTGCTGTGACTACGCCAGGTTTTTGTTACACTGCTTTTTGTAGGCCTCCTCCTCTTTTATTTTATTTATTTTATTTTATTGTATTTTTTTTCTTCTGTTGTCAATTCTGTTCTTTTGCATCTCTGCTGAAGTGTTAAGTTTCAAATCTACTTGCAGAAAGGGGTCCTGGGCTTCCCTGACATACCTAGAGCTGGGTTTAGTCCTGTTTCCTCCCATTTCTTACAACATTTCCTGGAGCAAAGGAGCTGAAACAGAAGTAGCAGCAGGCCTACAGCCAACGCGTCTGAAGGCAGAGTGAGCAAAGGTGTTTTGCTGTCTTGTTCTTCCTTGGGAGGGCAGCCCTGAGACGAGACTAGGGAGAAATGTTTGTACCGGGTACTGGGTGGAGAGCGTAGCCTGGGTCCTGAGCACCTGTAACAAGGGATGTGAGACCTTGATGCAATCATGCTTATCCGCAGCAAAAAGACTCCTCTTGATTTTATTTCCTAGCAAAAYCCACCTGTACCCTGCTTAAATTGCTCAAGTCCAAATTCAGATAGCTCCTGTGACCAGAGAAAGATATTTCCACAGCAGGTAACTGTAGGCTGATACTTCTGCCAAATGCAGATAGGACAACTTCTCCCAGCTAAAGGGTGGCAGATTTGGTTTTACCAGAAGAACTAGAGGTTTCACAAAGTGATTTAAGACAGCTGCACTAATACCATCTTGGACTGACAACTATGCTCAAGTTTTTCTTAGAAATAGTTGAGGAGGTTCAAACCCAGCTCAGATCTTCGTGAAAAATCTGAATTTCAGCATATGCTCCTGGAGGCAGAAGATGCTCCAGAAGGAAATCACTGCATGTCAGTCTGGGCATATTAGACTAGAGAGCCTGAGAAAGATCTCGTGTTACTGCTTGGTACTTCAGGGTCTGTCTGGAGTTAACTACTGCTTTGTGCCAGCCCAGTTGCAACACAAAGATGGGAGGAAARAGACCACCTAAACTGGCAGAACAACCGTGGGAATTGCTCAACTTTTGGTAACCTATACACTGGCAATTGGACAACTTATGGTTAGTTATTGGGTTAGCTGGGCTTACTAAACACGCTCCCAGAAGCTGAGGATTTAGCCACAGAATTTGACTCTTTCCTGGCCAGGAAGAGTCCACTGTTAATGAGGGAACTGATGTTTGAGACTTGTGAGAACATCTGTATCGAGATTATATCAGGGTAAACCCACAGCAGTGTTGATGGAAGGGGCTCTGGGGTCCTCTCCGCAGAGCAGCACYACCACCAACAGTAAATCAAGGCAGCTGTGGCCTTGTCTCACGAGCCGTGAAACACTGCAGCCAGCGTGGGAGCAGTTTTGGTGGTCAGCAGAGCCCAGGCAATGCTGTCGTGGTGGAAAGAGGCTCTCCTGTCCCTCAGACATGAACATCAGTCTAGAGTGGGAAGGACACACATCCATCTGAGATAAGGAAAAAAATCATCCATAAGATGGGAACAGGCTCAGATGCCTTTTGGATGGCTTCGAGATGCTGAGAATAAGATCCCGTAAAAAGCGAAGACAATATTGCCAGCTGTAAATGCATCTCTGTGTGTGTTTATGCCTGGATGGGGTTGGGATAGGGTCTTTCCAGATGATCAGGAAAGCTGGAGCAAGAGGGAGGTTGTGAATCACAGGGCTATACTCAAGCCTGGCCATGATTTCCACCACCACATCCCCCCAAGATCCTRCCCCAATTCTTAGCCCTTCACTCAACACCATTAAATACTGCTGCTCAGAGCAGGCATGTGAGTGTTTTCCCTGGGAAAGGCGGCAAAGAAAAGCCGTGTGCTTTGGTCTGATAAGTCACTCCACAGCGTGTGCCCTTGTCAAAGTCCAAGCGGTTTTTTGCTGACTACTCTGTGCAGAAACGTTATCTCCTGTTGTCAGGATCCTCCTGTATTCATGCGAAAAGGACTTTGGTCATTCTTTAATAAACAACTTTATGTAAGAGGCTTCACAATGACTTTCTCCTCCTTGTAGCCAGGCTTTGGTGAATGTCTTGGGTCCATGTGAATAACATACCCATATCGAGAGCTGATGCCTGCTTCCTTTTTCTACTACAGGAGATGACCACGGTTGAGCAAATAGSCTTGAACTGAAGTATCCGTCCTCCAAGTGCCAAGGTCTGCAGCGCGCTTGGACTCGCAGACTTCGTGCAGAAATGCTCCTGCCAAAGGCCTGCTGGAGAAGTGCTCGTCACTGCGGGGTTTCTGCAGTGACCTCCCAGATAAAATGATTTACCCCGAGAAAAACGCGGGGTAGATGCAGCCGCTTTCAGCAGTTGTAGAAATTCAGCCAGAAGTTCTGGCTTTGTAGAAGGTGGCACAAAATGTTCCAGTCTGACAAAGAAAAGACTGGGCGCTGTAGTGCTTTTTTGGAAAARGAAAATGTCAGTCTATTCATTCCCTGTCCATCCTTTTAATACGCCCCGGCTGAGGCAAACARAAAGTCAGCCAGATTATGCAGCAGATCTGTCCTCTTCCTGGCTCTGTGTGTGTGGTGAGTTATACCAGCTGGTGGGTCTCTTCTGGACTCTTTATTATGAATTTAATTAACACAAAGGCAGAAAAAGCTGTGGGGAGCTACAGGACGGTGAGGACAGGGTGATAAAGAAGAGCTTTCTGAAGACATTCAAAACCCCATGTTATCCAACGAAATGCACGAAGGATCTGAATTTTGCGTGCAGAAAGCAACGGCTGCTTCACCCTAAACACAGGGCAGAAATTGTTGGTGGAAAACGAAGTTTTAATTACAGTGCAAATGCTTGTGTGTTTTGGCTTTGGGCCATTCATGCTGAGATGCCTCTGGTCTCCAAACCAAAATTCAACCTGGCATGTAAAAATCACGCTGTCAGGGTACTGTCCTGATGATGATAAACCGCATCAGAACAGAAGTGATGCCTTACAGAAGGTTTTTAGCCTAGGTGGGARGATAAGGTGTTCACTCCTTTAGTCCTCAGCCCTTGAAGCATCATTGTATAGTGAGAATCCAACTCGGACATATGAAACCTTTTGTGGTGGTTATGCTTAGGTAGGCTGTGGTGATCACAGCCCTATTCCTGGTAGGGACAAGTATCCTGACTGGCCCCCAGGACTGCGTGCCTGTATATGGTTTAGCCAAAAACGATAGCTGCGAGGAGTGTTGAGCTGTAGATGAATGCCTGCYGTGTGACGGCGAGCTGAATTCAGGCTAAGCCGCTCTTAGCCGCTGCTTGGAATGAACTGAGCTGAAAGCAACTATTAAAGCTGTAACAAACCGCGCTATGAAGCAATGTGAAGTGTTATAACAGGAGTCTGGAAAAGAAAGGGGAAGAACGGAAAAATACCCCGCGGCTGAACTGCAGCTCCAAACGTGTTTCGTGTTTCTGATAGATTTTTCCTCCGTTAAAATCAGGGCTCTTTAAAGTTCTACATTTCGCTGTAATTACACCTTCTCTGATGCGTTCAGGTGAAGCCACTGGAGGCTTTGACCCATAAATTCAATAATCCCATATCTAATCATAAGCAAGTACATTTGTAAGATAAGAGTTTTCTTAGAAACCCCRTGGACTATAGTTTACTTTCATAATCTTCTCTGGTGACTGCCTAACTGAGGCTTACAAAATCAGGGATGAGATTTGTAGATGTTGAAATGTTTTGCCTTAATCATCCAGGTGCTCTTAGTGCATGAAATTTCCAACTGTAAAGCATAATTACCAGGCTGTCCCACTAGATATTCCTGTAGTTTTGTGCTGGTTTTGAAGGGAAATGCCACGTTGGCATTGCTTGGGTGTATTGGTTGGTTTGTTTTTGCTTTGCTGACAGTTTTTAGGCTATATCCCTTGCAAATAGTGAAGCACTGCTGATGGACGGTTATGTTCTTCCCTGCCGCAGTCTATGAGAAGGCTTATGCTATAATGAATTCAGGATTGAAGAGAGGATCAGCAGAAAAGAGAGTGAAGCAAAGGGACAGAAGGGAAGAATAAGTACTCTGCTTATTTAGTCTCTCTTAGGACTTGCTTAAATTTGGGGTTTCTATGGAAAGAACATCTGGAAGGTCAAGGGCATGCAGGAAACTCTTGGTGTCCAGCATGTACCTTCCACATGTGTCTCTTCTAAGATTTGCCCGTTGCCTTTCCTGCACACCAGCATTTGAAGATCAAGACAGATGAATTTGGTTTCAGAAGGTTTTTGGAGAAGATTGTGGTCTCMTGTGACTTTATAAAGGAAGAGCCTAGTTTTTGTATGGTCCAAGCTCTGCCGGCTTTCACAAAACGTGTGTTGAGAGGGCTCTCTAAGAGGCAGGGAAACACTGTTTTTGGCCTGCTGGTTTCAAAGCAAAGACGTGAAAGATGGAAAAAAAAGGTCTGTAGTCTGAAATGATCTGATTATCCGTGTGAGTTATTCCAAAACAGTAAATACATGTGGAGTGGAAGAATCAAAATGCCATTCCCCGTTCATCCTCTTTCTTGGAAAGCATTTATTAGCATGTGCTTGGTGTATTTTCTCCAGCATGTTATCACCAACTCTATCCTAGAGAGCAAATTTACATTTTGACATCACCTGTAACTTCTTCCCTTTGGAGGGCAGYGGTAGATGGTGATTGCAGAGTAAGTTTTGGGATCAGAGTTGAGCAGCACCTCCCTAGGCCACTGGTGTGCTCACTGGCCAAGGTATTAACATTGCAGAATTCACACAACATGCAAAATAGCTGAGACCCCCATGGACTGATGTGACACAGTGTTTGTGAAACCCATCAGTATCCTTCTCTTACATGGCCTATTTCAATTCAAAATGCTGCTAGTGATAAAAAGTGTGTTTTATGCTAATTGGGCTTAAGGAGTGTTATTTTAAAAGAGGTGTATTTTAAAACGGCTGATTCTTCTCTGCTAAAGCTCTGTGGATTCAAGTATCCGCCTTTCCCCTTGGAAGCCAAAGCGATATCCTCTTGGTCTTGGAAAAGGATCCAACATTTGGTAAGTGGAAGGGATGCGGCCTTGCTTTGGAAGGGGAGAAAAGCTAAAAAAAAATAAAGAGCAGAAAGGGAAGCAAATGCTTACTTGGTTTAAATTTTTAAAGCACAATTACTTAATTCTTTTTAAAAGATCATATATACAGATTTTTTTGAATGCTATTTTGTGATGATTTAGAAGTACATCCTTGTATAAGGAAGTGTATGTATGTGAAGTCTATTTATATTTACTGTATTTTTTTTTCTTTATGCTCAGCTTTGCCTGATAGCTTAAACGGGGTGATTATAGCAAGTGGCTTTAGAAGTATGTCTTTTTTTAAATTAAAACTACATCAACAGAGTCATCTCAAATGCATGAAATGCTTGTAACAGTGGAAAAATACTGGCTAATTTATCCTGTGAGGCTTCTTTACAAGGCTTACCTGCAAAGTTGCTCCATGACTGTGGTGTTCAATCCCTTTGAGTGAGAGGATCCACACTCTTGGGAATGTTAGCTGTGAAATCTTTTCAAATAATTAAATAACTGGCACCCAAATTGCCCCGCACATCACTCTTACTGCAAGAAATCAAGAGCATCCATGAGGAGAAGTCAAGACAAGCTCAGGATTTCCTGTGCTGAATGCAAGTCTCCTTGCATGAGCCAGTCGGGTGACACTGTCAAAGAAAGCAGATTTGCACGGGCCTTGCTAGTTTGGAAGTGGTCCCCAAGGTTAGTGCTATGTTAGAAGACAAATTCCTGCACTGTTTTTAGTTATTGGCTGTATCTGGGAAAGGTACAAATTGCTATGTTATTGCGTGTATCAGTAGTGGGTAGAAGCCATTTTTTAGCTTTATAAATGAAATATAATCTTCTTTGGTCTCATTTTGCATGAAATGAGAAGGGGAAGAAATTAGAGGACTCTTAATCTTGGGAACGAGTGAGGGCTGTGGAAAAATCTTTTGTCTGTGAGAAGGTAACTTTTCATGTTATGATGTGATACCAAGTCGGACTGGTGTGTACAGGGCTACGCCACCCGGGCATCGCCGGACAAAGACCTCACCAAATCATTTTCCTAGGGCTATGAACATTTGACCCTGTAGGATCCTCTGCCAGCAGCATCTGAAAGGGTAACACGTGCCTGGCGCTTCCTCCCATACCAACATAGAGCAGAAATTCAAGGGCATCCTGACCACTCCGAACACGACTGCCTGTTGCTTCCCAGGCTCTGGTTTCCTTCCAGCTTGGATCAGGCGAGTTAGAGAGCTGGACGGTCAGCAGTTAATGTTCACCATTTCCTGCCAACTGGTTCCTGACGGGACAGCTTCAATTTTTGTGTGAGGGTCGTTGTCTGGGGTGGGTGCTCCAGGGCTGCTGCTCTGGGGTGAGCATTGCCCCCCCTCCAGTAGGACCACCATCCCCTCCAGTAGGACCACCATCCTTGCTTGTGGTAGTTGTGCTCATGACTTGTCTGACTTGGTGGACGCGAGGTGCAGAAACCATCAGGGAGAATTTCTTCCGAGAAGTGGTAGAAACATTTCCAGAACTTTTCTCTGCAGCCAACTTGCTGTCATTTCTCACCAGCCCAACGACAGCTTGGAGGTACTCTGGAAGACCTGTTGCACCACCAGATGATGACCTTCTCTGTGTGCTCAATAAACGTCCTCCTGGCCATTGCCTTGGCAATCCACCTTCCTGTACAAACACAACGCGGTGCCTCCAAGGAAGGCAGGAAGAGTCCAGACGGACTTTAACAAGCACGTCAGCAAGTTTTACCGAGTCTTCACGGTCTGCAGAGTCTATCTGTACTGAAAACTGTGCTCTTTCTGTCATCCTGAGCCAGGATAGGTGGACACGGGTGAGATGGGGATCTGTGGGTCCTCATGGCATAACCACATTGAACGGTCTTTTATAAGATCTTCCTCAAAATGTGTTTTGAGGTGGCATCAAACTCCCCCCTACCTCCCAACAACAGCTGGTTTGTCTATTGGTCCTTTCTAGAGTTAAGATAAGTCCTCACTGAGGCTCCCTAAGGTCTTTGTGTTTTGTGGGGTGAGACTGGAAGGCCAAGCCACAACTACACCAATTGTTTAAAATTCAATTTCTTAAAGATTCATTATGACCTAACAAATGTGCCACCCTTAAAAAGAGTTCTTGCTCTTCTCGCCAACATACAACCTACTCCTGTGTCCTGTTGGCTTATCTCTGGCCTGGGGACGCTCATCTATCAGCAGTGTGATAGGTTGCTTGTGATTTTGTCGAACGTGGCTCTTCAGTTACCTCCAGGTCTGGTGCAGAATTTGGGGCAACCTTTCCATTTTCACCATTTATATAAAGCCCCTAAGCTGAGCGGTACTGCTCAGAGGTTGCCTGCAATGGAAGGAAGTCCAGGTAGGTAACTATTGCTCTTTGCAATGGCTACATGCAACACCCATCCTACCCCTCGAGTCTCATACCTTCATAGCATCGCGGCTGGGTAGACCTGTGTGGTACTCTGCATCAGGCTGAATCATCCCAAGCTAAATTACAGCTGTGTGTCCAGGGTGAAAATATGAGATGCTTCTTAAGAAAGAAGAGAAACTCAGATAAAGCATGCTGGCTCTCTGTTGGGACAGATCAAAGAAAACCGGTCTGGTCAGCACACGTGACCGTGATTTCACACCCAGGTCAGGTTCTGGAGCAATGCAGCCACCCTGTGCTGCTCTTTGCCTGAGCTAATGAGCTCAGAGGACAGAAGCGATGTTCAGTCAAGAGTTCAATCCTACCACCACACTGAGAGCACAGCCCAAGGATGAGTTCCTGCACGCGCTTAGATGGAGCAGGATCAAGGCTCTTCTTGCTACATCTCTGTGCAGAGCTGTTGAGAGGTACCGGGCTGATAAATGCGCAGCCAGACTCAGGGGTCAGCTCACATCTAGCGCTGTGCCTGAGCCAGCGTGTGCTCCCTGGGACAGGCACGACACGGAGCCTGACATGGACTGGTGGACCCTGGGCTGGGTTTAACAAACCTTGCTGGTCCTGAGCTGGCCTGCTGCAGAGCCATCACAGCCTCTCTTGGACTCCTGGGTCCGGGTGTTCTCCTTACACAGGATATTCCCGACAGTGCAGAACTCCCCAGGAGTATTTTTCATCCACTAAGGCAAAACAGATCGGTTTCAGTCAGTGCCAGGAGCACTAATTTTCTTCGGTATCACAGCAAGGAGATAACATATCAGAACATCTTACTTATTCCTACAGTCAGTCCAAAAATTGCTGAGTCAAAAGGAGATACTGAATATGGCCCTGAAACAATAATTCAAATTCCATGTGCTCGACACTAGCTGGGCTATTAACCCCTTGAGTTTGGGGGTGCGAGAGAAATGAGGGCAAAAAGAGGAAGACCAAATCTCCCGAGATGTTTGGCTAATGGAAAGCTGAGTGTGATAGAAAATGTTCGGGTGGTCCCATCCTTAAATTCTCCCTGAAAYGCATGGGAGTTTGGGGAGCTGGGGGAAGTAACAGCATCGTGTTCACAGGGTCTTTCATCCTCACCCCACCCCAAGCAAGGGCAAGCAGCTACCATCCCAGGGAGGGGGTGAGACCCTTTGTGTTTGGGAAGAGCAAACCATCAAAACCTTTTGGGCAAAGCATGCTTTAGCAGCTGGGGAATTCATGCCTGATGGAACCAACCTGTGACTTAGAAAACCTGTGGAAAAAACAAACGAGCTTATAACCTGAGAATATGTTCCCATGTTCAAGTTCACCTTCTAAAAACATCTGGCAATCTTGGAGACTGACTTTCCACAAAGATTAGGAGAGCTGGCCAGGTGGAAAGAAGAGGACAGCCTAAAGGCAGGTCAAGCTATGCTGAAGCAAAGAGGAGGGAGGAAGCCTTATTCCCAAACTCCTGGTGTACCACAACTGACCGGTGCAATCCCAGAAAGATTATTTYGGAGAGATAGGCACTGTTCATCATCTAAAATAAATGTGTTGAGAAATCCTACTTCCCTTTTGGATAAAAATTATCTATCTGTTTCATGTTATCTTGTAGCCCTGTGAGTCAGGCACTGCACAGCAGCAATAAAGCCAGTTTTCAAGCTATGAGATGGTCCTTTAGACCTTAGGACATGCAAGGAAGCTTAGCTACAAACAGAATTGAACGTACTGAAGCCATACGTCATCYGGAATACAGAAATCTCTAATAAGCTGTGCTACAAGGTAAGTTTGCATAAGATTTCTTAGTACTAGATATTGCCATTTTTATTATTGTTTCAGCAGTTTAATTACTTATTAATGTAAGTGAGTCTCGTGCAGACATGTTTAAGGATGGTGCTGTGATATTGTTTGTCTGGACGGGTCGTTGCGCCGTGTGGCTGGCTGCCAAGCTTGCGCTTCCAGAATAAAATGCAAAATGAAAAAGGGGAGGAARGAAATTCATAGTATTTAAATTCTGCTACTAGAAAACTTGCTAGGGGAAATTCAGCAATGCTCACAACTGCTTTATCTTACTACGGTGAAATAAGCTGATATAAAGATCACCTATAAGGAGTCCGGGTGAGCAGCCAGCTCAACCAGTGATGTTGTTTTTTGGCGCTGCTTTTCCAGGACCGTAGAGGTTCTTTTCAGCAGTTATCTATCTTCTGCAGATCAGTTGTTTCCAGGCCATCTAAGGATGCATGAAAGTGGCCAAAGCTATTTTAAAGGCTTATTTCTAACTYGGACAGATGCGTGTAAGAAGGGTGAAAGGCATGTCTTTGATCCCACTGCCAGTCCCACCAGGGAAACCTGAAATCCTTGGTGCAAATCTTGGATGCCAGAGAGGGACAAAGAGGAGGTCACTGCTGGTTTTTCATACAGGGGGAAATAGTGTATGCTGTGTTCCTAAAATTTGTGGGTTTTGGGTTTTTATTATAATGATGGGATGGAAAAACCACAACCATTGTTTTTTCTAGCTGGGTAGTTGTTTGTTTTGCACTGTGTTTCCTAAACTAATATCATCATCATCATCATCATCATTGTTATTTTGTGGTGTGCTCTGAGTATGAGCAGCAGAAATGCTATCAGGTCTCAGGCTGCAATATCTCTCTCAGCTGCTATACAGGATCTGGTGGAAGACCTGGCTTTATTTAAAATATTCGTGGACTTTATTTGTGCTATTTTTATTTGGATTTACTTATTTTATTTGTGGAATTTATTCAAAAGATTTCTTCAAAAGATTCAGCAAAGTGTTCTCAGAAGCTTGGGTTTGCTAGTTCGGGCATTCTCCCTGTCCTGTCAGGGAGACATCATAGCTCGYTGGAGGTAAATTTTTGCTGTCTTAAGCAGATTAAAAGAAAAAAAATCACTGTCCCTGCTTTTCCTTCTTCTCCCTGCATGCTGGCTGGTCTGCCACCAGCTCTGGGCAGCTCCGAAGACCGGGATGGAGGGCGACGACCCAAACCAGAGCCCAGTGAGTGCGCGCGGCCCTTCGAGGGTGTGAGCTGCGACGGCTCTGGGTGTGACATGCCCGACGTCAGGCGGTTGTCCCCGCCGCCTGTCACGCGGCCTCCTTTCTCTTTCCACAGCGTGTGCTCCCACCATGCGTGGAAGGTCCCAGTGCTCCTTATCCCGCCTGGAGGTGGTGCTCATCCTTTTCCTGGCGCTGATGACGGCGGTCACCCTGGTGCTGCTTATCCTCCGCTTTCTCCCCAGGGAAGGAGTTTCCGCCGAAGGCAAGCTGGGATGTTCCAACCCCTCCATCGCGTCCTGCTCCAGTTGCTTGAGATGTAGAGGGTTTGTTGGGGTGGAGGGTGCTGCACAAGGAGGGCCGTGGAGAAGAGGAATAGCTGATTTCTTTTTAAAGCAGCAGTGGCCAGAAACCCTTTCTGGGGTCGGCGATCCCAGGCTGCTGTCCCTCGTGCAAAGGCGCTGGCACAGAGAGCCCTGCCTCAGAGACTGCGCAGATAAATAGATGCAGCAGGTAAAGGGTGGACAGAAAAAAGGGCAGATTGCATTGAAATGTTTGTATGAATCTGGATGTCACCGCAGTTACTCACCCTTCCCCACTCCACGGCTGAGATGACATATGCATGGCATGTCTGTGGGCCCAGCAGCTAAACCTTGTTAGTCCATTTTCACCTGAAGCTGCTTGCTTTTCCAGAAAGCTTAAAAATGTATTTAAAAAAACCAAAATGGGTTCTGAAGCTCCCATCTGAAGCCCAGAGAAATGAGAAAGCTCTTACCTAAGGGGCAACTCTGCACTTTCTGTTCATTTCAAGTTGCAGGATCATGTCGTCCTTGAGCCATGTGCCTGGTGCAGTCATTTAATTTAACGGGCTACAGGTAGAGGGTTACTGGGTAACTGCTGAGCATTTTGCAGTCTTCTCTGTGGGTGTGAGGTGTGTGATCCTCTCGCACAACCATGGCCTGTTGCTTCCGCTGGCTATCACAGCAGGAGGGTGGTGGCCAAACACAAGAGCATCTTTCCAGGCTGCATTTTGGAGGCCGCGGTGCAAGGTGGGTTAGAGTGATTTCAAGGACATTTGCAACCTTCTTTCCCTCTCCTCACCTTACGGAAGGAGATCCAGAGAGCCCGTTGATCTGGGTACGACACTGAGGAACTTCCTAGCAGTTGCAATACTGTCACCACCCACATACACCTCCAGTCCCCTCACCCGGCATAAGAAAGTTGGGTGTTTGGAGCATCCTGCTCAGAGTAACCTTCAGTTCACTTCTAGTATGCCCAGAGATAAAAGCTCAAGGGAAAAACATCTGGTAGGAAGTTTCAGCTGTTTCCACCTGATAAGAGCTCTTTCCCAGAGCGAGGGGTTTCCCTTTGACTTCTCCAGATGAATGGGGATTTGCCTCACGTGTCAGGAATGGTAACTTCCAAATTCTTGATTTTGATCTCGAATTGGATAGAGTTCACACTTTCCCCATGTTTCTGTGTTGGAACACATAAAAGTTTTGTACAAGTGATTCCCCTCTGTATCTTAGTTATGAAGGGAAGAGGGGATGAAACAGCAGTTTTAACAGATAACCCTCTCATTTATGCCTATTTAAGATAACCCTGTCATTTATGTCTATTTAAGTGAGAGAAATGTCTGGGGCTTGTAATGATCAGTCTGCGGCATATGTGAGAATTTCAGCTCTCCTCTGTTTTAAATAACAGCCGAAGAAAGGCTGTACTGGGAAGATGGAGCATCCTGTTATCCCACTACCCTGTCTCTAAAAGCAGCCAGCAACAGATGACTAGGGAAGACTGTAAGAACAGACTAAGCACATACAAATATTTTCCCACAGTGTTATCTCATCTTCCGTTAACTTGTGGCCCTGGGACTTCCTGAGACAAAGAGAATTCCTTTTTAATTTTGTTTTTATTTAATATCCCTTGGTGATTTTTCTTCCATGACTTTCTCCGGATGCTTTGCCCATCCTGTAGAAGGACTTCCACACATTTGTGATGGGTGGGATGAGACACGGTTTCCTCTGGGAGGCCTTTTCCTAGCTGTTTGTATGGAAGTTGCTGGGGCGCTTAGCTTTGCCTGTCTCTGAACTTGTGCCAGCTCTGCTGTGCCCTTGTTTGAGATGAGGGCACCAGCGCTGCACGAAGGAAGTGTTGGATGCCCCAGGGATTTATACACTGACATAGTGATGTGCCCTACTTTGTTCTCTAGTCCTTTCCTGATAGTTCTTGACATGCTCCCCACTTTCTTTAACTGCTACTAAGCTAAAGTTTTCATGAAAGTGGATATTACACCCCAGGATTTGTTTCCTGCAGGGTAATGGTGAGCTCAGAGAACTTCATCTTCTGCAAAGTTAGGCTCATCTTCTCCCTGCAGTGAATCACTGTGCACTTTACACAGCCCAGTGACTCTGCCTGGTGAGCTCCCTCTGCAAGTCTTCACGGCTGGCTTTGCTACCCTGAATACCTTAGCAGTGTCAGCAAACTTCGTCACGTTGTTATGTGGTTACGTAGTGAAGTCCCTTCTAGGTCATTTATGACTGCGCCAACGGGCATGGGATGCAGAGCTCCCTGTGTGACCCCGCTCACTCTGAGCCAGGATGGTCCCTCCTGTCCTCCGTTTCTTGTCCCTTACCATGTTATTCATCCGTCCCAGGCACTTCCCTCCTAACCCATGCCTCTGTAGCTTCTGTAAGAGCCTTTGACGAGGGCTGTTTGGAAGGTATCAGCTGGATCCCCTTGTCTGCAGGTTTGCTGAGTCCTCCAGTAGGCTTGTTAGGCATGCTTTGCCTTTAAAAAAGTCATGTTAACTCTCCCCACCCCCGCCAAAATTCTGCTTGTTCATGTGTCCACTAACCTATTCTTACTACAGATCCCAGTCAACCAACATCAACTCAGAGCACGTCAACTAGTGGATCAGGAAGCTATTTAATAGGCGTAGGTCGAGCTGACTGCACAGGGCCTGTCGCAGAAATTCCTTTGGTACGTATGGGGAATTGAGCACGGGGTCTGTGAAATACTGGTTTTCATCTTCTGCCTATTCTTTGCAGAACTTTTGGCTTAAAGACTCTGCCTTACCAAATAGTTGTCTTTAACTACTACGTGAACCTTCTTGCAATCATGGGGCAAGACAGTTGTACCCCCGAGCTCATGCGCTGCTATTGAATCACTCAACCATCTGCTTGTCGAGAGAGGATGCCGTTCTGAATCTGGCAGCTCTACTGCGACTTGGGCCACAAATGACCAAGTGTTTGTATGAATCAATTGCTACACCAGAAAAATGATAAAACCATGGAGTATTTCTGCAGGACCGCCTTGCACTTATAGGTTGACTGGTTTCTGCATATATTAAAAGCCATTAAAAAAGAACTAGCCTATGACCACATTATCAATGGCTGGATATAATTCCCTTGATCCTCTGCTAAATCTATGTAGAAATACATATACAAGTGAATATGTAGCTCAATATTTTGGCCATATGAGCCTGATGGACCTCTTCCCTTCCAGATGGGTTTTGCCAACCCTGACCAGGTGGGCGGCGGGCTTCTCACACGACTCTGCAGCCGAGCTTTCATCGTGGCAGAGCCCGATAACTCCAGACGAGTAGTATTTGTCAGTGCTGACATAGGAATGGTATCTCAGAGAGTGAGGCTGGAGGTACGTGGATGGAAACAAAAAATCTGCATGGGCTGACTTTATTCTGTGTTGTCACTGGTGTTACTGGTAATGCTGTAGTCATTGCTAAATAATGACAAATATGCCAGCACGTTTGCTTTGGCATCTCCTGGCTCCAGAGACTTGAGGATGTGCTGTGTCCATGCTGAGGAGCTGCCTCTGCTGCTGAGGCTACACTTTGACTGTGCTCTTTTTACTGGAAACTTTATCATGAACGCACGTGGCACTCGGTGCCTGTGTAATTCTGGATTTCTAGCACCACAGAGGGAGGGAGAGGGAATAGCAGAGAAGTGGAGACTCACTGGGTGATATGGGATTGGCTGCAAGTTGGCCATAGGGCTCTTCACTTAGGAGATTCAATTACTGTAAGGCTGTTACCAAGCTGATACCAAAATCCACTGGTGTGAGAGTATCGGGAAGAAAGAGAAGAGTGGGGAGTCAGATGAGAGATGGTTTTTTTAGCAAGGGCTGATACAAGTCTCTGCATTTTGGGGGCCTGAAAGAGGGTTTGCAGGATTACTTTCTTCTTCTTAGGTGCTCAAGGAATTGAAGAGCAAGTATGGTGAGCTGTACCGACAGGACAACGTCATTCTCAGTGGCACTCACACACATTCAGGGCCTGCTGGCTATTTCCAGTACACCCTCTTCTGGTTGACTAGCAAAGGACTGATCAGACCATCCCTTCAGGCTGTTGTGAACGGCATTGTAAAGGTGGGTGTTTCTACTCCGTTGAAACGAGATCCTGTAAACATGGGAAAGGCAAGGGGGAGATGTTTTCATGACTAATGGAGCTCCTGCTGGGATGTTCATCATAGCATCTCCAAACGCTGCAATCTTTCCATTCTCTTTCCCATGCATGGGCTAATATTCCCTGCCTTCCTAATTTTCAGAGTATTGATATAGCACATGAGGACATGAAGAAAGGAAGGCTTTTTATAAACAGAGGCACTGTAGAAAACAGTCAGATCAACAGAAGCCCTTACTCTTACCTCCAGAATCCAGCGTCTGAACGAAGCAGGTAAAGGCCCTTTCAACGGCAAAGAAAGAGAGCCCTGAAAGGGGCTCTCTGATCAGGTCCATAGCCCAGCTGCCTCGGAGTGGGTGTTTCTGGTCATCCATAGGATGGTTGAAAATGTGGACCACAAGAGCATGACACTGTCACCATCCTGGGTGCTTGAGTGTCTGCTCCCCTCTAAAATAGGTTGTACTAATGGGCCTGAGAGCTGTGGTTGCGTGAGCCTCCGGCTCCCTCCAAGCGTGGCAGAGCATTGGTTAAGGGTCTGACCTTGTGCTTCATTAAAAAAATGAAGATGTCATTAGAAGATGTTGGCATTTGAGTCAGGTGCCATTAAAATGCTGTCCTTTGTGCATGAGGTTGTGTTCAAAGAGAGGTCCACTTTCCGTCGTCCAGAGAAGCAGTGCTTGACGTCAGTGAAAGCTGTAACTTGTCCCTTACATTCAGCAGGTATTTTCAGATGCTCCGCTCATGTCTAACTGCTCTCTAGTAACAGCCTCTCTGTTTTCTTGTTCAACTGGCGGAGATTTAATGCATCCGAGAAACACAGAGCAGGACCGCAACTGTGGCGCTTAATGGGATTTCCCTGCTTCGTTGTCCCAGGTATTCATCCAACACTGATAAAGAAATGGTGATGCTGAAGATGGTAGCTGCAAATGGACAGGAGTTGGGTCTTATCAGGTACTGACTACAGAAGTAACGTTTTTTTCCCCAAATCTTAATGAACCAAAATACCCCAGAAACCACAAGAGGCAGGACACTTGGGCAAGTGGCCCTCAGGCTGTCCTGGGAATAGCATATTTTTGCTGTTATTTAGAATCTGTGCAAAGATGATAGAATAATTCAGGTTGGAAGGGATGTCTGGGAATTTCTAATCCAACTCCCTTTCTACAATTCCTTTCTATACAACCTCTCCTTTTCAAAAATCATGCTTTCTCATTGCTCCCAACTAGTCACCAGAGAGTCTTTGGATGAAAAATAAGTTTACGGTGAGAGTCTATGAGTGCATAAAACAGGACAGCATTCCTCATCTGCTCTGGGAGCTATAGCAGCATCTGGTCCATCTCTAGCTTTCTGCCCGTCTCTTGGCACATGTTCATAGGCCTCAGCTTACAAAAGAGTCTGGGGAAGATGCTCTTATTTGGTTTTCCTTTGGAGGGGTATAAAACCCACCCTATACAGCTGCATGTTGGACGTCTAAGTCTCTTCTTGCTCAACAGTGTGGAAAAGGGGAGGAGGATCACACAGGCACAGCCAGGCTGAGGCTGGAAGCACCCCTGGGCTCCCTGGTCTGACCCCAGCTCACAGTAGGGGCCAAAGTCACACCTACGGCAGGTTGCCCAGGGTTGTATCCAGGAGATTCTGGGCAGTCTCTGAGGATGGAGATTCCCCGCTCCTCCAAGTCCTTTCCCGTGGTGCCACCACTTGCATGGGGAAGGGGTGTTTCCTTAGGGCCAGCTGGGATTTCCCTTGTTGCAGCTTGYGCTGGTGCCTCTGGTGCTTTTGCTGTGCCCCTCTGAGCAKAGTTTGCCCCTCTGTAACTCCTTTGGGCAGCAAAAGGTTCAGCTGTTATCCCTCTTTGACTTCTCTTGATCTCTTGATTATTTTCTTCTAATGCCCCATATTTCGTGCAAAGTGTGCCGTTCCTGGGGTCGAACACTGTGTGCTGAGCTACCTTTTCCAAGAGGCAGCATTTATGATGCCTCTCCTATCAGGAGATCTGAGCCTGAGTGTTTGGCTGTTCAAAGTTTAGAACTCAAGGCCACACAAATGAAGTAACTCTCGGTAACGAAGTCACCATTCTGGTTTTCTCATCTAGAAATCACAAGTGAGGGGGTTTGACTGTGTTAAGAGGAACAGGAAGGTTTTCCTGTGTAACTGTTTTTTTTTCTCCTGATGTCACAGCTAAGGAAGTAAGGAAAAAAGCCAAGGATCTTTCCTGAGGCACAAGTGCTGCGGAAGGGGGACGCRGCTGCCTGCATTCAGAGGGCGTGAGGGGCTATTACAGACCCTTCTTCTACCAGCTGTCACACGCAGCAGTTAACTAAGTGCTGTCTGATAACCTCTGCCCTTTTAAGGGTTGAGCAACTGCTGAGCAGCTGAAATTGCAGGTTTGCACAGGGAGGAAGGACCTTTTCAAGCTGCAGTGAGCTGCAGAGCACAGCAGTAATCTAAAATAGACCCAGCTGTCTAGTTAGCACCTAAAGCGAAGCAAGCTGGTTTGCTTTGGGGAAGGGGATGACCAGTTCTGCACAGTGCTGAGGAACTCAGTTGCTCTGGTGAGGCAATGGAGCTTTATTATGGTGCAACAGAAATAGTGGAATATATATAGGTGGAATGATGTATTTCCTGTACGTATCTTCTGATTTTCCTTTAGCTGGTTTGCAGTCCATCCAGTCAGCAGGAACAATACAAACCACCTAGTGAACAGTGACAACGTGGGCTACGCGTCTCACTTGTYTGAACAGGAGAAGAACGAAGGGATGCTTCCGGGAGAGGTGGGAGTATTTTAAGACTATCAAAAATAATGGGAAAGAACGTGCACCAGAATAGGTTGATTGGTGCATTTTGTGCACCAAAGCAGGTTCTTTCAAACAGTGAAATAAGATAGCAGGATAAATACAGCAAAAGGAGGCAAAGATGCGTTCTTTGCCTTATTTACCTTTTTCTGCCTCCAGCAATGAGAAATGTACTCATGGCTTTCCAAAATAGTAGCCAGCTACGTTTATTTAGATTTTAAAGGCAAGCCAAACTTATTTTGATTCAACTATTGACAATAACGAAAACATTAGAAAGACATGTGTGGCATAGTTGAGCCAAAGGGAATGCAATGCTGCGTCAGTGTTGTGGGATTGAGACTGTAGTCAACTTTATTTGTTTCCTGCAGCCTCCCAAACAGTTTTGCCTTCCAGTTTTCATYTGTCCTGGGGGCACTTCCATCCTTGGAGAGCAAACACAGCTCCTTTAAAAAGCCTTATTTCCCCTGAAATGTGAATATGGATATGAACCAACCTCATGGACGCTTTGAATCGTGAGCTGATTAACAGAGTGGCCTCTGCGTATCTCCAGCTTTGAAACAGTTGCCCATTCCCATTTTAATCCTCTGGGCAGAGGACCACATGCAGTTCGTACCAAAGATGGAAACTAAAGAAAGTTTATTCATTTCCTACTTGCAAACATTTCTTTTTATGGTGGGTTATCTAAAAGTTTTCAACAAGACTCCACTGTAGTGCATAGTTTTGGGTGCAAGTCAGTGCGAGCTGACATACACACAAAGCGAAGTATGTCTGGAAGTGTTTGCAGGTTTCAGTATTTAGCCTGCTGGGCACATCGCGTCTAACGGCCTTACAAGAGGATGGCTGAAGAGCTGATAATATATTTAAATAGCTGGTGTTGACGCATGGTATCTCTAAAATGAGAACATCATCTGAGAGAGATGAATTCAGCTAACACTCGCTGTATGTAACCAGCCTTGCTTTATGAGTGCTGCTTGATGTTAACTCCTGTGGTCAGATGCAGCGGCTCTCACCCTCTAAATCTGTCATGGATCAAGCCTGGCAGAAGGAAAATCGCATGCAAGGCGCTAYGTTGACCCATTAGCATCTGGCCAGTAACATTAGGAATTACGAACGAGAGTGAATTGCTACTGCYGAGCTGGAAGAGGTAGAAGAAGCATTATCCAGAAACTAAAACGGTGTAAAGGTCCCCCTTTGCCACCTGCAATGGTAGCTGCATCCAATGCATCCTTTTCTCTCTGGCTTTTCCCTTGGGGCACTCCTAAATCCGAGCATCAAACCTCCCAGTCACTTCAGAAATATATACCAGTGTCCCATGCCAATCGGCTGGCTATAATRTCAGTCTTGGCATTGTGTTGCACATTTGTAACCCTAAGGGAAAGATGCAGGCGATGTTTGCAATCACTGCAAGGCACTAAAACCCATCTGTCTATGTCTTTATTTGATAGGGCTCTTTTGTTGCTGCTTTTGCGTCCTCCAACCTGGGAGATGTCTCCCCCAATACCAAAGGACCATTCTGCATAAACACGGGGGATTCGTGCGATAACCCACAGAGCACCTGTCCTGTGGGTGGGGTAAGTATATATTCTTGATCTGCATTAAGTTTTATTAAGGAGAAAATTCGTGCTGGAGGTGCAAATWTGGAGCCAGGTGGTGGACCATTCTGCAAGAAGAGGACATGGATAAATCACCTGTTTCTTGTATAATTCAGGATACCCATTCCAGGAACTTACTGTGTCTTGTCCCAGCACACCCAGCTTTCTGGTTGTTCACCTCAAGTCCAAATAAAATCAGAGGTTAACGTAGAGACTGGGTGCCCAAAACTTTAGATGGCTTGCAAAAAGTAATTCGTTCCCACATTATGAAAATCACTTGTGCATTCACCCACTGCACACTCACTTTGCAGTTATGTTCTTTATGGTAACAGGTTACTGGAATTAAAAAAAAAAATTTCTTAACAGGCAAAGATGTGCATGGCCATGGGTCCTGGTACTGACATGTTTGACAGTACAAGAATTATAGGGCAAAATATCTACTTGAAAGCAAAGGTAAGCAATGTTTTTACTTTAAGAGTATGCACAGATGTGGTTATTAAAAAAAACAAAGGCATAATTCATTTGAGCAAATTTCTTGCATCTRTTTTTGTGAACATTTGTAGGCTTAAAGTACACTAAAATCCATATTTATATGCTAAAGAAGTTGCCTGATTTTTCAAAAAACATGCACTTTTATTTAGATGCATGATAATAGGCCTTGCAACTTTAAAATGTCAGTTTGTGTTTTTAATCTCTCTGCTCCTTATTGGTATATAATATGGATATTGCTCCCTTATAATCTCCATTTTCCATACATGTATGTCAGAAGAGTAATGGTGGGAAAAATCACAGGTCCTGAAGACTCCCAGAAGAGCTCGGAGATGCCATCACATACCACTTGTTGGATGAGTCTGACATCATGCTCCTAAACTAATGCAAGTGTGAGCTAGAACGTGTTAGCTTAAACACCCATGAAGCATGTTCATCCTGCCACACTTGACTTTGCRTTTATTCAGCTGATGTGCTCCAGCCCATTGGCTCACTTACACTTCTTTGGTCCTTTGGCCCCAAATTCACCTGAATTCACCASTTCCCCTTCTGCGGATCYGCGTTACTYGAGGATTGTCAGCAGGAGGACGTGTCTGGCACAGTTTCAGGGACAGCAGCTTGTAGGAACTGGAAGAGATCCAGTAAAGGAGTAAGAGCAGAAGGCTTGATGATAGCCATTTCCTTCTGATTGCCRTTTACAGAGGTYTGCCCTAARGTCMATCTAGACTGATGGTGACTTGCAAGTCAAAGCTTGTCCTAGGGAAACTCTCGTCCCAGTCAATGCTCCTTCCATGAGTATCAAATGGAGAGAGGAAACATTGCTGCCGTTTTAACACTCCARATGTTTGGTTTTCAAATGCGATGTCCTCTATTTCTTCCTACAGTTACAGGAAATRTTGCAAAACCTGTATGACTTCTGGCAACACTTTCTATGTACCAATTCCAGATATGTGTGTCAGAAAAATCATTCCCTGAACAGTTGATGACCAAATTAGAATGACTAAGCAGTCATCCATATAGTAAATGCATAGTAAAATCTGTGTGTTCAGAAGCACCGAATACAAAGAAGAGTGTGTTTTCCCATAGAAAACATTTGTTTTGGTCAGTCTAAGATGTGAGAAATGCAGATACACTAACATCTCCTGTAGTGGCTTTTCCTTCCATTTGAACCATGAGTAACGTGGATGAGGCCAAAAGGTTTCAACCAGCAAAATATTGTCATCCAGGTGGAATAGATGCATGTTTTAGCTGCGAAAAGAAAGACAAAAACTGCTGGCCGAAGAGTATCTGCTGTATGTTACTTGGGCTAGGGAGAGCTTGCAGGAATTGGGGCATACAAGGTTTAGAGACAAGATGATAGAAACAAAGAGGCTTGGGAAATATGCTCTTGCTTTAATACCTGGAAGACATCACTAGAAGATGCCAACAGAATAGGAAAATAATTCATGCAGCTGAATTTGCAACAGGGAGATAATCTCAGAAGAGCTGAGTGCCTGATTTCTTCTTCCTCAAGAATTTACACCCATTCCGGAGATTATTCTACACTGGCAAGCTGCATTGCTTTGGTTTGCTGTCTTTGACTCTGCTTACTCTATATATCTGCTTTAGGAGGTGTACGCAAATGCTTCCCAGGAGATCACAGGACCTCTCAGCTCAGCACACCAGCGGGTGAACATGAGCGACGTCTCAGCGGAGCTCAACGCCACGCACACGGTAAGGGCAGGAGCTCCCCTAGGCACAGCCCTGGGACCACTCACCAAGGAAGAAATGTTGTGTTCTTATAGCAGGACTTGGCACACTGAAGAGAACTGATTTTAAAGTCTCTCTCTCTTTTTTTTTTCTTTTTTTTCCCTTTTTAATTAAGGTTAAAACGTGTAAACCAGCCTTAGGACACAGCTTTGCTGCCGGTACTATTGATGGAGTGGGGGCTTTCAATTTTACACAAGGTAATTTAGGGAACAGATGTCAATAGGATTTCGTACAAATGGGAAAGACATGGGGCATCCCACCAATAGATTCAAACCCTCAGAGTCATTTTGAGAACATCAACAGCTGCTTGAAGCACAGTCTCCAAAGGGATGTTTTTAGGAAGGTGTGACCTTACGGTGCCCTCGCAAGTTTGTCTGTATTTGTCAAAAGCCTTATAGGCAAGGAAATGACCATGCTCTGAAGGAAGAAGAGTGCTGAATGGGGAGTGGGGAGGAGAAAGAGCTGGCCTTGAGGCAGTCTCTGCAACTTGTCCTTGCTACCCAGATACTGCCAAGTATGGAGCTGATGGAGTCCAGCATTTCAAACCACCTAGAAAAGGGAGATACCCAGAATCTGCTGAGAAATATCCCATTCTAGATAAGGAGGGAGTGTTTAACATGAAGATTTCTGCCCAGTAGCTGCTGCGGGAGCTGAAGGGTCAGTGGATGCAGATGTTTTTCCCTTCAGGTGCAGTAGAAGGGGATCCGTTCTGGGACAACATCCGGGACCAGCTGCTGGGAGAGCCATCCAATGACACACAAGCGTGCCATGAACCCAAGCCAATCCTCTTTAGCACTGGGGAGGTAAGGATACACTGCTATGTGCCCTGGAAAGCACAGGGATTGCTGATCTGGACAAATACCTAAGATCAGGGAAAGCAAACAGTGTGTGGAGCTCAGCATTCCCTCCTGGCAGTCTCAGGTTTCAGGACATCCTCTGCTGGGGCTCATATCTTTGTATTTAATAGCTCTGGAAGGGCTTTTCTTCTCTCCTACTCACACTGTCCTGTCTTAATCTATGAGAAGACCTTTCTTTTTGTTGTATAACATGTTGGGCTGTGTAAGTTGAGGTAGCTTGTCACTGTGCGTTTTGGAAACACCAGGGACGGTATCAACCTACCCACATTCGCAGTGGTGTCTTCAAAGATCTCTACCATACTATGACTTCCTCAAGAAATGCCCTGTTGACTCCCCTGCTTTTCTGTTGTATTTATGCAAGTGTCTGCCAGTTCTGTGAATTATAACATCTACTAATGCCGGATTTATTCATCTATAGTTAGACTCGCAGCCAGGCTGAGGCTGGAGACACCCTTTGGTGGGGATCTCTGGTCCAACCTCTGCTCACAGCAGGGCCAATGTCGCAGGTGCAATGGGTTGCTCAGGACCATGTCCAGGAGAGTCTGGGCAATCCCCGAGGGTGGAGATCCCCCACCGCTCAGGGCTCTGTTCCAGGGCAACACTGCTCACACAGGGAAGGACTGTTTCTTCATGGCCATCTAGGATTTCCCATGCTGCAGCTTGTGCTGTGGTCTCTGGTGCTTTTGCTGTGACCCTCAACTGCAGAGCTGCTTCTGCCAGTCAGTCCCAGTCTGTCCCCGTGCATGGGGCCACTTTGTCCTGGGGCAGGACTTCATGTTTGTCCTTGCTTAACTCTCCCAAAGTCCTACTTAGAACCTTAAAATGAAATTGATGCCACGTTTTCCACCTGCTTCCTTTGGCTTCAAGGCAAATGTAATGTCCTGCAGAGGGTAGGGCAGCAGGATCATGTCCAAGGTCCTTTAGAGCAATTAGGGAATGCCATCTGGATAAGGCATTTCATTGTTACTCCTTTCATCAATCTCTCTGAAAGCTTTTCTAGTGCCACTTCATTTTCAGTCRGTTCCTTGGCTCATCTCGCTGAAGAGAGGCTCCAGTGTAGAGCCTCCTCCTGCCCCAGCTTCTCCACCGAGGCTGGTGCTATTGAGAATAAATTACACTTTATTCTTATGCCTGTATCACCTTTGAGCATCCTTTTATAGATGCTTTGGCAGGCCTCCTGCCTCTAATGTGTTTGACAAAGTTTTACCATTCATTTTATGCCCCTGCTAAGTTGCTCCTCAGAAATCCTTCTGCCTTTCTGTACTAGGATTTTGCATTTTGTTTGCCAGAGCCATGTCATTCTCGAGTTGCTGGTGGTCTTAATTTCCTTTTATCCTCTTCCCATGCAGGTGGGGAGTTCCTACTCAGGAAATTTCTGTTCTTAGGTGTTACACTGACCTTATTCATCTATTTTGCTTTAAGCTATCCCTCCACCAGCACAAATGTTTTTCCCTCACCCATTGTACTCACAATTCTCTCTCCTTAATCTGCGTGTGATGACCAAACAACTTCTTGTACATGCGACATAGGAGGTAAAATGCTTTCTCATGTGGCTGGCTATAGTTTGCAAAGTGATTTTATTTGTTTGATTTAAGACTATAGAAAGGAAAATTCTTCAGCTCTCTATCTTGCTATTATTCTATAAAAGTCATATCCACTTTTTCTTTTCATCTTAGATGACTCGACCTCACCCATGGCATCCTGACGTAGTAGATGTTCAGCTTGCTACCATCGGGTCGCTGGCAATTGTTGCCGTTCCTGGAGAGCTTACGTATGTACTTTTGATCTTTTTCTATATATCACGGCTGGCACATTTTTGTTCAAATCCCTCTGCAGTACTTTTGCTTGTGGGTGCAATAATCCAGTGCAGAAGGGGATTGGAGGAGGTTAGACTAAAAATTGTCCCCAGCGTATGGTAGCTCTGCAAGCACTACGCATATATGTCCACTGCATGTAGTCTCTTGTATACTGTCTCCTCTGGGTACCTGGAGTTTCCCATTTTCTTCTTCATTTTATGAACTATCTATGGCCAATCTATGAGGGAGATTGAAACAAGCTTCCTAAGTAATTTTAATTGTTCCCTGCAGAATGTAGTTTAATTGAAATGAAAGGAACACGTTAACTTTGACTCTTCGTGCCACAAACGCTGGAATGATGAATTGCATTGATCTTAATTTTTCATTGATGATAAAATGGTAAAAATCTGGATAGGTTAATGATTTATTTCTATCATCTTTTTTCTATCATCCTGAGTTTTGATTTCATAAAAAGCGATTATTATGTTTCAATGTTGCCAAACTAAACAAGTATGATCAGGAGGGAGGTGTTTCTCTGGTTCCAAAGAAAAGACTTCTGCTCTTTGAAAAATATTAAAGTTTTGGCTTTAATTCTGAATGACAAACACAAACCAAGAAACACCAGAGCTGAACAGTTCTTGGCTTGAGGTTGCCCAGAGAGGTGGGGGGTCTTTGTCCTTGCAGATTGCCCAGACTTGCCTGAGCAATCTGCTATGATGTTGGTGCTGCTGTGAACTAAGGTTGGACTGAAAATCTCCAGCCTGAGTCTGGTTGTGATTATATATATGAAATGTTTTGAGACGTTTTGATTGAACTCGCAACAGAGAAGACCCAAGCGCTAACAACTTGCTGATAGCCTCCTTTCTGCTCTGGTGTTCTGCATGTCAAATGTAAAGCTAGCCTGGAGAGAGGGGTCTTGTAGTGACCTCAAGTAGTCAGACACCCCAGGAAAGACTCAGATAAATATCCAGACTTTTGGACTTTAAACAAATTATTCCTTCTTTAACACCCTCTGTGTTCTCTGCATTACTGGAGATTGACATTATTCTCTTAATATCCCTAGGACCGTGTCTGGACGTAGACTACGGGAAGCAGTTAGAAGTGTAAGTAGTTGAGGAAGAAGTTTCTCAAGAGAGCAGTGTATCTGGAACTTCTCATTTCTTAATTATGCTGTTTTTTCTCTTGTCTCCTCCTAGTTGGGATCCTGGGTCTCATATTTTACAGAGGTTTCTTTCTCACGATTACTTCATGCATATTTGTGCATGCACTTACTGACATGCAAGAAAGATGAATATCCTCCCCAAAAGAAGCAAACCTATCAGATACATTAAGTCAACACAAACTATATTAACTGAAATCCTGGCATAACTGATGCTGACAGGTTTTGTCTCTGAAGCCTCTGTGGTGAGGGGTTTAGCTCCTGCAGCATGAGAACTGGAAAAAAAATGGCATATATATATATTTTCTTCTATTCAGCAGATTGATTTATCTTGTTTTCAGCTGTAGTCTGAATACCTCCTTAATCTTGCCTGCTGTCCCCATAACTCACTGAGGCTATCTCACAACATGTTATAGTGCTGTGGTTTTTAGGGGAATACAGATATTAGACTTCAAAAGAAACTGTATTCAATTTGTTGCATTTACTGTAGTATGACATCATTTATCCTCTTTCTCTGTGGGGAGTCTCTTTGCTCTTTGGCACTGATTGGAAATCAAGATGTTAATATGGGAGAAATTACATTTGTAGGGCCATTTTCCTGAGCCTTGGCCTCCAAGAACTTTGCATTCTGTCCTGGTAAGTAATAATATATAATTGTGCATTAAGCAGGTATTACAAGAAGAGTTATTTATTTCCTTTCCTAGGAATTTGAGTCTCATGGAACATCAGGAATGAATGTTGTAATTGCAGGCCTGTGCAATGTCTACACCCATTACATCACCACCTATGAAGAATACCAGGTAAACAATTAAAATTGCCTATTGAATATGTCTGGCTGGGTTCAGATTTTGCTATATGGGAGGATACTGATGTGTAATTATGCACACGTGCAGTAATTTTTCTTTACCACAAAAAGCTGAAAAGAGTTATGAGAGTCTTTGGTAGAAATCTTGACACCTGCCTGTTTATTCTGGCCTAAATGAAATAGCGTAAGTGCCAAAGTGGTTTCCAGTAGTTCTGGATAGCTCAGTATGGAAATGATCAGATGTACTGAAGGGAGCTCTTCTGTGTTCAGGTCTTTTCAGTGTTTCTTCTGATGACCTGGATGAATTAGAAATGATCTCCACAAGTTGGAGAAGCTGCCAAAAGAAAGATTTGGAGCTGTAAGACCACGAGGTGACCGTGAATCAGCACCGTAAGGCTGCTGTGGAAAAGGCAGCAACAAAGTTTGCAAAACCCATGAAGTAGCTCTAAAGGTCCCAGGAAGATGTGGTAGATGCTGTGCTGTGAGGGGGACGTGGACAACTGGATGGATCCCAAAGGTTCAGAAATCCTAATCTGGGAGGGAAGGTTGGAAGAACTGGGGTTGTTCAACCCTAGAAGTTGGAGAGGAAAAGTCCTACCTCATAAAAATTTAAGAAAATAAAGAGCTGTCAGAAATGGAGAGGTGATAACTTGTCCTCCTTTTTGTGGTGGATAGGAGAACAAAGAATGACCTTAAATTGCAGCAGCAATACTTAGGTGAGCTGTTAGGCTGTCTTCCAGGCAGTAAGGGGGTTGAGGTACTGGAGATGAATCTCCAGGGAAGTGTACATCTCTGTCACAGGTGACCTTCAGAACTCAATAAATAACCCCCTGCAGGTATAGTGCTCGTCTTGTCTTTGGGGAGTAGAATGGGCCACGTAAACTGCTCAAGACTCCTTCAAACCCTCCTTTTCCAATTTTATCCTTTTCTAGGTTCAAAGATACGAGGCAGCGTCGACTATTTATGGGCCGCACACTCTTTCAGCTTATATTCAGCTGTACAGAGGACTGGCAAGGGCTATTGCGACGGTAATCAAAACTTTCTGTAGGCCACATGCTGCTAAGGACTTTCAAATCCTGTAAAAGGTGATTGGTATAATTGTTCTTCAGTGAGGTTACATGACTGTTACACCTCTATTTCTTATAAATGTCAGTGCCTTTGTGGCATTCTCATATGGTATGAAAAATAATTCCTATACGGAGAGCCTCACACCACTTGAAATTCTGCAAATTTTGGTGCAAAGTTTAGGATATAGGTACCTACAATGGTTGAGGCTTCCACACCACTAAATTTTGGTATGGCCTGACACTGCTGCCCTTCCACCAAGAGGAAAAAATCTGCTGCATTTCTACTGTACGTGACAATATTTGTTACCACTGTATCTGTGGCCCATGTTAATGTGCGCAGCTGGAACATACCCGTGGGTGGGAGTTGCCTGCCATAGGATATTTTAGTAGGTGGGTTTGGGGGATCTCAACAACAGGATAGTTTGTGTCTGGCCAGGATTGTTTCCGAACATGGAGCACAAACAGGGATCTTCTCACTGTGCTTTTACATTCCCTTTATTGCTCTTGTTGTTAAAGTCTATTTAAGCGATGTACTTTGTTAAAGAGCCATAGAACCAGTACGATTCATCACAGAGGTACTTGACATCTATAGTTTTGTATCATAGGCACGTTTCTTCTCTCAGAGTACAGTTCAGGATTTGCCAAGTGGTCCAGAGCCCCCACTTTTCAATATAACTAGCCTGACCTTGGTGCCTGCTGTCACTGCTGATAACGCTCCATCGAGCAAGACGTTTGGGGATGTGCTGCAAGAAGGGAGACAACAGTATTGAGTGGTGAGAGCTTCAAGGAGATTTGCTAACTTCTGTTTAGGAAAACTTCTTTAAATTCTAAGCCATCTTCCTAAAGAGCCTGTTTTCTGAAGGATTGTGGGGATCTCAAACCAGAGAGATATCATTGTTCTTAGTGGCCTTATATCATGGTAGAAAAGACAGACTTTACGTGTAGTTTTACTCTGTTTAAAACCCTGACTGTCCTAATCACTGCGCTGTCTATGCATATGCTGTGTGCTTTGTTTTCGGTCCTTTCCACCCATGAGTAAGGTCAGAGAGTCCTCTTCAATTTTAAAACTGTTTCAAAATGCTTCTCTACTTCCTTACTTTTTAGTAATGAATCAAACTTATCCCCTGAACCTGAAGCTTGTGGATGAACAAGATTTACCTCCGACATATGGATAACCACACTAGTGACTTGATGAAGCATCAGTACTCCTAAAACTCTGTTTCCTCATAAAACAGCAGTTGATGATTAAATAGGCAAATATTGTACAATGATATGTTTATAAGCAGAAATCAGGTCACCTTTGGTGTCTCTGGTATAGAATGTAAATGAGATGAAATGTCAGAAAGAGTTCAGTGTTTTCAATACTTAATAATTTAGATAAGGTGTTGAGAGCAAGGGCTTTCATCTCATTGGCCTACCTGCAGGAGAGAGGTAAGAAGAGGGCAGGGAGGTCTGATATTCTTAAAATGTCACTTATTTCCTTCCCTCCTTTACACAGAAATTTTACATGATACCATGGAGTTCATCTTGCAAGTAGGACAAGTGGAATGGCATAGCACAGCATACAAATTCAGGATATAAATTGTCCATTCCTACGGCAACAAGTGAAATTATATTTTAAAAAAAAAAAACTCTTATCAATAGCTTCTTAAAAGGATGTTTTTAATGTGCAAAATACCACTCAGTCTTTAAAGTAAATTTTAATGTTCCCACAGGGAGAAGTTGCTGAAGTAACTTTTGTAAGTGCAAACCCAAGGAACTCTGCGGAGAATGTGGTAAATATAATGCAACAATGCTGGAATTGGGGCTTTTATGGACTGGTTAATATTTAGTTACTGCCTCTGCCTTATATGTTTTAGTCTTTGATGTTCAGGTTTCAAAAGGAGTAAAATTGTTCTCTTCTAGTTCTTTTTTTCTTTGCTAGCTGTTCAGAAGTTTCTCCCTTAAGCATGTGCTCTGGTAATTGACACCATCACAATGTTTTTGAAGCGAAGTCCTAATTTTGGACGTGTGTCCATTTGTTAGAGAGCACTTTGTCTTGTATTGGACGTCTCAAATGTAAAAGCTGCACTGAAGTCAGATACAGATCATTCATGATCTCTTGACAGGTTCAAGTTGAAGTCACCTGTGTAATGCATCAGTCCAGATACCTTTTCTCAGTTTCCAGTGCCCTTTTGCAGAAACAAGAGTGGGCTCTAGCCTCCATCCTATCAATCAGCCTGATATATGATTTTAATGAAACAAAGACAATGAGAAAAGTACAAAATTCACCCTGTCAGTCATCTTGGATAGAAACTGATGGCAAATGCCTTACTTGCCCATGTCCAGGTTCTTTATATGTTCTCTGTTTTATTTATAGATGTAAAGTTATGCATTGCAGAAAATATAAGCATTTTTTTTTTACTAATAACTACCTAATTTGCCAGTTAAACACACGGAAGCATAGGCTGTTCTCCAGTTGCAAATGAAACACTACAGAGGGAACTTGCCTGTCCCTTCAGAGCCTGGCGATTTCTCTTATTTTCATTGCAGACGGAACACAACTTCCTGACGGTAGAGAGATGCCTCAGCACTTCAGGGAGCTGGCATGTGGTACATAATGATGCCTCCTGGGAGCCCAGGTGAGTGACTCACAGTGCCCTCACCAGATTTCACCCTTTCACAAACTCCTGAGAGTAATTTGAGTTTACCGCAATGTGCTTTCTCTCAGATCTCCAAAATGGAGGTTAGTCTTGCCCCTGGAGATGACGCTCTCGGAGGACAGATCAGTCTGCTTTTGTGCAGTTACCGTGTCCAGACCATAGCACTCAGCCTTCCCCTCGGAAATAGCTTTGGGAAAGGTAGAAGGGAGAGCAAGAATAAGAGAAGGAGCCGTTCTGTGCTCGGCTTATTGAGCTAGTTAAGACTACAAATGCAAAGACGTTGCTTAACTAGGAGGGGTCAACTTACCCAGTACCGAGGTAATGCTGCAGAGTTCAAGAAGCATTGGAAATTTATGCAATACCGATGAGTATGGCTGCCTCTTTTTGTAGAATAGAGTCCAGGTCTAATAATTTGTCATCAGATAATTCATTTTGCAATGTGTTGCTGCAAAGTGACTTTTAGCGGGTTAAAACTTTGTCTCAAGACTAGAGTCAGCAGATCACAAGAAGCAGGAGGTCAGACCTTCAGTATCTCACTTTGTGGAGACATCATAAGAGGCAATTCCTGCCTTTTGTAATGACCAAAAGGAGCCACAAGTGATCCCTTTTACAAATGGAGAGATAACTTATCCACCTCTGTGGTTCCTCGGTTGCAGAGCTGGGAACTGGCTGACCACAGCCTAATTTGTTCATAGCCTGCATCCATCCCTCTGCTGTACGGTACTGAAGAATAGGATACCAAATGGAGGATATCAAAGATTCGGTCAACAGAAGGATTTTTATAGGAAGACGCTGGCTAGCTTTGCTGTACATCATAGCGTAGAAATGGTAGACATTTTAAAAGAAGTTCAGAAGAAAACAGAGTTAAGATTGGAGATATCCAGCATTAGGAAAAGTACCCATTAAGCGGCAAAGCTAACGTCACCTTTCAGAGCTACATCAGAAGTCAGTACATGTCATAGCAATACAAAGGGATCTGTTGTCAAGCCATTCTTTTTGAAGTTATTCCATTATTTGAATAAAAATGGACATTTACAGATAGGTTGGAGAGACAGGTAGGTAAGAGAATGGCCCTGAAAAATGTCTGTTTTGGGGGATCTTCTGACCTTGCAATGTTCCAGCGCAAACAGATCTCCTCAAAGATCAGAGAAGCAATGTTCCCAGTAGCTCAGAGTCATCAGGAAAGTCTTTTTTTCTGAATTTATGACTAGCATTTGGTAGGGCATAATTCTCTCTGCCCAAATGCAACCAATTGCTCTCTAAATCTAATCTGGTAGCCAGAACTCCAGCATAAATCCATAAATGTCTCCCATTGACACGCTCTAATAATGTAACACAATTAAACGTGGTTCAAGCAGGCTGCCTGTCTCTGTGAAATAAAAGCCAATGTACTCATCTTCTGCCCTGGAAAAATTCCTGGTCTATCCCAACACAGTAGATTTATTCCTACCTGTACGTGGAGCTTTACATGTCTAAGTGTTTGGCCTCTATTTAACACTAGCACTGTTTTTACCTTGTCACTTTAATTGCATGCTTTTTGTCAAGTTTCCTACTTAAATAAGGTAGTGCTGGCATTTTACCCCCTGTATTCACATACCGTAAGCTATACTTAGCCCTGCCTACAAAGATTTTCCAGAATCTTGGACAGAAACACTGAAAACATTTAATAAAATGCCTCTCAAAAAGCCGAAGAATATAGGAAAGGGCAAAACTTTAAGGATGTGCCGCCATAAAAAAAATCTACGCATCCTATTTTTCTTCCTCAGCAATGTTAGGCTTTGGATCTAGCCTCCTCTGACAACGATGCTCGAATACTTCTGATAAGAAAGAGGAATTATTTTGCTTTTTCCTGTCTGAAGGGACTTACCAGAAGGCAAAGAAATTGCAGATGGCAATTGTTTCCCTTTCTGGTGCTCCATAAATGTAGAAAACAATATAAGAAAAGGGAAATAGTTTTGTAAATAATGAAAACAAGGAACACGAACTTTGAAATATCAGTAATCAGGATGGTAGGCTCAGGGAGCATCAAGCATCCATACCAGACATCAGCGAAGTCAGACTGTGGTTTTTTTATGTTAGAAAAACTGAAATTTGATTCTATTGACTTTGGTGGCATTGCAATAGGAGAGTAACACAAGTGAAGGCTTTATTAGTTTAGTGTTACCAAGTGTTAAATAGCTTACAGACACATTTGCAAAATGCATGTTTTCAGGGGTCAAAAGATAGGCAGGTTTACCGAAGGAGGAGCTACTTTCAGGGAATGGGATCTCTGTCATCTGTACTTTGTCTTGCATCCACCACTGCAGCAGAGATAAGCTCCATTCAGGTTCTACTTTTGATGGATGCTCTTTTGATGCTTCCAGGGAGAAAAGTTTGACCCATCTTGTGTCTGGGGTGGAGGCGTGGGATGTACTCTGTAATAGCTTTCTTGTGACCATTTAGGAGGATGAACCTAGCTAGAGGAGGAGAATTTGACTGCCCTGCCTTTAGCAAACAGTCAACAGAGATGAGGTGTGGTTAAATCCCTGTGAGCTCATCTTGCACGAGGCCTCCTCCCAGGTGGGATCTGAGCTATCTTCCAATTCCAGAATCCCAGAGCGGGGGTCCTGGTTCACCGAGCTCTCATTAAGATTTCTTCAATCATTTATTTTTATTTAGAAAAAGAGAGAGCTAATAATGATGTTTCCTAAATATGTTATGGTTTCCCATTTCCCACCATGGGCCATGAACTTCATGAGTCACTGCCGAGCTCTTCAGTTGCAGCTGCTGCTGTGAGCCAGAAATGTGCAAAGTTACAGAGTGATGTTAGCAGCTACTGAATGTCTGGCTTGGGTACAACCAGGGCATGTCAAACAGTGCCTCTCACTGGCAGCCTCAAAAAAAGAGCAAGTTAATATTTTTTTTATCGTCCCAAGAGGTGTTCTATGGTGGCTGGCTGAAAAATCCCTCACCACCAGATTCTGGGATGTTTTTGTCTTGCTGTCCATAGCCTTGAGGTTGAGCAGAAGTGTTTGATCCCTCTCTGACCTGACATTCCTTCTTAAAGTGAAGAAAAATTCTAACAAATTTTGTCATTGAAATAAATTCCCACAGTGTTGTTTCAACTGGTTCTGTCTTCCAATAGGCCTGAATATCATTTGGGGCCTGCTGGGGTGAAGAGATGGTAGGAAGTGTGTGCTGCTGCTTGTTGACCTCTTCAGAAAACATCTGCTTTGGTTTTGGGTTTTTTTTTTTTTCCCCTCTCTCAGGCACTTCAACTTCTCAAAAACTTACTTAAAAGTTACCCATTGAGCTTATAAAAGAAAGTGGGAGTTTGAGAAGGAAATGGTTGAAAATTTTGAGCTAAAAATTGACAAACTTTCCAGTAACCTTCAGCTATTTATGTAACCTCTTGGTTCACCACTTCCACTTTTCAGGGAAGACTAAACTGATGAATATTACTCATGGGATAATGTTGTATGGGGTTTATGATACAGAGCTGGTAACATGAGAATGCTTTGGTAGAAATATCTTCTATCTACAGAAATGACCAATGACTTGTTGTGTAGTATTTCCAGATATGTCTCAACCCTCCTGTGTTTTGGGTTGGTTTGTTGACTGCTGCTCTAATAGCCTGAATATATGGGAAAAGGTTAAAAAAAAAAAAAAAAAAACTCCTAAAATATACTGAACTTGAGTTAATTCATCTTGTTCCACCTAGATTAGTCAGTCTGAGTTCTTGGAGCTATTAAAACAAATGAAAGTGGATTTTCTTGTTGACTCTAGTTTTCCATTTGTCTGTTAGATTTTACTGGACCAAAGGATCACGTGGCCAGAGCAACGCGACAGTTGAATGGCATATCCCTAGCACCACAGAGCCAGGCACCTACAGAATACGACACTTTGGGCACTACAAGAAAATACCACTTTTCAAGCCAGCTGTCTTTTATCCATTTGAAGGCACATCTTCAGTGTTCGAAATCGTAAGATTATAGGTGATTTCCTTCATGAAAGGAATTTTTTTTCCTTTGAACAGTTCATTTTGATATTCTGTGATGCTCAAATTCACATTTGGGGGCTGTTCTTACAGTGTTTGTGACTATGCACATCGTTTTTGTCCCTCGAGTGCTGCTGGTTGTCTGTTGCTGTGCAATGCAACTCTCCTTTCTGTAAAGTTCTGACTTGTTCCTGCAGTTCAACCTAAGTAGTTTGAGATACCTTCATTTGAGCTGTTCTCATCCTGGACTGTTCTCCTTGCAGTTGATTCTTATTGTACTAAAAGACTGACTATTTTATTGCAGTCCTTAAATAAATGTTTATTGATTGTGAATATTCTCTCCCAGAGAGAATTAGTCAATAATGGGAGCTAATCCAGACCATAAAATAGTCCACAAAATTGAGTCCAGCCCATAAAACTGAGAAGAGCTGCTGAAGTCACAAGACATCAAAAGCGAAGACTCCACAGTCAAGTGACTGAAAGGGCTGATTTCCTACATCGGAGAGCAGAAAAATAGGTTAGATACTCATGAAAAAATTTAAAGATTATTTCTTTGATTAGTCTGTTTTAGGATATTTGGAGGATTCATTCTCTCAGTTTAAAACCATCTCAAGCGATAGGAGTGTGTGTGTGAAACAGTGTTATATGATGTGAATTGTGCATAGTTTTGCTCAAATCGGTGGCCTCAGTTTCAGAGATATCTAATGAGGCTGTCTTTACAAGATCCGACTGTACAGGTCTCGAGTAAGGAAGGGAAGGTCAGTCACTCGTAAAATAAGATATTGAAGCAGTCCACAGGTTTTTCCTGTTAAGCTGTGTTCTTCTCTTTCCCAAATGTGACTTTTCAACTCACTGGTGTGCCACGGGGGCTCAGTGCTGCCCACCTATGCATGAGTTTGTGTCAGTTCAAGAGGACAAGGGCCAAATTTTTCAAGAAGTCTTCTGAAAGCTCTCAAATAACTACCAGTAGCCCAAGCAGCCATGGATGGGTTGGAGGAGAGTGCCTGGAAGGATTGTATGTGCTCACTCTGCTCTTACGGTCTTCCTGAAGCATCTACCCGTGGCATGGTCCAGAGGCAGGATGCTGGGCAAGGAGGATCTCAGGACTGACTTTGGCCACTCTTGTATCCTTGTGCTCTGCTCCTGCCTAGCACTCCTGCCACAGCAAAGAGCCTGACCAGGTGACAGATGCTGTTTTGCCCTCCAACTATCACTTTGGACACCATGAAAAGAAGCAGGGCTGGATTTCATCGCAATAAGAAGTTTCAGGTGCTTCAGATGGAAATGGGAAAAAACTGAACTTAAGAGTTAAAGCTGCCATTTCCCTTGCTGGTGAAGCAGCTCTGAATAGACCTCAGTCTGCTTCATTTTAGCGCTGGGAAGGTCGCAAGGTGGGGACGCTCTGGCTGGATGAAGGGCTGTCTGGAGCCGGCAGCCGGAGCCTGGAGAGGGCTGCGATCGCTTGTGTGTAGGTCACAGGAAGGGCTTGCAGTGCCCCTCCAACCCATAGGAAGGACCAAGGGAGGGTTTCGTTGAAGCAGAGCGTGTAGGTACTGTCAAAGAGGCAGAAGGACAGTCCCAGAAGCCATCAGCTGAAAGGATTTGGAGATGAAAAGCAGGTCGCCAGGGTGATGGGGGATCTCCATCCTGGGAGGTTTCAGGACCTGCCTGGATGAAGTCGCAGCCACCCAGCCACCAGCACAGCCACACAACACAGCCACCACTTAGTGCTGGTGGCAGGTCCCTTCAGAGGTCCCCCCCGAGCTCCCTTGCAGCAGCGCTGCGGTGAGGCTGTGGTAAGCAGGGTTGGCTCCCCACTGTCCGAGTCCCTTCCCAGCTCAGGAAGTCATAGATTTGGTGGCCACAGCAAAAAGAAAACACGGTTGCCAGTTCTGCTTTTAGGATTCTCATCGTGTCTTATGGCTAAACAACTGTAAATGTTTAATAAGATCCAACAGTGTATATTAATTTTGTATGTGAGCTCTTTAATTCTTCAGAGAATCATTAGTCAGATAATTTTGTCTCCCTTTAAAATCAGTAGGAGAGAATGAATTATTCATTTAAAACCATCTTCAGTCAGTCGCAGAGATCCCTCTCCTAAGGAGCTTGAAGCAATCTCAATATTGAGTCGGAAAGAGAGAGCTTTGGAGGAACAATACCAGGAATTAAATCCCTGAAGATGCTCTTAATGTCCTTTTCTAGTAACTCACCCGGCCAGTCTGTCCTCTCTGCTTTCGGTTGCAAAATTACTCTGCCAGCAGTGGTGTCTGTGAGATGAGGGCAATTTGGCAGGCCCCTGCACCAGCTCCTCCGGCTCAGCCTGCCACGGTGCGGGATGGGTTTGGTAAGTGCAGCAATACCCGTGTTGCAAAGTTTCCTGCAAACTTTCTCCCTCCTTGTACATCAGCTTTGCTTGGTTCATGCCTTCACATGGGACCCTGCTGGCTTCCTGCCTGGTGAAACACGTTTCAGTGCCCTTAAGCAGGGCCTGGTCATCTTTATGAGACAGAGTAGCAGCTCCTGGAGAAGGTTTACCTCCTAAAACTTGAGTGTTTGACCCTAAAAGGGAATTTTTAGAAAACTGGCTTTTCTCACATGAGAACCACGGAGGTGGTGAGAGCCAGAATTAGGGTATCTGGAGAGTCCCACGGCACGTATGTGTGGCACAGTGTTGTTCCCCCTATGAAAAATCTTGCAACTTCATAGCATGGTGTCACCATAAAGAAGTTTGAAATGCAGATGCTAAGAAATGAGTTGAATTGATGGATGTAAAATAATGCAGCCGGGGCAGCATCTCTCTTGGATCACGGTCCTTAGCAGATAAGGTAGAGTAGGAAAGTGGACCTTTCCCTAGCATGCCCTTCCAGTTCCCCAGTTTACAGGCTTATTTGTGTATTTGCCACTGCTGGGCACAGGTTTTTTCAGGTTTTTGGGGAGAGTGGGGGAGTTTTTTGGAACCATTTGTAATTTTTGGCTTCCATAGACCTCAGCGGCTCTGTGTGCTGTAGTTTGAGAAACGCTGTCGAGAAAAATACTTTGTTTTATGTGTTTTTTAATAGCATGGTGGATTTCATCTACTTTTTGTATGCATTAAGTCCTTCCCTATTGGCTGCCTTCACATCAGCAGCATTTAGCAGGGTGCTGTGATTGAATTCAGCAGCCACTAGGTGCCACTGCGGCTTTACAGCAGAGCAAGATTGTCGCTAAACAGAGTGAAAGCGTATAAAAATTTTCAAGAATTTAGGCAACCTGCCAGGTGTCAAATTTAGAATTACTCATCGCAGTTGCTCTTGTCTCTCTAGGGCTGCTCTCCTTCAATGTATAGACATTTGTGCATTGTGTACGTGCTCAGAGGGTGCATCTAAGCTCCACCTTTTTTGTCGTGGTACATAAACTAATACAAACTTTAGGAACTCGGGAGGTGCATGCTTCTGCAGGCTGATCTTGGCTTGGCTGAGACACCTTGCAGAGTTTCTTTCAATGAGCTGCGTCTGCTCTGCCAGACTTAACCGTGCTATAATTTTCCTCCTGCACAACATCTCATCTGTCCAAAATTGCTGATAGTATTTGGTGCTGCAGGAGAGAGATGCTAAATTAGGATCTGACCCAAGGCACTGGGGTAAAGGGGAGAATCCCTCTGCTATCTCTGGGCTCTGAGGCAGGCTTTGAGGAGCTGTCTGATCCTGTGATTGTCTGGTGTTGTTTGCATGCGTCCCACCAAGGCTCTTTATGTGCACCCTGAATTAAATGCTTGTTGTTACCCTTGCGTGTCCACGGGCAACTGTCTGCTTTTCAACATCTGCACGACTGGGAGTATATAGGCACAACATTGCTCTGCATCCCATGAACATCATTCTTCCAGTGTTTCTCTTAAACAGTCCCAAATCTGGATGGGGAGAGGATGTGCAGTCCCCTTCTCCTGGGTCCAAGCCAGGGAAAGACTAACGCTGCAGATGAATGTTCAAGGTGGCAGGACATCTCTGGAGAGAGGGGCCTGCCCAAGCACCACCGCGGAGGAGAGGGGTTGGTGAACAGGGGCTGTCTCAGCCCACCAAAGGCAGCTGACAAGGGGGAGCTGGGGAGAACTTGCAATTTCAGCCAAGCCCAGGAGTCTGGAGGGTGAAATCGCTTCCAGCACCCGAAAGAAAGGAGCATCCCACAAGGTACCACTACAGCTGATATGGGGGCGGTGTGGGATGGACGTCTGGGGAGATCTCTGTACAACTGTGATGTGCACATCTGTTCCTCTCCAATGTGTCTTCCTTCCCCCTTAAGAAATGGGGATAGGAGTCAGAGAGTAAGTTTGAGACGTACCTCCAGAGAGGAAAAGATCCTAAAAGGTCAGTTAATAAATGCTCCTTTCCCAGAAGTCAGCGGTGCTCTAAGTTGCAATGTTAGCAGCACTGGGGCCAGGCTGACCCACAGGCAGCTAATGAAGAGCAGTGATTTGTGGTTCCTGGCTTGAACACCATACAGCAGGGCACACGGAAAGTCATTTTTACCTTAAGCAGTGCCCCCAACCCAGAGAGCTGGAGACCTGGCTCCAGTGCCCACACCATGAACCCACCGCCAGCTTTGCCCCAAATTGCCTAGCCCCTGCCCAGCAGAAAGTGTGCGTAGGGTGGACAGGAGATGGGAGTGTGTGACATTAAAAAAAAGATAGGATATGATTTTTTGAAAACAGGGAAACCCAGGTACGTGAATTCTGGGAGAGAAGATCTGACAGTCCATGGAAACCTTAGCTGGGCTGACAGGGAAAGGGGGATGCACAATCTCCAATACGAGATGACTCCCTTTGAAAGTCACTGCATTTGTAAGCTGGAGCCTTTATCCCATAGGCTTATTACAGGGGTTTTGGTGGTGCAGAGGAAATATCTTCAGAATGGGGTGTTTCAGAGTCCATCTGGCTCCAAAGGTGGAATCGGTGTGTGATCCTCAGACACGTTTTGTTCTTCCTTTGCATTTCATGCGTGAGTCCTTGCGCTATAGAAACTTCCAGAGAAGAGCTGGATGGAGGAAGGAAGCAGGAAAACAGTTTTTTGTACCTCCTGTGCTATCAGCAGACAAACGTGTGGCCATCTGCAGAGTTTCTGGGCCATTGACCTTCTCATTGCTTAAGGCTCAAACACGTCTGAGCCTTGTTTGTGGAGAATGGACACGGTGTGTCTTTTGTGGAGAATGGACAAGCCTGTGTCTTGCTATCCATGGGGAGCACATGTCTTTAAAAGGAAAGGAATAATGTTTTTGAAGTTATGGGTTTTAGAGTTCTGAAAAATCATTCTTGCTCTCCAAAGTTTATCAACCAGCCACTGTTGAGAAAAGAGGGAATTTCAGGTCTCTGAAAAACTGGAAGGGAAATTCAAAAGAAGAAGAAAAGTGAATTCTCCCATTGCTCTGATTTTAAACAAAACAAAAGCAGGACATAAGGTAAGTCTAACGAGGTAAAATAATAGAGGTGGCAAAGCTGTTGTTCTTGTTAAAGCCCAGAATACAGCTGACCTCCTTATAAATCTGTGAAAATAATGTCAGGCTATTTGGGGGAAATCTCTTTTGGCCTGGCAGAGACATCTTTTGTCGAATGCTATGTGATATCAATAGCAAGACACCAGATCTTCCCTCAACTCTTGGGTTCAGGATCTCTCTAGAGAGAGAGGTGCCAAAGGTGCAAAACCAGAACTAGCAGTTACTGCTCCTGGTTTTAGGGATGAAAGCAGGAATTGCTATTGCTCGATTATTTAGCTATGAGCACATTACAGGTAACAGGTAAGTTCTCCTCTGCCAGCTTCCTCCCATCCTGCCTCATCCTCTTAAAGTAGCTAGTTTACCCACTGGCTACCTGGTGACAGGCTCTTCCCATGGTAGGACCAGTCCCTCCCAGCTCTGAATGCTGCATCGCCCCTTCTGCCCCATCAACCTCCTTATTTTTGTGCGTTCCTCCCTTGCTAGCCACAGGCTCCAGCAGCCACTTGCCTCCAAGATGTTTTCTTTGGGATCATGTAAGGAACAAATATTGTTCCTGTTGTTTAGCATTCAGCAGAGCAGGGCAGTGGAAAAAATTGGTGTTTTCTGAAGCGTTCAAGGCTGGCTAGCTCTGAAGTGAATGCTGTTATCTGAAGCACTGGGAAGACCTGGAGAGTAACAATTTCCCACTCTTCGCCCTGATGGATCCTGGAAATAAGGTACAGCCGCTTTGCTTCGACAAAATGTGAGTTGCCTACGACGTGACTGCCATAGCAGGCAAAGCTGAGCAAACGGACAGGCTCCTCTGAGATTTCCCAGCCACGTCCAGCTTGCTCTTAAAACAGTTTCTAGGCTTTTTTCTTCTCCTCACCTGTTTTCTGCATGTCCACTCTCTTCTTTTCCAATAACCATTGAGCTGCTGAGCTTTTCTCCAAAGGCACGTGGTGTCGGGATGGTGCGTTCCTTAAAATTCAGGACAGCATTTAGCTCCGATTGCAGGTCTCTTGACGCTGCTTTCTAAGTAATCCTTGGGGGTTTTCCTGAAACTTGTGTCATTTCCATTGTGGCTTATTGGGGCACCTTCTACATTACAGTGGCTTCCATTTATATATGTTTAGGTGGCTCCAATTGCTGTTGCTGGAAGTTTGAGAGGTCACGTTTCTTCTTAATCTTTGTGGAAAACGTCTGGAAGTGCCACACGAATGTTACTGCTATAATAAAGTTATAGCAAATATAATTCCTGTGGGGTGACAGAGATGAAGATAAACGTTGGCCAAAGAAGTGATGAAAAAACCCAAACCCTTGATTTTTGACTTAAGAGTGCAAAAGCATAAAACTGCGTATTTTCTGCCTCATGCGAGTGCCGGGTGTCATCAGAGTGCATGTTCAAAACAGTTTCAGCATTACAGGGAAGTTTGTGAACTCCTCTATATGACCCCAAATCGATGCCAGCAGAGCAAAGTGTGCTCTTATTTACCATGCACGCATGACCTTTCTAGATAAAACTTAGGACAGAAAAGGACTGAGCCACTCACGTTGGTTTAAAAAGTTTTAATGGTATTTCAAAGTCCAGTTAATGCCCTTTGATTATTCTAGAATTACAAACTTGCTTCACAGAATTTAATCCAGGTTATAATTTCCTTGTACTGGATGATTAAGATGCCATTTCGACTTCATTTCATCTAAGCATATATGATTGCCCTCCAGTAAATGGATGGTGTGATTTTTACTACACTTCATAGTGTTAAAACTCTATACAAATATTGTACTAAGCGTACAAAAATAAGTGCTTCATGCACACACTTTTTAATACTGTTTCTTGCCCTTTTCTTTGACATCTTTCTGAACTTATATAAATAGCTGAAAAAGCAGACTACATTTACTGAACATTGAAAGTGAGAAACGTTTTCTACCAACAGTAATGTTGTTGTTGTTGTTAGAGAGAGAAGCGTAGATGTATTATTCATTGGCCGTTTTCTCAAACATGACTTAAAACACATAGATAGAAGAGAAAATAGAGCCAGAATACCGATAACACTCTTGCAACCCTACAATCAGGGTTGTCCTTTTTTTTTTTTTCTTTTTCTTTTTTTTTTTTTTTTGTGAATCGAGGTGTGCTGAATAGCAGTGACAAGGACAATAATACCTTTTGGCTCACCTGAACAAGATAGTTTATAAATAGAAATAAACCTCCACTAGCAGCAGTTACAGAAGGTCCAAAGTATCTAATTAGAGGTTATGCTCCAGATGTCTTAAAGGGACACTGTCCAAGGGAGCGACTGCGAACGATTTCTGTGCCAGCTTTGATTACAAGGTCATTTTCCACAGCCAATATTCCCACCTGAGAGAGCTAATAAAGTTTAATTGAAGAAATGGGTTGTGATCAGGCAAATTTTTGCAGGACCTCTCCGAAAGCCCTGATCCACGTGGGTACCTAAGCATCTGCTCCCTGGGAAGCACCGTGGCTTGTCTTGCAAGCCGGCAGCAAACTCAAAGCAAGGCGAATGCAATCAGCTAGACTGCCCAGCCTTGGAGGATGACACAGGTAAGCAACCTATGGCCGTGCAGGTGGGGCAGGGGGAAAGACGGCCGTGGGGTTGTCCTTAGTGTAGAAAAGGCCCCCGGTTTCTGCTGGGCTGTAGTAATGCCAGCACAAGACACGAGAGAGCTCAAGCAGATCATGGAAAGCAAGGTGCTCAAAATAAACAGCCAGGACATTAGAAATGACAGCAAATACCTTGACAGTGTCCGTTTAAGTTTCTCATACATACTCTATTTAAGGAGCATGGGTGCATGTTAGGTCTAGGAACAGAGAGAGAGAGAGAGAGAGAGAGAGAGAGAGATGCTACTACAAAGCTACAAAACACCTTTAACATATGTGTCTAATAGTACCACAAACTATACAGCTTATATGGTTTTGTTCCATTCCTACCAAAATCAAGTCAGCTGAAGGATGAGAATACTTAGCTCCTACTAGTCAACACCTTTTCATCAATTATCTTTTCTTTGCAAAGCTTTAGGTACATATGATAAAGCTCCACTTAAAATAGCAAAATAGCTTTCACCATGTCACATTATCTGTGACAAACCTGCTAACAAATCTGGGGCCAGGTCTGTTCAAATCAATGGGCATCAACATCTAAACACTGAGGGGAAGTTGCTCTCGTGACATGCGGGGAAGATGCTTGTTTTTGCTCTCTGACGGAGGAAAATGTAGACCTGAATTAATGTTGCAGAAGCAACAAATTGGGATTCAGCTGTTCATCGTACAGGCTGTAAACTCTCCTGGTTAAAAGGTCTATGGGGGTTTTCAGATCCAGACTGAGCGGATTCAAGCTTTCTTAGAGTGCCCGCTCTATACAATTAAAAAATGTGCCATGTCGTCACCGACCACTGGATTTCTTCTGTATCTGTAGGGCATGGTTACTCCTAGGTCAATCCGATGGCTAAAATATAAAGATAATTCCCTGCTGCCATTAAGCAAAGGACACTTTCAGTATCCCAAAAGAGTATGAACCCAACTACCAGAGGCCGGTGCTGCTCAGAGCAAGAGGACCACGTACTGCTGACGTATGTGAGTTACCTTGGGGAACTTTCATGGATGTGCGCTCTCGTGGGCTAATTAAGCAAAGAATTGGCCAAAATGAATAGTGTTTTTCTGGTCCTCAACCTTAATAGTCCTAAAGGTTTTCCTGTCTTTGACCGAAAATTGGATGGGAGGGGAGAACGAACCATTCTTTGTTGTCTGGTGACTTATAGGTATGACTGGGAAGTAGCAAAGTAAGAGAGAAAACTCTACTGCATGCCTGCTTTCTACTGGAAAAATCAAATTCACATTAAAGAGCGTACAAACTAGCCTGTTAGGTTGGACTGACATATTTAGGATAAAACAGCTTTCTTCCTTGGCCGTGCTGGTGTGAATTTAAAAAAAAAGACATTTGAGATGCCTAACTGAGCCTGAGCACGTCCCCAGAGCGCTTGTCGCACGAGGTTTGCAAAGGCAGTAAGAGACAAGCTGGAGATCTGTGCAGCAAGGGCCAAAGAGGTGGCCTTAAATTTCTCTATCTGGATAGAGATACAGGCGAACAGAGAGAGAGAGGGGAGAGTGGGGGATTGCTAGAAACACTGCTTCCCTCCCAGGGTCTCGCATCACAACCTGAAAGGGACCTATTCTGTTTTCAGCGTGGACTGTTGCTTGTAAACACACACACACACACACAGTGGTATATATATACCTGAGAACCACTTATCTTCTGGGATAATATTCTGCTTTTTAGTATGAAAATCTGATTTTTACTGATTTTTTTCTTAATTTTTCTTTTCCCCCCCAATGTTCTGTTACGAAACTAACAAACTAGAAGAATAAACCTCTGACTAAAAATCTCATTTTAGAAGACAGATTAGTTAAAAATCACGAGAATTTTCCTGTGCTCAATTTAAGGAAACTATCGATACAACACAGTATTAAAACGCCCCATAACCGTCGCTGCGCGTAGCTACTGCGAAGGCGGGGTAAGCTTCGTAGGCAGCGTAAGTCGCTAAATCTTGTCCCATCGTCACTGCTTGTTTGAGCTGGGTGGCTGTGACAGTTGCAGCTGCGTTGGCAATGGTGTATCCTGCAGTAGAAAGGAGATACCAAAACGGAGGTTAGTGGAAATATGCTCAAAGGCCACCTGATAGTCAGTTTTTGACAGGAAGACTTCTTGTCAATGGGAATAATACAGGGAATGATGAATTTGTCAATGGGTAGATGGGAATAATTTAATTAGACTGGATATCTCACTTTGGGCATGTTTTTCCTCCATGTTACAGGTAGTAAAATGAACAGCTATAGCTGGAAAATTAATGCATTTTTTCACCTATTATTTGTTTAAAATGTTACTTAAAAATACCCCTCTTTCTTGTGTATTTTTCCTCAGGCTTGGATTATCTCTGAACTAAGACAGTGGCACTGCTGGTCTGTATACTATCTATCTCCCACACCTGGCATGAGGAGTACAAGAAAATGTAAGTAACACAGAGCAAAATCTGAGCAGGTTTCATAGAGGAGATGTTTGTGCAGCTGGGGAATACATGGCTCTGACACCCTGCACAGCCCAAGTATGTGCAGTTCTGGACAGCCACGTTAGAGAGGAGACAAATGCCTTCTGTGCAACACTGGGGAGAAAATATTTAGCAAAATGGAAATTTTCCCATCAGTTTTTAATGGAAAATGCGGTTTCGACGCTTCAAAATTTTCCATGGGAAAATGTTAGCTTTGCTGATTTAAAATGAATCATTGGGAAAACAAACATCATTTTGGGCTGGGTTGCCTGAAAGTGGAATATAGGCTCGACCACAACATTTTGTTGTGATGGACTCAAGAACTGAGAGGAAGCCCAAATTTGGAAAGTGTAGCTGGGTACCCATCTGCATCGCTGGACCAAGCTCCGCTGCCAAACTACATTTCCCATGATCCAACTTCACCCACCGACTAGCCAGGCGGCCAAGCATCTGGACTGACTTAAAATCAATCAGATTCGAGTGCCTCTCTTGGGGAAAATGGAGATATTGGGCAACACAGAAAGTATATTGCCTTATTGAAGTTGTTACCATGGGAAAAATAGGAGAAATTTGCTATAACTTGACTATGATCACTCAGAGTAAAATATCTTCTTCACGTCAGCAAACCAAGATGCATCTTTTCAAATTGGAATTGAGAAATTGGTCATTTAAAGTGTAGCATTTGGCACTAGCGTAACAGAAATGAGCTGCTACCTGTGTATGGCCTGAGATGTGCTGGGTCTCAGCTAGTGTTGACCAAGGACCAGCGCTTGTGGCAGGCAGAACTTTAATGCATGTCTTATTTGTTGAGATTCCCAGACAAATAAATAAGGGTGGGTGAAAGAAAAAGAAGAGATCATAGTCAAGCAGTAAGGGGGGGCTGGATTCAATAGCGTCTCCATTTGGTTTCCATGCTGCGGAAGCTAGCACAAGCCCAGACAAATTGATTTTTCTGTGGCTTTTGCGGACTTCTGTGGCAGGAAGCCAGATAGATTTTTTTTTTTTTTTAAATCCATCCCTGAGACACTCCAAACAATTCAGTAGTACTGACTAATGCATTCCTCATGTGCAGTTTGGTATAAATTGTTCCCACTACATCAGAATAACCGTCATGCTGGAGAGCACGGTAACTGTAATGCCTACAAGCTGGATTCCTGCTCCTGGCTTAGATTTTCCATATTTTCCCTAGCTGTTTTGGGTAGCTACAGGAGATGTTTTGGTTATGAACTCCCAAACTGGAAATATAAGCCCTCTGGGAGGTGGGAAAGAGCTTGCATCAAAATCTGAGCGTCACAGTTGTGTCATTTGTCTGGTGGGTGAAATCAAAAGTGTTGATAGAAAAGGACCTGGGATGCCGAGGGATGACAAAGTGACCATGACTTGATCAGCTCATGGTGAAGAAGGTCTACACCATCCTAGGTTGTGCTGTCTGGAGCGAAACCAGCTGGTTGAGGGACGGGGTTACTCCCTCTCTTGGCATTGGAGAGCCCATATCTGGATGCAGTGTCCAGTTTGGGGCCCCCACTACAAGAGGCATCTACAAACTGGAGGAAGTCCAGGGCAGGTGTGTCCCTGGAGCAGGTTGCCAAGCGGTGGGAGATCCTTTGGGGATTGCCCAGCCTCGCCTGGACACAGCCCTAAGCAACGTGCTGTAGGTGCAACGTTGGCCCTACTGTGAGCTGGGGTCAGACCGGAGACCTGCTACCGGGGGTGCCGCCAGCCTGAGTTATTCTATAAGTACACCATACTTTGGGGAGTTCTGGTGTACTGATAAATTGTTGCTCTATAGACAATAAAGATGCTGTACCCAGAAATAATATCAGCCAAGGTAAAGGCATGCAGAGAAGCATAGCCAGATGCTGCATGCATCTGCACGCAGTGAACGTAAACTGGTGAATTCTTGACATATACAAGAAAGCACATAGGGGAAACCAAATCCCAGGAGATTGTTGCTGTACAGACCTTCACATACCTGGAAAAGCAGGTGCTGCGGGAGGCACCTCTGTTCCTTCCGTGGGAATCCCCAGCGTCTGAAGGGTATATTCTGCTGCGTAGGTTTTGGCTTCATCAATATATGCACTGAGCTTGGGAGGTGTGAAGGGATGTCTGTGGATAAAAGAAAATAGCTTGTTATCTTTTTTTTTTTTTTTCTTCCAGGACTTTCCTGCAAGTTWTTTTTACCCAGCAACGTTGGATTAAATATTCTGGTCATGTCGGCCTTTGCGTGTAGTCTCCATGGTTGGTACGACACCACACACCAAATGGAAACATGAGTTAACTGTGCTGATGCATTAACAAAAATATTCTCCTTGTAACAGTCCGGTTTGTTTGCAGAGTTTATCGGCCCTGGCCCTCGTTTTGGACAAAACATCCTTTCAGACCATGCTGCCAAACATTGCCATACTCCAGACTGCCTTCTTAGTCCAAATGAAAGCCTGCTGGAGCCTGGGTCTTTTGATAAAGTACATAGCAAACAGTGTTTTAGATCGGAAGTGTTTAGGAGCATATTTGGATCTTAACTATAAGTATGTGCCTACAAGCTGCTGTCTTCTTCCTAAAAGAACCAGTATCTGTTTTGCTTTTCTACTGAAAAACCACCCCTTTGCCGGCTTGTTTCTGGCTTTATGTAGATTTTTTTGGACCATCAGCGAGACAGCGCCAAGCATGGCAGCCCTTGCTATCGGTCTTCTTTAGGTTACAGCTGTTCTTCTCCCTAATATCCGAAATAATCAAAAATAGATGCCTGCGTGGTTGTATTTTCAGAGAGATGCTAGATAAAATGACCTTTAAGAAAATTCCTAAAACGCACAAAAAAATCCAACAGTTACGTACATGGCAGGGTTCTGGCTGGCGAGGGCAGGAATCGTGATTTTATATAGGAACAGCTGTCTTTGATCTTGGCCAATTGCAGAATGAAGCTGGTAAACAGGCTGTCCCCAATTATTTTTCTGGCAGATTTCTTCCAAGATCTAGAAGGGGAAAAAGGGATTTGCTTTGGTTAATTGCCGCACAGTCGCGCTCTTACCCAGCTCCAGCCCCTGGCACCGTGAAGCTTCATTCCCATTCCCTCCAAAGGGTTTTCGGAGGTATATTGGCAGCTTCCTAGATTCAGCTAAGCCAAAAATGAATGGAGGACCTGGTAATTTGGTCCATGCTGAAATATAAGATTCATCTAGACACCTTATACCTTAAAATGCCATTTAATGCCTGAAGGTAATTATTGCCTTGTTAAATCCGATGCCTTTGTCTATTTTGTCAATTAGTTGTTTTATTCTGTTATTGGCAGGATTTTCTTTGACTTCTCATCAGTAACTCTATGCACTACCTTTTAACAGTGTTAAAGCATTATGGTTGCATTCATCTGTTCTCTGATGCCTCTCTGGCTTGGTGGGATATAGTGTATGCACTGTCCAACCAGTCTTAAAAAAAGGCTGTGTTTCTGTCCAATTAATTATACAGGCTTCAATAGGCGATTTCTGCTTCTAGTTTGAAAGAGAAATGCTGAACCATTCTGCCCTCTGCGTGAGAATGGCCTACTCAGTGCTAATTGGGAAACATTGTCTGGAAATGCTTTTGCTTCATCTTCTCTTTTTAACGTGCTGGGTAGCTGGTATCCCAAACAGATCTGAATGTAGCTCGGCAGTCCCATACCTCCATAGCAGCGATGCTTGGACCAGCTATTTTTCTAAGTAACTCCACCAAACTTGACCTTCGGTTGAAGGTCGTTGGGTTTCCCCAGATATTTTTCGGTGCCATAACGATATACATTACAGTGGCACAGGAAAGCAAATTAGCACCCCAAAGTCGGACAAAAGACAAAAAAATTCTGGTTATCTGCTGAAACCGAAACAGCCCAGAGCAACCTGCAGTAGCTGCGATGTTCATGCTGCTGCGAGCGGGCACTTGGACCAGAGACCTTAAAGGGTACTTCCAGCCTGAATCTTTTTTGTGGTCTACTTTATTTAAATTTTTGCAGATGCTGATTTTAATTTTTTAATTGTATCTGCACGAAAACTCCAATTTAAGCTTATCACTTCATAGAGTACATAAACAAGTTCATTAGATTTCTCGAATATGGCAACATTTGTCCCCTGCTGTTCCAACTGCATTATAAAGAGGTTGGTTTTAAAATGTTATGTCAACATTTAAATGATAATAAGACAGGTCTATTTATCAGCATCGAGCATCCTCACTAGGCAATGGGAACAAAACTAGGAGGGGTCCTTCAAAGATGCTGTTGAAATGGCCTCAGTTTAGTGGCCAGGAGAGGCTGACCAAGTTAGCAGATGTTAACGAGGTTGTCATATTAACGAGACTGTCTCTTATGCAGCCAGGCAGACAGCAGTGTGAACCAGGCTGTAGTTGTACAAGACCAGTTGGACTCCTAGGAAAGCTGCATGATCCCCTGTTTGGGGTAGGTGGGAGGTTTCGTGTGTGTTTTATACTCTTTTGTAATCCCACAAATCATTTCTAAAGAGTGGGAAAATGAAAAAAAGTCTGAATTTCACCTGCCCTAAGGCACTGTAGCAGCATCATTTCACCCCTCAGGTGTGCTGCTAAAACAGACTAAAGAGTTTGTGAAGCTTTGCAGGGGAAGAAAAAGGCAAATTTCCAGTTTTCAGGTGCAAGGGGGGAAAAGAGGATATTTTCATGAACATCTGGCAAACCACATGCTATGGCAATTTAAGTGTTAATACACAGAGAGGTATTTCAAAATGCAGGGTGAAGTTAATTTCTAATGTTGCTTTGGGTGACTCAGGAGGAAAGGAATTGCCATAAGACACAGCCTCTCAAAAACTGGGGGAATTTATTCTGGGTTTGTTCTGTTCGGTCCTCAGTTGTCTGTTTGGATCCGTCACATCTGGGCAACCACATCAAAGGCCTCATTGCACAACCAGTGCATTTTTATGGATTGCACAGTTAATCAACACCTCTTTTCCCACAACTGATTTTAAGATATATGTCTGTGATTTCAGTTCTTAGCATTACTGTTTCATGCGAAGTTACGGTATCTGAGGAATTCTGCTTTCCGACCAGGCATGTGGCTTGCATTGAAATTATGGGAATCAGCGAGGGGTGACACGCTCAGATCTGAGGAGATGATACTTTATTCCATGTTTTTTCTTTATTTGTGCTGCTTTGGAGTGATTGCGTGGAGGCAGCAAAGCTCTGTGCACTACCACGACAGGCTCTGATTTGGAAAATGGGTGGGGGGGTTTCTAGCAAAACCACTATTATTTTTCTTTTTATGTGCATTTGTTCCTCAGCGAAGACCAATATGATGCATCCTATTTATCAGATCCATTTGGGATGAGAATTTCTTCACTCCACGATGCTCTTAAGGAGCAATAGTCACAGTTAGAAGGACTTCACGCCTGTGGGTGTCTATGGAAAGTCTCCCTCGAGGGAGAGTGGACACAGGCTGTTCTCCAGCCAGGCAGGTGGGTATTTTAAGATGCAACTAGTAGCCTTTTTTTTTTTTTCCCCACATCACTCAAGATTTACGAATGGATATACTCATTAGCATCTAATTCAAGCAGCGACTTGTTTTTCTGCAAGCATTTTAGGAGAAGACAAAGTCTGGCCAGAACATTTAGTGGACCCTTTGTGAACGTACCTGAGGAGCGAGCTTGATCCCTTGGGGTTTTAAAGTGACGTGGTTCATCGGCGTGAGCTCCATTCCTGGCAAGAGGTCGTAGAGTTTATCCTCTCCCCTCTTTTCTCCTTTGACCTGGTATCCGCGCCCCAGGCCCGTGTAAGCCAGGTAGCCGCGACCTCCTAGTCCTCTAACTCCCGCAGCCCCTACAGGTACATTCATGTAAATTTCTAGGAATGTAAGAAGGCATTAAACTGAATCAAATCACCGGAAAAATTACCCTGATTCTCGCTGTAATGGAAAAGTTAGCCCCACGCACTGATTTGGGGAAGAAGATGGGCAGGAGGACCAGCAGGCTCGAGGCCACCACACTCGAAGGCTCTGCCAGGAGCGGGAAAGGGGGGTTCCCGGGGGAGTTCCCGGAGCACCCTTTGGAGGAAAGGCTGATTTACAAGCACCGTGCGCGATTCCCTGCTGCACAGATGGTTTTCCTTAGAAAACTCTCTGCAGGTTGCAAGAGGCAGTAAATCAGGGCAATACGGCCGGGTGCGGCAGTGGACTCAAAGATGAAGCTTCACCTCCTATTATATCACTTCTGTCTTTAGTCCTGGCAATGCTGTTGCTGGAATGAGCCAGACTCAGCGTTGTCATCTTTGGGCTTGAAATCTTTGATCTGTGAAGTTTAGGGGGAAGCCCTGCTTCTTTCTTACCCCATTTCCATCTTCTCTGTTCTGCTCAGTCAAGGTGAGGCATAACTTTCCATTTAGTTCATGCACAAATCACTTTTGATTTCAGGACACCTTTCTAACTGGATTTGTAGTCAAAAGGCAGAACGGGGACAGCTGATATTACAATGATTCCTCCCCACTGGCGTAATTTCAGTTTCCTGAGGAACTCAGAGTTTACACTTATGTGAATTCCCCGCCCTTATGTGAACCAAGGTCATTTTTTCATATTACGTTTCCATTTTAATTTTCAGGAGCACCGCTTGGAGCTTGAGGACACTGTGAAGCGAGAGAGGGCTGGTGGACTGTCACCTCTGCAGCTTTCCCAGTGTGATCGTAACGTGAGCTAGCCTCATCCATGCGTGCAAAACACGGGGGGCAGCGAGGCCAATTTCTGCTCTCCAGTTCCCTTCCTTCTTTAGGAAGGAGCAAAAATTGGCTGGTCCAGTCCTTATCAGCTCTCCTGGTGTGCGAGACGGGATTTGGAGTTTGCTGCGGGACCTGGCCGCGGGCTGGGGACACAAGCTGACTTTGCAGCGAGTGTCAGCCCTGGAAGGAAGCTTGGGGACAGATTGCTTTTTGCTAGCCCCCAAAATTTATTTCCACCCAGATTTAACTGGGAGGTACTTGAGTGTGGGGATATGATTTGGTGGCAGGTGCAGTCACCTGCGATCGAAGGCAGAGCCTCAGTAACTTGCAGAAATACTGTGTATTTTTCAGAGACTGCTTGTTATTGGATTATTTATCAAAAAGAAGTCCCTCTCCCAGAGCATGCAATCAATTTCTGGATTTCAGCTCTGGTTCCCATTTACCAGGCCCTGCATCAGGGGCTAGGGCTGCTCAGAGATAGCTGCAAAGGGGACCTCCCTGGGAAATGTCATGATTTGGGGCTCAGAAAACACTGGGACTGGTAAAACTTTCCCCGTGGGCCTTAAAGTAGAGAAGAAGTGCAGTTGTGGTCTGTGCCAGTGGCTGGTTGAGGGAGCTGGCTCCAAAGGGGGGAAAAAAATATTTTATTTGTTTTTCCCTGTTGGGGCAAAAGCAGGAGGATTCCTGGTTTATTTACCCTGGAGGGAGGGTGATTTGGAAGCTGTTTCGAGACAGCTGGCCAGCTTGCTCCAGGCGTATGGTTATTTTTTCATTAAATAGTGTGGTGGAAGACCACTGTGTGTTTGGAAAGGGAACATGCTAATAACTGTTTTTTGTCCCTCTCTTGAAGGGATCCAGAGTCCGGGGCAATGACGACCAACAGTAAGTTGGACAATATCCCGGGGTCTTCGCTGTTGACTTGAGACAGTGGTGGCTGGAGGGCTGGGAGGCAGCTCTCATGAGCTGAAGAGCTTGGGAGCACAGTCAAGCTTTTCTATTTTCCAGTGACAGATCCTGGAAGGGTGCAGCGCACCGACGGCTGCTGGTCTTTGGTGGTGGGAACATGAGATGATGTTTGTGTGACATCCCCCACCGCTAAGAAAACATGGGAAAATGAAGTTTACAGCCACCCTCTGAGGGGGAACGTGCCTCAGCCTGTCCAGCCATCATCAGAAGAGGTGGCTGATGGTGTCATGCCCCAGTTGCTATTTCTAAAAAAGCCTTAGTACCAGCTGCAGTGTTATGAATGGATACACCGATAAAAATGAGAGAGACTAGTTCACACGTTTGCCCTCAAAACGAACGAGGAGGCAGTCATCTAAAACCTGGGAGGTGTATTTTGATAGATTTCAGTATTGCCATGACTAGAGTTACCTCGGACGGACGGGGGTCGGATAATGCTCCTGTTGGTCAGCCCCTTGGTGGCCGGGAAATGAAGGTTAGGGATAGCTGTGTAGGCCTGGGGTGCGTAGAAGACGGGAGCGCCGAGGTAGGCCGTGGCGGGATCATACACGTGTCCAAACGCGTAGGTGTATTCTCCTTGCAGCATGGTACCTCTTCCCCCGGTGCCCCGGGTGTATCTGACGTAACTGTCTTTGTCGACGGGTTTGGCTAACGTCACTTCGATAGGGGAACCATCCAGCACCTTCACGCCAGGACATCGGGGAAAGAACGCGAGAGAGGCACAAACGTAAGGAAGTCTCCCAAAATGCACAAGAATTATCCTGCCTAGGGAAGCAACTTCCCCTTATAGTTTGCTAACCAGATATGCATAGCTGAAAGATTGAGAAAACCACCCCAAAAAAGGCCCAAATCTCCATCCCACAGGTGGACAAATAGACTGGAAGGTTTAACATGCTGAAAGCATCCAGCCCTGAAACCAGCCAGGGAGAGCCTAGTTAACCTAGCTACTATAGCTGGGAAGCCTTTAGAAAGACTTCGCTTCCCTGCAAAGCAGCCTATAAAATCTATGAGATTATATGTACTCCTATATCAAATAGCAGCAACACTAAAAATAGGAGCGGGGTTAACACCTCTTTGGGAAACGCTCTTGCATTGCGGCACCGCGAATTACATGCAGTGTGAGAAATGCTAAATACAGCAACCTCCTTGCAAATCTGCATCTGAATTCAGAGCAGATGTTTTGGGTTGACCTTGTTTGTCCCTGTTTACCATTCACATGCTTCCCTGTAAATGTTTTTGTTGGCAGACACCGTACAAGTTTGTGAGCACGAGCCAAGGGAACTCATAGCCCCGCGTTTTCTATTCCTTGTTTCGGCATTGTTCTGTTTCTTTTTGAGCAGTGAACTACATTCTGATTTGGGCAGAACATTTAGCATGAATGCAAGTAGCAAGAAGCCAAAATGAACAGTTTGTGAACACCGCGCTAGCTGAAAACTCAATTCAGGAATATAAAGGCAGTCTGCAAACAGAGAATAGGGCTATCACCTTCAGGATGCTTTTGTAAGGAATAAGCCACACAACTTTATTTCAGCAATATGTTGCATAAAGACCGTATAAATTAGCATTTACACCAGCTTTACCTTCCCATTCAAGGCTTTCATAGCTTCGACCGCATCTTCTCTTTTATTAAAGTGCACAAAGGCGTAGTCTCTAATTTTCTTTACTCTCTCCACTGCACCTACAGGAAAGGTTGGAATATTAGTTTTGAAATGGAGCATTCAGCAAAACCCCCTTCTGGATGAGCAACTGTGTTGTGCTGTAAGCCTTAGAGAGCAAAGGGCAAGAAGACAAGGGGACAGTGCCCTCTCCCCCCTCAAGATGTATACATCGTGGGAAAGGAAATACAATGGCTATAGGACTTCAAGCAAGATTAGAAATGTTTGGGGGCAGACACCAGTGAGTTTCCCATTACTTGTCCCAAATGCTCTGTTCGAGGCTATCTATGAAGGACCTTCGTTCTCATGCCTCCCATCTGTGACAAATCATCAAGACCTGGAAGACTCAGCAGGACATCCAACAGCTCAGGATTTGGTTAGCCTACAGATAAAGTCATCAGGTGATCTGCATCTGCTTGGTTTCCTGCAGTCTGCAGCTGATGCACTGTGCGCTCTCTTAGGAGGCAGCTTCAGGAAGGCTAATGCTTCTGCTGTAAAACAGAGAGGCTGTTCTCTTAGCCATCAACGCAGGATCTTCAGCAAGGACAAATGCAAAGTCCTTCCCCAGGACAGAGCAGCCCCGTGCACAAGACAGGCTGGGACTGACTGGGGGAGCAGCTCTGCAGACAAGGGCTGGAGGATCCTTGGGCACAACACGTTGGAGTCAGCAGTGCGCCCTCGTGGCAAGGAAGGCCAGACCCCTGCGGGACTGGGGTAGGAAGAGCATAGCCAGCAAGCCTAGAGAAGGGCTTATTCCCTCTGCTTTGCATGAATGAGGCCACATCTGCATCCTGTGACCAGTTTGAGGTCCCCACTGTAAGAGAGGTGTTGACAAACTGGAACGAGTCCAGTGCAGAGCCATGGCAATGGTGGGGCTGGAGGCCAGGGCATACGAAGAGGCTGTGGGAGCAGGGCTTGTTCAGCCAGGAGACGAGAAGGTGAAGGGGGATCCAACTGCATCCTCCACTGCCCAAAGGGGTTACAGAGACAACAAGGCCAGACTCTGCTCAGAGGGGCACAGTGAAAGCACCAGAGCCTGTGACACAAGCTGCAACATGAGAAATCCCAGGTGGCCTTAAGGAAACCGTCCTTCCCTGTGCAAGTGGGAAGCCCATGTGGTGAGGGATCTCCATCCTCAGGGATTGCCCAGATTCTCCCGGACACAGCCCCGAGCAACCTGCTGCAGCTGTGACATTGGCCCTGCTGTGAGCTGGGGTCAGACCAGAGACCCCTGGGACCAATCTGAATCTGTCTACAACTTTATAATTACCTATAGTAGCTCAAATATAAATATCTTATTGTTCTCTTTTACATCCATCCTTTATAGCTTTTCATTCCCCTTGTCAACTCCTCTTCTGCTTCTTGCAATTGCAATACTCAAGTACAAGTGAGTTTGGCTCCAAAGTGACCACATGAGCTCCTATTCCCCGTGGTCACAGGTTTTAGACCCCAACCTTTATTTTCTTCTCTCGTATTTCGTCTTTCCCACTCCTGTTGGTTGGGAAGTGCATTGTTAACCAGCCCCGCCACTGAGACTTATAACGTCTTCAGACACATCCTTAAAAATATGGCTAATGAACGCTGAATTACTCTTCTGTTGGCTTCTCCCCCCTTTACAGCTGAACAGACAACCTGTCCCATTGCTGCAAAAAGTACTTACTTAAGTAACTACAGTAGAAAAAAAAAATTCTTTGGAGTTAAAAGGGAGTTGTTAGGAGCGTCAATGCAGTAGATGAAGTCTATCCCGGCCTATAACCCAAACAGCCTGCACGTCTTCAAAATGACACTGAAACAGTAAGTGGTACTTTGTTTCCTAGTGGGATGAGAGGGTGATTTTCTAAGTGCAAAGTTATGGGAGTTACATACCAATCCCTTGCTTACAAGTCAAGGCTTTAATGAACTCTGTGTCTTGAAAATCCCCCTTCTGCCTTCCTGAGAGCGCTCTGTGTTAGTGATGCTTGCTCGCGCCTCAGTCTTGCTCTCTCTCGTTTGTGCCTCTGTTAGAACAAAGCAATATCCTACACACTCGTAGGTCACCTCCATGGAGAAACTGGTTGTGTGACATTACTGGGGGACTACTGTCCTCCTTAGATACGTCTGGAGAGCACAACCTTCCTGCTATTGGAGCGGAGCATGTCCTAGCTAAAATTACAGGAGATGTCTTTTACAGACCTGCCCATCTTTGATGCTCCCTTTCAGCATCATCCTGCTTCAGCAGCAATGACTGGGGCCTATTTAAACACATGGAAATTGCCGGGGATGAGGATTACACCAAGATCTCTAGGGAATGAGGGCAGTGTTTTTCGCTGATAGAAGTGATACGTGAGTCTACAGAAGTCATCTGAGGAGGGGGTAAGCAGCATCAAATTTGGCATCAGATCTTTTAAAGGATGACGCTTTTTGTACTATCGTTAGACTTGGGATACATAAACAGCGGTCCTACTAGTGTGTTTATGGAGACTCTGGTGATGTGAGATGCTTTGTGGCAGTTGCTCTGTAACGGACGCCTCTGGATTTTAACTCTTACTTGGATAATTTTTTATTAGATGATTTGTTATTGGCAAAACAGTTTCTAAATTCACTGGATCAAATGTACACTTGAGGCAGGTGTTGCTGAAATACAGCACAAAGAATAACGCAGACAATCACGGCAGAACATGAATCACTTCAGATTTTTGCTGACATATTTGATTGTAATCGCACTATAACTGAAATTGCATTTATTCTCCCAAAAGCTCAGCTTTCGCTCATAGTATGCACATTTTTTAGAGCTATTCCATTCTTTAAGGCATGTCAGAGCTCTAAAAAAGGCATTCCTGATTTAATCCAAAGTAAATAAAGCTGTCTAGGAAAAAGAAAAAAAGAGAAATGACAATTTCCAGCACAAAATTGAATACCTGTGTCAGAAGTAAAATGATAAAGTGGCAAAAAGGAAAATTGAAGATGATGTAGTTTGAAATCTTCCACTGTTGTGCTAGGAAACTTTTTTTTCAGGAGCAAACCAGATGACTGTTACAAAAATTTCAGATGGCTTTTAAATGTGTTTCTGAGGAGTACAAGAAGTTCAATGTTCAGCAGCGAAACCAAATGAATAAAGGAGGAAGCAGTTAATATAGCAAGATGAAACATTTAACTGAGGGGTAAAATGGGATCGCTAACAGCTTGAGGGTTGCTACAAGTACTAGCTGATAATGTTAGAGGGATAAAAAAGACTTATAAAGAAATTTCTAACAGATCTGTGCATTGCAGCCTACCGCAAAAAGAAGAAATATATGGAGCAGAAATGAAAAGTTAGTGATGGAAAAATGAAGCTCTATAGTGTATTTTAAAAAATTAATAGAAGGAAGTTAATAGAAATGAGATGAAAGATGATTGCACTTTGCCAAGCATAAGTTACTAATGCCTAATGGATTGTGTGGCTTGGAGAGCTGCAGAAATGGGTTATTTTTACTTTGTTGTTTTTGGTAGCATTTTCTACAGCCTGAAAGACTCAGAAGTGAAATCTTATTTGAAAGCCAGCAGAATTTTTATTCCCAACAAACCTACTTGCTTTTTGAAAATCTCACACTAAGTGCATGTAATATATGCCATGAAGGAATACCATCATGTTCCGGATTAAATGATAAGCGCTGATTATTCACACATTGACAGTAGAGCTTTTACGGTATGAAAATGATAGAAGTCAACATATAGATAGATTAGACTAAAGATAAATGTAAAAAACCCAGCCAAACAACAAATAAACAAACAAAACTCCCAAGGTGATATCTTGGTTTCTTTTGCTTGCTCATTTTATGGTGCTTTTTTTTCTTAGAATATGCTTTTTAAGGTGTGTCTAAGGAAATTAAATTCTTCTCAGGAGCAAAATGGGAGCATCTGTATGAAATCACTATTTCTAACATTATCCCTTTTCATAGGAGAAAAATGCTGAAAGCAGCTGCTGTTTCACAAGCTGTCTTTTTAAGGAAGGTACAAATTCACAGGCGAGATCGTTATTATGATAGAGACCTCCCCATGCAATATTTTGGATCTCTTCCAGTCGCCAGCCATCTAAAAAAGGTTAGTAGTGTTGCTAACTAGAAATTAAGCAGATAGAGGGATGACGTGATGTGCGTGTAGGGTGGGAGCATTCACTTTAATGACAAGTTTTACACCATTACATGTGAACTTTTTATGGCAGAAAAGCTGTTATTTTTTCTCTTTGGCATTTTACAAATGAAGAAAGATTTCCATTTGCAGTAGGAATATTTGTTTAGGAGCTACCGTGTCAGTGGGTTCCTACCTTGCTTGATATTGTTGAATTCCTTTTCAATGGTCTCTTCAGTAGTCGATAGCATGAGGTTCCTCACGTAGAGAATTTTTACTGAGGACATGGTGTCTTCATCCACCTCGACTTCTGGCTCTGCCCAGTCAACAGCGATTGGGTGTCCCCATAACTGGATCCTTCCTTTAAAGGCATTGGCATCATCAGTGTCAAACATACTTTGGTTCTTTTTACTTTTGCTCAGAGACTATTTTATATAGAGTATGAACAGGCTGTGGTATTAGAGCAGTAGAATAGATCAGTTCTACAAAAGGGACCGAAATAAATCTTTCTAGTGCAAAGCACTGGCATTTAGTTAACGTATTTCCAAAAGCTGCTGGCCACACTTTCAGTGTGCTCCCGCCAGTAGCTTAGATGCCTGCAGAAATGCAGTGTCCAGAAAGAAAAGAGAGAAAATATGGTATGATTCACTAAGGGAAATACTTTAATGAACATAGTTCTCTTGTAAAAATCCCTGTTCCTTGCAAATGTTTCGTTTCCTCGATAACTGGAAATGGATCCAGAAGTCCCAGGTGGACAAAGTGAAGTAAGGATTTGTCCGTGTGGAGTTGTATGGTCCCATGGGATAAAGTTGCAATAGAAGTAGTAGAAATAAGGGAAATGAAGGATAATATCACAGGTGCAGGTGTGGAGGAGAAGCATATGGGCTCTGTTGACAGTGGATCGAGCCATTGAGGGGCAGGGAATAAAAAGAGTAAATAAAAAGGTATTTAAAAGCGATGTTGTGGTCAGATTCTCATGCTGGGGTCCATAATCATTTGCATTTAGTCAATTAATCCATTAGGTAACTGATTAGGGAATTATTCCAGTGATTTTCAATATGTAATGCAAACTGACTGCCAAGAACTTGTCTCAAAGCTGTTCAAATTGCAGCAATGAGAGTAGGATGGAGGGTAAAGCAGAGGTACCTCTGTCTAGTGAGTTTTTTCACCTCCTGCTTCTCCAGATGGCAATGATAACTGCCTTCCTGTTTTTCCTCCCTATCCCTTCTGCACATCTTGGAGGGAGATCTTCCCCCCCCTTCCCTTCAAGAGCAGCTGAAATCTGGTCATCCACTAATACCTGGAGACCTAAATTTCATGTGCTCTCTCCTGCTTTGCATTCACCCAGTGTTATCAGTGGCCAGATTTTTCTCTGGTTATTTTAATCAGCTCAGCAGATACGGGGAGGTGCAGTATGGACAGCTTTCTGTCTAAGCAGCATAGTAAATGCTAGACGTTTCCTCCAAATAATGAAATACAATATATCTCCCTCTTCAGCAAGGTTCCCTCGAAGAGTCACAAAACTTTTTTTCAATAACAGAAGTGAAAAGTTAAAAAGCAAAATGGAAAGGGGCTGCTTTCCGCTAGAAAAGCTTGTGAATGAGCTGTGACTTGTGGAGCTAGATTGGGTTGATGTTTAGCTTTCAGCAGTGCCCAGTCTGATTTGAGCTGTTAATGAAAAGAAATAGAAAGATGGTAGTTAATGCCAGCCGAAGTGGAAATAATGACCTGGTTTTACTTGTAGCAAGGAACAACTAATTGTGTTGCCTGTACCACCATCTTGCTGAAATCCAGTTATCCTCCACCCCAAAGGCATTTTCTTATTTAAAGAGGAGGCCAGACAAAGTTGCTGTAAAAAGCATCTTCCTTTTTGAGCATTTCTGCCTCTTCTACAAAGCTCGCTCAAAGAGTGGCTAGGTTCACAGTCAAGGATGAATCCTGATAATGATCTTCAGCTTCAGATTCATCCAGTACCTCATCTGGAGACACATTCAATCCTGGCTTGAAACCTCTTTCAAGTTCCTCCCTTATGACTGCAACATCATAAGACTCTCTCCTCCAGTTCAGGCCTTTGAAATTCCCCAAACTGTTTACTGAGCTGTCCCTAAATGGGAAGTCTCTAGCAAATTGCACACGTCTGTTCAGGACTACATTTTCTTTCCCACCTGTCTCACTGTCTTTGCTGAGGATGTTAAGTGCTCTGTTTCCTCAAGGCTACCGTTGTTAGCTGTAGCTGTGCCTGCTCTGTTCCTTCATTCTTGCTATGGAAGCCATGAAAAAGTTATGCTGAAGCACAGATTAAAATGAATGTGCTCCTATAATTAGGGAGATGCTAAACTGATTCAGAATGTAGAAGAGACAGAATAAAAGGAAAAACAGTCAATGTAAAATATCCCGCAATGGCTAAGCATACTCAGATGCATATCAGTGCTCAAAATCATCCTCGTTTTTGGCAATAAGTAAAAGGTGTTTAAATGACTCATGATTTTTCACAGACTATCATATAGAAAGTGCCAAAGAAGGTACGTGGGACGATGCATAATGAACAAATCTCAAAACAGAAGGTCGACTGAATTCTTTCATCAGCAAGTGAGCTGAGTTCAACAAAGCCATGAGGGTAATGTTGAGCATAAGAAAGCACGAGAAAAATGGTGAAATTGCTCCAAATGCACTTAATGGTAAGTGACTCTTTCATCTAATACCTATTAAACTTCTCCTGCTTTGTAGCGGCCCTTTAGCACCGTCCACCAGTGCAAAATGACATAGACTCATTCTTTAGAAGTTTTCCTCCTACATGGAAAATATCACTTTTCAGGAAAGTCCTCAGCACATTCACAAGGCTGAATGTGTTCTTAAATGATTTCCTGAGTGATGCTCTCCAACAGGCTATATATAAGGCTATATTTTATTTATAACCCAGAATAACCATAGAATAATATAAGTCCTAGAATAGAGCTGTACAGACACATACAGCTAGATCCATCTAGCTATATTTTTAATAAATTCTTGCTCCTTAATGAAGTGTGTGGATAATGAGCATGGTGATAAATCGGGATCTGCAGAGAACTGCCCACCTCATACCCCAGAGCCATGGCATCTCCATCAGGCAGTCTGGAGCATTGAGGCCACTCCAAGAAAATTGTTAGCAACTGAGAGAAAACCCAGCAGCGATTGCTTCCTTGGGTACGTGGTTCCTCTTGAGACTTCCGTCACACCACAAGCTGTAAGGATACGACTGATAAGATGAAGCCATCCCTACCACCCCAGGTCGCTGTACTAACCTGGTAACAATTTTCTCCTTGCCATTGCTGCTGCCCGATGACTTTCATATTCCACAAAAGCAAAACCCCGGTTTTTCGTCTTATCAGCCGCGCTAGGGTACACAATGACGTCCACAACTCCGTCCGTGACTTTCTTCATTTCTGCTAAGATTTCCTCCCTCTTCTTTGTTTTGGGGATCCCCCCCACAAACAGACGGCAGTTGTCCACGCTGGCACAGACCCCAAGGAGACGCCCGTTCCTGCATATAAACCACATTTCTGGTTGTTTGTCCCCACCCTGTCCCAAAACACAGGTTCAAACACAAGCCCTCCCACTCCAGTGGTATACGTTGCTTGGGACATCCAGGTCATTTTGCTCAACGTAAGGGGCTCAATCCAACGTGGAGGCTGACACCTGACCAAATTTGATATCAAAGTAAGAGAGCAGAGTTGAAATGAGGGACTGGAGATTTGGGAGAAACCAAAGCCAAATTTTACTTTAGCTTCCTGAGATTCTCTTTTCTGCTGTTTCCAAAAACAGCTGCTACCACCCAGCTGTACCTACCACCCATGAACACAGCAGCGACCCATATGCTGCCATCAGTGTATGCCAGGATTTGTTGTGTCTACTCATGACTGAGGTTTTGGGGAAAAAGAATCCCTCCATTTCTTCTTATCATACTTGCGAGAGCTTACAAAAGCCAACTGTTCTGCAGACCCCAAAGTAAAAATTTCCTTCCACACACACTTCCTCACCTCCTTGTAGCCTGAGTAGCTCTTGAGGGATCTGGAGAAGTTAAAAACTTCTTTAGAAGGGTCTTTGGAACAAGACAAATAAGCAGAGGAGGTGAAGATGGCTAAAATCTGATTTTTAACACCCTCCAGCCTCTGATGCAAATCATGTTTCCCAGCCATCCTCATGTGCCTTGTGACCTGCTCATCCTTGTAGTTGCTAGTAGAGCTTCCCTAATTCACAACCTATCCTTTTTGTGAAAAAATAAAATCTTAAAAATGCCAGAATGGTTCATCACCAAATACTTTTAAGGGAAGAAATATATTCGTCCCACTTTTAATGGAAAAAAAAAAAAGTGTGGTTGAAATCAAAACAAAACATATCAATAGACCCATGTGTTGTTGATTACTGGCTGTTTTGTTCCCAATTCTTAGTTACAAATATGAATGTTTTTTCTATTCCTACTCACTGGGGAATGTCACTGCTTTGCCATTGGTTTTCATCCTATTTCACTGTTTTTTGCAATCACACTGTCTTTCAGAACATATCTGCAGTATAACGTGAGACTACTCACATGGGTAGGAATACATCAACAGAAAACAGTCCAAAGTGGAATATGAAATGAACCATGATGGTTAGGTGTCAGTTAATTTGATCCACAGCAAAATATTTTTTTCCCAATGTTCTGATAGTTTTTTTGTAAGGAAGAAATTTCCTGTAAAAGATACTGATGCTGGTGAAATAGTGGTTTCTGTTGACTGCATTTCCAGAGCAGCTAGCCATAATATATACTTGCCTTTTTAGTAGGGAATAAAGGAGTGATTGCACAGAGGGAGAAGTGATTTCCTTTTCAATTTTGGGTATCTAAATAACCTTCCTCTAGGTAACAGGGGAAAATATGGCATGTATAACAAAACGGATTAATACATCATATAATTTAAAGTTGACGAGAAGGTGTTTGTCATGCTTACCTAATCTCATAATTATTGAGTTGCTTTATTGCATTCTTCGCCTCCTGTTTAGTAGAGAAGGTTACAAAGGCATAGCCCCTATTGTTTCCATTAAAATCCATCATCATTCTCATTTCATAAATTTTGCCAATCTGGAAATGAAAAGAAAAGTCATTCTAAAGGAAAGGTTTGTCAGCAATGTGGGAGATATTTAAACAAGACTGGGTACTTCCTTGACTATATAACGTCAGAGCTCTTTGAATGCTTCCATATATAAGATAATTATCCAGAGCCTATTCCACTGTTACACTGCTTTCTGGCCCATCAATGAAGTCAAACTAAGTAGAAACAGCATGTGCTTAAGTGATAAGGTGGGCAGTTAGCACGTCAGTAAAGAAATATTACACATACTAGTAAATAGAAGTTTGGCCACTGACTTTAGCAGCTCCAGGATTTCTGATCTCGCTGACCTGAAACCACATCAGGGCTTGGAGCCAAGATGAATGGTTTCTTGCTGGGGAGGTGGGGGCTCCTGGGTGGATAAGGGAACGGGGGTGAAGGGGGCTGCCACCGAACCAAGGGTAGCTTTGTACCAGCTAACTGAGGAAAGAACTGGGGTTTCAATAGATGGTTTTCCCAGTCTGGGCCAAATCACCTCCAATTCAGCCTGGAAATGTAGCTTTGATCATCAGTATCCTCTGCAAAATGACTATTGGCCATAAAGACTTACTTTTTCACACAATGGTATAAGCTCATCTTCAAAGAGGTCTCGGGGCAGTTTCCCAATGAAGATCTCACAGCCCCTCTCCGGTGGAGGGCCATCCCAGCCAGGTGGTGGGCCTCCATATTTTCTTTGCCCATTTTCCTGTTGTGGAGAAAAATAAAAGGATGGCTTAAAATATGCAGATTTTAAATGTAGATGATCAAGATCCTCTTGACAAGGAACCCAGACTTTTGTCCAACTTGACGTGACATAATAGACATACAGCATTACCAGTGTGCTACCAGGCAAGCACCCTCCTTTCCCATAAGAAGTAACTCTTCACAGACTTAAAATAGATGATATAGTGTGCATTGGCTGCCTCACTGAGGTACCTATACTGAAAGACCTCGATATCCCTTTCAGTAGGACTGCTGATATACTGGAAAAGGGTTTGATCTGTACCTAGATGAGTTTCACTAAGGAACACGCATCAATGCGTTGAACAGGATGTTGTTTCAGCAACCCAATTTCTACTTCAGATGTCCAAGATGGAGACAGTCAAATACCTCCTTGGAAAATATAGGTTTTCTTGGCTATGGGATGTGAACCCTTGTGGAATGTGCATTAGTTCTGGAATGTGTAATATGGCACTTGCAAAATGTACAGATTGATTCTTCATCCAATTGTAAACATTGATTAGCAATGGCATGTCTCTATTTTAGTAATTGATGGAGAGCTTCCTTCTGTATAGACCAAAGAAAAGGTACCAGAAGAATCATGTTTGAAGGCAGAAAGGCTATGTAAAAGCAGAAGGCATCTGGACCTCAGGCACAGCTAACATAGGGGTGAAAAACAGGGATGGAGGTCACAAGGGAAGAAATTATGAGAGAGATTTGGACAGAATGAAAAGTGGAGGGACAGTGAGAATGGATAGGAGCTGCCTTGCAGGCCAGCCAGGGAGCCTGAGACATCATCAGTGGTAAGTGATGCTGGAAAGGAGAGCAGGCATCTCACCACAGTTGGAAAATGGTGTTTTCACCAACAATTGGACTTGGCAAAGAGCCATCCACACCTGGCACAAGGCCTGGTGAGGACTTGGGCCTGGGGGTTGTCATGAAGGGATATTGCAGGGGAAGAAGTGATGGGGTCGGGGCAAGAGTTTGGAAGTGACAGTAGGAGAGCGATGAGTTCTGGATGCGTAGTGATGCTTTTTCTGTGTTTCTTCTCACTGCATGCATGCTTTCTTGCTCAGCAGGGGAGATGTGAAGGAGACAGCACAAGACATTCAGTGGGATGGAGGAGACAAAACCTGGAGCAAGAAGGTCGTGCCAGAGTCCTGGTTTGCATCAGGTCTTGAAGGCACTCAGCACCCAAAAAGCCACCCCAGAGAGTGCAGGTCCCAAACCCAGGACTGCGGTGAAGCCCTTTCTCTACCCATCTGGGATCTGCGAGAGAGCCCGGGAGGTGACAAGGTAAGGAAGAGGAGAAAGAAACAGTCCATTGGAGTGGAGATCGGAGGGCCATCAATAGGAAGAGGAGGCCAGGCAAGGGGCAGGAGAGCTCTCCCACCAGGGACTGCCTGGGGAGTCACCTGGGATGATGCCTGCCTACCCAGGAGGGTAGGGAGCAAGTCTTGGCCCTGAATAATACCCAAAGATGTGAGAACCAGCCAATATTTCCACCTTTGCCTACATTTTTGCTAGGTGGGTTTCTCTCTCTCTTCTCCTCTCCTGTTTTTTATCAACTTTTCTGCCTTTTCTGGTTTTCTTCTTTCTCACATTTTCTCTCATCTTTCTCTCTTTCTATGTTTTTTTTCTCTCTTTCTCTTTTTCTCTCTTTTTCTCTCTCTTCTCCTTCTTTCTCTCTCTTCTTCCTATTCATCTTTGTTTTTCCCCTCTCTCTTTCTCTCTCTCTCTCTCACCCTCCTTGTCCTGCTGCAATGCCCTGTGACCAGAGGAGCTGGGAGTTTGCTCATTTGTCTGTTTTTTCTCCCTCTTTCTGTTATCATTTCCCAGTCTGGGAATATTCCAGGCAAGTGAACAACTGACTTAATGAATGGCTGACTTAAGATGACTGCCTGAATGAATTAAGCCTATAGCAAAGGCAGATCCTTGCAGGAAATTAAGACTATAGCAAGAGCACATTCAATTTTCTTAAGCCTGTATCTGGCCTTGAGTTATCCATGCCCATTCTTCACGTTATAAATGCTTTCAGCATAATGTTGGAGTCATAGGAATATTTGGATTTATGAAGGAACCCTCACAGGAAACCAGACTGGAAGATCGTGAAGTTTCAGGCTGTTTTTCTGCCCCTAGGTTGGCTCCATTGAGCACATCAGTGGTGTTAGGTTTTCTGGCTGCCCCAAGAATTGCGAAATGTCTTTCGATCTATTTGTTAGGTGAAGACAAAATGTCACCGTTGTGTCATGTGTTGTTGCAGTCAACCGTAATCTTCATTGGCACATCAGCTGGAGGAAGGAGCTGGTCATTGAAAGAAATGCTCATTTCATGTTTAATGGGCTGAAAAGGGCTAGGGGAGATTTACCATCCCACTTGTAAACCAAGTGAGAGAAAAATCAATCAGTTAATTTTTTCATTCTGTCCATGTATGTGGGAGGAGACTCAGCAAAAAAATAAAATCATCTTTCTATCTGCAGCAACTTCATATGTGGCCTGAAGGCAGCATCCAAATGGGCTCATCTTCGCAATGTGGCTGGAGGGAAGGAGGATCTGTGTTGTCCTCTTCACCAAGATGAGCAACCCTGGTACATGTTAAGGAAGGAGGTGTTTGGCTCAATGATGAGTAGGCTGGAAAAAAGGTGCGGAGAGATGGAAAAGGGAAATGAGGAGGACAAAAGAGAAAATGGTAAACTTGAAAGAAAAGGAAAAGGTGGGGAGAAAGAAGATGATCATGGTGTGTTTGTGTGTGGGGAAATCTGTGACTCAGAAATGAGCTATTGCCAGATGTAGGTGACTCTGAAAAACAGAAGGTAAAGAACGCCCCAGAAAATATAAGACACAGAGAAGCCATGTCACCTCCTGTGTAAAGAATGGCATAAAGGGCCTCAAGTGCAACAAACCCAGTTGCTGGCCCAGTCTGAGGGTGCGCACAGGTTTAAGGGCTATGTGAAAACACTTTTCCCAGGAGTGTCAATTTTTGCTTTGGGCTGTTGTGCCCCCTAGTGCCAAGTCAAGAAAGGCAAAGTTCGAGACAACAACCTTCCTAAAATTGACTGTTTTCAATCACTGCTTCTTAGAGAATGCAAGGGTGGTCATACCATTGCCTAGTGCTTTTGAAAAATTAATCTGTTTTGGGTGTGCTTAACTAAGAAAGACTTGCTGAGATGGCTTTGGAGGGATCTTCCTGTTCTCCATCCGCCCGGACCAGAGGAGGCTTTCCGCTCAAGAGACCTTGCAGACCCAGCCTGGGAGCAAACCTTTGGCTATTGGGCAGGTAAGGTACTTTCTCATGTGTATTTGTGTATATGCGTGCAGCATGAAATGCAGACCTGGCAATCATGCATCAGGCTTTTTATGACCGAGACTGGACCTAAGCTCGTCAGAAACTCTGAAGCGCTTAATGGGCTTTCTCTGCTACGCTACCAATGCAGTCAAGACTTAAACATAGCAATCCCCACCCTTCCCAAGATTAAGCCGTGCTCAGTTTTTGTTTCCTGTTTATCATAATCACATTGGGCAAAGAATTCCTGGAGGAATACTATCTGCTTTATAAAAGACAGCATCTATTACACATTTTTACGTCGTACATATATTAGAGAAAAAGAGAGAGGAGAATCAGTGAGAAGCAAAGCTTCACGCTTAGAGAGTTGCTGCTCAAGCCCCTGATGCAATGTATCGATTCAAGATGAAACCAGACACTGTGCAATAAAGGACGTGACCATGAGTTCCTACCTGGATCAAATTATATCCTGTTCGCTGAATTAATGCACGGAGGGCAGCTTCTTTCTGTGTGCCGGTCAATCCATCCCCGGATTTGTGATTTGATTCCATTGTGAGTGATTATCAGCAAAAAATCAGGTTAATTAGGGGTGCTCACTGCAATCAAATTTAAGATAAATTAAATAAATTAATACAGCTAGGAGGAGAAAGTCCACCCTCCTGAGAAAGTTAACAGGATCATTCTTCCTAAATCAATAATTTTGAGATTAAAAAAACTAAAAAAACCCCACAGACTCTGTGGAGAAAGCAAAATTATCCCCCTCTTACATGTTGCATGAAAATAAATAGCATTTAAGCCCACGATTCAGTTTTGGACAGCACTCTAGTATGACACAGAGGGATATTGTAACACATTCGTGCTCGTGTCTAAAAGGAGACACATGTAAGATACCTAATCCTGCACCAACTACATGAGGATGGAGTCCTTCATGCCATGGCGTCCAGCTGATGCTGGGTGGGGAATCTGGCATGAGCCACGGAAGGTACTTTAGAAGAGATGTGGTCTGTTTCCAAAAACCAAGAACATGGAGAACTTCAGATCTGTATCTACAGTCAGGGCTGGGACAGTCTTGGGTTCAGACCATTTGGTTCATAACTGTAGTTTTGGGTCATGTCTAATTAGAGAACTTTTTTAAGTTTGGTTTTTGGGCTGAAAAAACTGTAAAGGCAAAATCTGAGTCGGAACTGGGCCACACACACACAGATTTTGCTGCATGCTGAGCTTTGTCTTGGTGCATGCAAGTAGCATTTGCACGAGTACATATAGAAGTAGGTCTGCAGGTACAAAGTTGAGCTTAAGGACTTGTGAAACCATTACTGACTGATGCTGAATACCAGCAAGAGCAAAACTATCATGTGCTCTGAGAGCTCCTGCCCAATTCATCCACCGAATTGCTTGCTCAGGTGCTTGTAGTTGAGGCATGTGCTGTGGGCAGGTAGGACCAAGAAACAAGTTTGAAAACCTTAGCACTTATACGCATCCGTCATAGCCAAAGTCAAAAGAAGTCTGAAAGAGGTGGAAGGGAGAAGAGAAGGTTTCTCAGCGGCAGATCGAGCTAAGTGCACCAATTATAAGTTAAAACAACCCGGCAAATACGCACACTTAGAAACTCCACAATACCATGCAATAATCAATTCAGCTATGTGATAGTCCTTGTTCAACGTGCTCTGAAGACACAACTTCACACGGCGATTAAGCCCTGCTTGCTTCTTTTTCCCTTTTGATGTGCATGATGTCTATGGCCTTCCCACTCTTCCTACCTTCCTCCTCTGTGCAAGACTCACTCCCTGCCGAAAGCCGCTGCTGCCCCGTGTGCCACGTCACTGTATTAAAATGCAACGCATCCTTGCAAGAGCATCATTTGGGTAGAAAAGCCACTTGGCTTGGCTTGACCATCTCAAGCTGGAGGCTGCAAATCAACTCCTAGGCTTCGTAGCAGGAAACTGCTCAATGGTGCCATCCAAAATTGTTATTATTGCCTTCAGTCTGAGCCTGAGCTGCACCCCTGGTGTCAAAAACCTCCCCCGCTCTGGACACAGGTGGAGGCAGAGAAAAGCATCTATAACTGCCAGGATCACTTAGAGAGCAAACAGGGCCAAAACAGGCCGGGGTGGCTGTAACAGGGACACATGGCAGTTGTGCAGGAAAGGTCTTTCCCGCGAAGGGGAAGGGTGGGAGGAAGGGAAAATCCGAAGGAAAAGAGGAGGGAAAAGGGAAGGGGGGGCAGATTGCTGCAGTTGTGCTGTGATCTGATACCAGATTTGGGGGAGAGGGCTCCCTTGAATCCCCCAGTACAGTGGGTTTTTTGGTGTATATAACATGAGCTTTTCACGTAAAGAAATGCAGCTTAAGAAGTGCAATGTATTGACTACAGCAGCACTTCCAAACATGTGCTCGCACTGCAGAAATCACAGAAACAAAGTTTTCTAAGAACTGCCTGTTTAACACCAAAATCTTTTATTATCACAGGCTACTTTTGGGGTTTGTTGAGGAATAGCTAAGGTCTGAGGTTGGCCGCTTTGCATTTGGACATCTCTCGCTCTGTGCTCCTGCATCTGTGCATCCCATAAAAACTTCAGTAGGTGCTTAAATTTAAGTGGAAGGATTATTTGCAATGCTGAAAGTCAGACATGTGCTTAGGTCCTTGTAGTGCCGGGGTGTAACTCCCACCCTGCCACACTGTGCTGTAGAGGCTGCAACAGAAATATTTGGAAATAGAGACATCCCTGGCATGCCCTATAGTAGAGTTATTTACTGCTTAGGTTTGTGAGACTCTTCTGATTCTTTTTTCATCGTGTTCGCAGGATCTCCAGTGTTTCAATAGCTACCAATGTGCAGGGGCTGGGAGACGGATTGAGCAATGCAATAGATCTCTCCCACCTCTAATTGCAAAATGAGTGTTTTCTGCAGTGGCTGGAGCCTGATCATATTTTTGGTTTATTTTTCATAGAATCAGATATATATTTAGGCAAGTTTGATTTTTTTTTTCTGTTTTCATGTCCTTTGAATTAGAATTCAGCTGGCTTCGGAGGTTTATTTAACATCTGGGAAAATGTGGAGTGAATCCATGAGGAAATATATAATGTGCTTTGTCATGGAGACTTGGAGGTTGCTCCCTGGTTGGCATATATCCAGCGCATGACCCAACTACGTGTTTTTCTTCTGCCGCACCGAGGTCAGCGGCAAAGCCCCATCGACGCTCATGGCGTGATGAGGGCCGGGAGGGGTTTTGCCATCGCCAGCCACAGTCCCACAGCCTTGCGTCGCTCCCCCAGCAACGCGTTTCTGCTCCTGCCGACTCATCCAGAGCTTGGGTTCAGCACAACACGGGACAGGATTAGCAAGCTGACATGGAAAAACGAATTGGACGTTTTCCCAGGCTAATTAAAAAAAAAAAAAAAAAAACAAAACCCTTAAGAGCGTATTGTACGCATTTGCTCTGAATCAGCTGATCAGCGGTTGCTCAAAGACAACAATTAAAAACAAAATTGGCTTTGGATCCTTCAGTCCTTTAGCCACTTCTGATGGCTTTATAATCAAGAAAACCTTTTGAAAGACACAGTTTTGACTGCTTAAACACATAAGCAAATGGCAGAAACAGACTGAAGGCCGTGTCTGCTGAGGGGTGCTTCATGCTCCCATCGTCCACAGCAAGTCCCTTGGGCTGCAAGCGAGCGACTGCGTGGGACTGGGCTTCCCCTGCTCCATACAGAGCGATTCTATACGTGCCCCGTACAGGAAAGTGCTGGTGTAGCTGCTTCATATGAGGTACTGAGAAGGGAGTTGTTTGAAGGATCTGCCCTAGAAAAGTGATTCACGCTGGTAGCCCTGGCTCTCCCATCCCATAGCAACGCTGTCGTTCTCGGGGATGCAAGGGGAAAGGCTCGGCAAGGTGTAAGTGCTACATCTCTTACCGGGGTGGGGCAAATTTTGCCCCTTATGGTTTGCTTCTGCCGTGTCCTGATTTCATCAACGACTTGGGAGATCAAACTTCATTAGGTGGGTTGCTGCAGGTTTGCAGGGTGTGAGTCTCCGTTAGGTGCTTTTATCCAGACTCAAGCCTGTGCTTGCACACGCAAAGGCCTGCACAGCTGTGGGGGTGGAAAGACATGGCTGTGCTCCCAGATACCCATAATACTCACGGACTTAGATTTCATTAGAGCCGGGCAAATTAGCCCATAACAGCCCCAGGAGGTCACTCAAAGCTTTAAGCTGTTCCAGTGGCAGGAGGTTATATCCCATCTCTGGTGCCAGGGGATCAGGCGCAGGATTGTCTCCTCCACGCTGTGGCAGATACATCGATGTTGCAGGCACAGGAGCAGGACAAGGGCAGTCAGCCCGCCGTGCTGCTGCAGCCGCCCTCTTCCCAACACCAAGGTTACCCCAGGTGTCGATTTTGCCTCCATAACTGGAGCACAGATGTAGACATGTTGCCAGCCAGCAGGTCTACCCGCCGCGGGTGTTGCATCCTCGCGCCCAAACGGGTTTCCATAGCAGCTGAAGTTTTCAGGTTGCTGCCTGTCCTGAGCAGTGACCTAGATAGAAAACTAGTGTAAAAGGCCTTTTTTCCCCCTGTCACGACGGCTGTTTCATGCCATGCTTTCTGACAAGCCAGCCAGCTCAGAAAGCTCCTTTGAATATATTTGCATGCAGAACTGTAAATGCTGCATGCCTCCTCCTCCTGGGACGAATATCATATACTTCTTGAACGCAGGCATCCAGAAAGCTGCGTTATTTCCAGCCAACATTTCAGCTGAGGAGATTGCTTCACATTGAACAGCGAGCACAAATTGGGGGGGTCAGGGATAGATCTGGACCATGCTTTTCCCAAACAGATGCATTTACAGGAGAAACAATATCCCTCTTCAGCTTCTGCCTTATTAGATAAGACCAGACAAGCTCTGCTGGTCTCCCTTCTCGTAAGATATCCTGCAAATTTTCGGCTGTTTTGGACCAAAATGTCTAGACATCTGCGTATGCCAGTGGAGAAGATATGTTCAAGTAATCTGCTAGAAATAACAGAGCAAGAACATTCAAGGTTGTGCAAGGTATTAATCAGAGTGACTGTGGAATCCGATGTTGAAGATTTCCATGGATTTTTTTAAAAGCGCCAGAGAAATTGGTTGTGGTGCTCTCAAGGGGTGTATTAATGATGGCCCGGCCTTAATCCTCCATCCTTGGAGATATTCAAAAGCCATCCGGACGTGGTCCTGGGCAATGTGCTCTAGGTGGCCTTGCCTGAGCAGGGGGTTGGACTATGATCTCCAGAGGCCCCTTCCGACCTCAACCGTTCTGTGATTCTGTAATCTGCGCCTAGCACTTCCGTCACGCCACCTGAAAACCACCTTCCACCCTGAGGTCACGGGCCGCTCATCCTCCGAACGACACCTATTTCTGAATTTGCTGCTAACGCCGGGTTTTGAGAAAGCACTCTGACGGGCGGCAGCCCCACCTGCCAAGCGCTGAGGCTACCTAAGCGGGATTAATGCGGTGCCCGTGTTGCAAATCGAGTGGGGATACGGTTTCGCCGCTTTATCGGAAAACACCTCCCTTGGGAGCTGAATAAATGGTTATGTTTCTGCGACGGAAGGGGCTGGGCAGACAAGCAGTGTCTTGCACGGCTTTTCCCCCCGCCGCCGCCGCCGCCTCCAAATTTCAGCCGGCCTTGGCAGACCGGTGAATGAGTAACAGGAATTCCCCGAGCGCCCGGGGTTTTTGTGACAGCCTCGCCTCCCTGAAAGCTGCTGGCTCTTCTCTCCACCTGGTCCGGCTATAACCTGCCTTCCTTGACCAGATGAGGTCTAAACATCTTCTTCTATAAGGCGCTATTAATTTCCCACCTCTGCTGCCCCAAATCCACACGTCGAGCAGTGCACCAGGCCGCTTCCAGTGTGCAGACCCCAAGCTGTGGTGGGAGCTTTCATCTCCCAGCCTTGGGGGTTTCATCCCATTGCTCTTCCTCCGCTCATTAGCCTCGGTCCTTGCACCGGTGCCTGTGTGCTGAGCTAATTTTTTTTTTTTTTGCAAGGGTAACAGAGGAGAGCTGCTGCCACGGGACCTGGGGAAACACGATTACTTTCTCTGCTTCTTTGTTCCCTGAGTCATTAATCAATTAGCAGATATCTACTGACACGGGAAGGGGGAAAAACTCCCCTTTCCTACCCGCCGCTGGAAAGCGTTAACGACTGTGGCAAGTTAAGGCAGTATTTTTAGCCTATTTAAAACCAAAATAACTCGGTAGAAGCAATTGTTCTGCAATCCAGTCATTTTCAGGGGCTTGGCCCTGAGGTTGCTTGCTGTTAATAATGAGCTTGATATAAATAATTAAAAAAAAAAGTAACATTTTATTCAGGAGAAGTTTATATTGAAATTAGGATCTTCAGAGCTGCTAACTGCATGGGTGCATTTCCTGTTTTATGTTAATTTTTGACCAAATTTGAAGCAATGCCACTTACTTACCATGGACACAGAACCAAGAACACTGTGCTATTACAAAAGGAGAGTTATTTTTATTTTAAATAAGAACATTGTTTAATTTGATTTTTTACTCTCTTCAGTGAATGCTACCATTTCTTTTAGGTTTCTACTTAAGCTCTAAAACGCTGAGAAGAGTAAACGTGCTTTATGTGCAACGAACCTCGTACTGACAAACACCCAAGTTACTAGGATGATGTTGCACTTCTCCGTGACTGCTTCGCTGTGTGGTTGTCTTGCTAACGGTATCCACCACACACGGACTTTGATGCTCTCCTCTGTCTAGCCTGGGGCGAGAGGAATCCGGGAGTGGTTATTCCATGAACGCGGTGGTTTTTGCTTTGCTCTGGGGTATGTGCTTGCGAAAGGAGGAGCTGGTTTCCCAGGCTAAGGGATATCTCCCAGGCCAGGCTATCGGCCAGCACGGCAGTACGCCTCATGCTACGACCGCCGGCAAAGCGGCTGGTGATTTTGCGGAGCGGCAGAAAGGCTGCGTTTTTCCAGGCTAACCCTGCTGCTCCCCAGCTGCTTTCGCGCTCCGAGCTTGCCCGTTCGCAGAGTGCTGCGGAGAAACCTGGTTACTGTTTCCACGAACGAGATAACGAAACGATGTTTATCCTGCGCGGATCAATACGCTCTCTTCTCTGAATGCACTGAGTCACTCGGACACATCTAACGAAGGCCATTTTGCAAAAGTACCCCCCTGTCCCCCGTGCAACCACTCCRGGTGAAGAATAACAGCCTTTGAAAAGAGTGAATAAATATATTCACCCTTTACTCTTAATAAATCAAATAGAGCAACTTGACAAATCATTTTGCTTTAGCTTATCAGCGAGCATTTCACAGGCTCTGGGATTTTTTCCCCCTACAGACTTCAAGCAAGCTTCCCTGGGGAAGTATCCAGTTCACTTTTCCTATTCTTCCCCAAAACAGACACTTCTCAAGGTTCACAAGCTCCTTCCCCAGCGCCGTGAGACGCGCCAGCAGCCGTCCGCAGCAAGCTGCTCTTTGCTCGAGCGAGAAGCGCGGCAGGACGGGGTCCGATTTAGCGGCGCAGGGAGAAAGCGCAATTCCTCTGCCTTTCCACTGAATCGTTTTTTTTCCCATTCTGCTGGTCCCAGAGAAAGTGGGAATTTGGAAATATTTGCAGGGAAGGGGGATACATGCGCTCGGAGCAATTACCTCATTGCCTCCGTTGCTCCAAAGCGCCGCAGGCGCGCAGTGTTTGCAGCACGTGACCCTTTCAGAAATGATTTCGGTATGAAACAGGTGACTATTTTTTTTCCCTGCAGCTTCTGTTTCTTTGGAAGTGGCTTCTGGCCTCTAAATAGCACTTTGCTCGCACGCAGCTGCATTGCCAAACGCACAAAGAGGGCGGAAAGGTCCTTCTCAGGAGGAGACGTGCCTACGGCTGAGCCCAGCCTTCGTCCCCCCTCTTTATTTCCAACATCACAAACGCATCGCGAACTTTGAAGCCAGCCTCGCGCCCGCACRCGCTGCCGCCTAAGCCTCGGGCTTCTCCGGGGCGAAAGAGCCGAAGAGAAGTGTCATGTGTTAGGGAAAGTTCCGATTTTTAGGAGCAGCAGTCGCCTCTGAAATGCAGCCCGACCTTTTGCAAAGCGAAGGAATGGTAAGAAAACGGCTGGACTAGGTGAAAAGATCTCTAATGATTAGCCATACGAAGCTGTGCTTTAACAAACCAAGACCAAATTATTGCAAGGTAAATGCCCCCCCCTTCCCCCTCCCTTGGCAGACTTCATTTTTTTAGCAAATGCAAGCGATTAGCAAGGTCAGTGCTGCCCAGCAAAGCAAAGCGCCGAAGAAAGCGTCTCGCCGCGACTGCCCGGGCAGAGATTACCCCGAGGCCTTCACGAAACTCTTATCAGCCCATCGGGCTCCCGAGCCTTGCCTCTCGCTTATCGAAAAATAAAGGCGAGCGTCGCAAAGCGCGCGGGGCCGGGGCGGYGGGTGCCCGTCGGCAGCATCTCCCTGCCCGGCGCGAGCCCCCGGGATGCTGGCGGCAAAGCGCCGGCCCCGCCGATGTCCGGCAGCACCCGCTGCACGCTGTAAAGGTGGGAAAGGAGGGCGATTCCAGCGGCTCCTTCCCCCTCCCAGCACCCGCATGGGGCCGAGAAGCGGCCCCGCGCCGGCCCCGCGGAAAAAGCCGAGCGGCAGCACCCTACCTGAGCAATTTGGGGGAGATCACCGCCCGGGAAACTTCTCCTTGATTATGGAGAATTTGCGACGTGTCACTCCGGTTATTCCCTAATCATCATATCAAACTCCAAAGGTTCAGCAGCCCCAGGTTGGTTTACAGTCCCTCCGGGTTAAACGTTAACCCGCTCTATCTCCCGGCTCCCTGCAGGCCTTTGACCAGATAGCTGGGTCACCGCAGCTCAGACACTACCTACACAAGCTGATTTTTTTTGTAAATAAATACAAAGGACCGAAGTCAGGTTGCTGCTTAAAGACAACCATTTTGCTTTAGCATTTTACCATTTTGAAACCGGCGATTTGCTTCAGTGCCAGACACTTTTCTGGGTGATTCTCGCTGGCTTTGCTCTGTTAAGACTCCCAGCAGAGGTCTTGGGGGGAGGAATACAGCCTGGTGTTGGGCCTGGCTTCAGTATTAATTTTTAGTTTTCCTGAGGAAGGTCAAAAGTGTTTCTTTCTGCCCCATCTCCTAAKGATACATCTCTCTTGCCAGTGGATTCAGTGTCCGTAACCTGCAAACTCTAAATGCTGAGACGGTTTAAGTGACAATTTAGTCAAGATGTCATTATGGAAACTGCAGTTCGTTCTCCTAGACGCAGCTATGCTGCTCCGGTCCTTCAGCAGCTAATGCCGGTTTTTGGGCAAGTGCCTTCGTGAAAGGGAGACTCGATTACGGAGCATAGCTCCTTCACAGCTCTGCAATGGGAAGGTTTCGTTTCCCTGAGCAAACCCCTCCCTCTCCTTTCCCCGCAGTCTTACTCCAAGAGATCATCTCTGGTGAGCACCATCAAGCGACCGAGGAGGAGAGTGGAGGCTCTCCTGCAGGGCATATGTTGGTTGCACTCTTCAAATATCACAACCTCCTGAACAAAGAAGAAATTAAGGTCCCTTGCTGCTTGCTACTGCTTCACTGAGAGCAAACCCATCAGAAAAAAGATGAGCTGAGACTTCGTAACGCATAAAAGCACCATCTGGTTTCCCTGGTCCCGGCAGTCACGGAGCCAGACGACAGCCTTTCCTTTCCGTGCRGATTCAATTCTGCTCTCCGCCGCGTCAGAGAGCCGGAACAGACAGTGCTCCAGATCAGTCGAGCAGATACCAAATACTCTTGTAGCGTGGAAAGCCAATCTGGGGGAGTTTGTTGTACCTGGAGGAGTCTTCAAATAAATGTGACAGCCATGAGTCTCCTGCTATGGGTTGCTTCCAGGTGAGGCAGCTTCTGCTCATCCAGCTATTGCAGTCCTCAAGGTACCATACGTTGCTCCTGTCTATTGATGCAGCTGCAGAACTGACCATTTGCCTCTGCTAAAGTCCTTCAAGCTCCTAATAGTAATGAAATGGGTGCTGAAGTAATTCTAACGCGACATTCAAGTTTAATATCCCAACATAAGGATCTGTCCCTGCAACTGCACYGTGCTGTGAATATCTCTTACCTTGATGTTGGACCATAACCGTGTTACAACCTGCGGTAACTGTGAGATTTAGCCAGTCCTAAAGACGTTCCCCAATGAATAGACTTTGCCTACATTGATACTGAACTGCATTTAAAGCGGTCTCGGGCTCAGTTTTGAGGCATTTTAAATGAATTGTTAACAATTAGGTGTTGCTGACGCTTCAGAATTGGAAAAGTGCCATATCATTGTTTGTTTAGCTTTAAAAGCATCAGCTATTTCTGTGCGGTGGTTAGATAAGAGGAGGCCTTGCTCAGCGTGAGCTGCATCTCGTTTCGCGCTCAGCCCAACTGCTGCGCTAACATGACCGCTGTCTTGCAGAGGCACTGTTGCATCTACCCACTTCTTGGCCCAAAAGCTAAATTGGTGTCAATTATTTTTTGAAGTGATACGTGAAAAAAAGTGAGAGTAAACTAAGGCCAGCTGGAWTTATACCTAAACTTGGGAGCTGGGCAGTTCTGTCTTGGCCTACAAAATCAGATGTGAAGAGACACATCACAGTGGTATTTAGTGTGTAATGAAATGGATGCTGCTGTTTCAGGCTATTTGCAGGCAGACAAGGATTGCGTCCTGTCACAGACATCACAAAAAAATGAGATTGCTCCCAAGAAGGTGTCCGCCCTCTGTTATCCACCCGTGAAAAAGTGAGATGATCTRAAATAATTTTGTGATCAAATAAATGCTGCTGCCCTGCGTAGAGATAGCAGGAAATCAGCTGCAAGAAGAGGAAGACTCATGCATCTGCATGTGACCATCAATAAAATGAAGTCATGAAAAGGTGTCTCTGGGGGAGAGAGGAATAAGCTGCTGGAGAGAGCAAYATGATTTGTTACCTGATAGCAGGTTGCTGATGAGTCTGATGGTACATGAGCATGACTGGGAAATGCAATATATATAGGTGTCTCTGAGCATGGCAGGAGAAATCTGATGCCTGCCAAAAGCAAACAGTCCCTTTACAGACTTGGAATCACTGCTTTGGAAACATTTTTTTCTCTCCATGTGTTTCCCTGATGACAGGGTTTTCTAATGCAAGAAATATCACCCAGCCATGCATAGCTGGCATGCTGGCACTGCAGAGGAAAAGCCATCTGCTCATTAGATGAAATGCATACGACAAGTTGTGTTASATATGTAAATAGAAAAGTTTGGGATGCAAGGCTGATTGCTGAGCTGGTGTAAACCAGGGAAACGCTGCAGAAGATGGCCRTGGCAGGGAAAGCCAGAGCTGGCCCCACGCTCTGTCCTTGAGGGCACTTYCTTCGGTTTTCAGACAGTTGGAGCTCAGTAAATCTGTCAAGTTATTTTAAGCTAGCACGGTGCAAGGGGAATGATGGGCTTCAGCTCAAGGAGTTTGGTTTTAACTCTTTCAGGGAACGGCAAAATCATCCTTTCTTCTGGGATGCAGAAGGGGGAATTGGCTAGATGTTCCCAGGCCTCCACGTTGCCAATATGTSATTTTGGCTGCATGGGGAAGCAGGGAGAGATTTCTAGCTGGSTGTGATGGGAAGGTCTGCAGCGAGGGTCCCACAACCCAAAGAAGTAGGCTGTAGCTTGGGCTGGTTTGGGGKTTTTTCCTCCTTTTAGGGGCACAGGATCCAGAATTGCAGATTGAAGGGGCTTCTTAACCCCATTTTGGAGCAAAAAATGGCTGTGCTTCCACCAATTTGACCTGCATGCATGGGGAAATTAGGGCAACACACACAGAGGTGCAGGAGGAACCATGCAAAGCCATTGAGATGCCAAAGGAATTGTGATTTTAGCATAATTTTTGAAGGCCCTCGGGTTGTGTGGGAATGGCAGCTATGATGCTCCTSCCTTCTACGAAGCCACAAATCTTCCTCTCTCTGTGGCAGAGTGTTGCTCAGAAGAGAAGTGACCTGTGTTTATCTTTCCTTGAAAGCCTCTTGAGAGGCATATTGAAGAAGCTCTAACAGTAGTAAGATGTAATTGTTTCTTTTTCCATCGTCAGAAGTGGGTTGCCTTTTCGAGAATTCCCCTCTGCCTGGTGGAATTAGACGAAAGTGCTTCCAACTAGAGAAAAGTGATACTTGAATGAACATCTTCCCTTGTGTTAATTACTTACTGCCATGAAAATCCTAATGCAAGTCAGATCCTCCAGCTTCCCATGGAAGTGACTCAAGAAATTTCCTGGGATGCACAGGGAGGGGTTAATGACAAAATCAGCTTCTCGGCCAAGATGAGTCCTGCTAGCTSTAGCTGCCCATTAGCATAGTAATGAAGCCATTAAGAAATCTTTGATTTCACAAGGAGCAGGGGTGCTCTGGGCAGGACCTCGTGCCTAGTCCCTCCTCTCAGTCAGGCAGCCCAGGGCTCTGCCACTAAGGTGACAAAACGTTTGCATCCAGTTTTGCTGGGGACYGAGCTCCCTGCTTTACTGCACGGAAGGCTGATTTTGCATGATTAATTTTCAGAGCAGAATGGGAAGAACGGTTACAAAATGCAGAAAGCATCGCTACATATCCGCCCACTCGAGGAACTTTCTGTGAATCAGTTTTAATTTAATTTGCCAGTAACTCCTGTAACTGATGCCAGCAAACACGAGGCCCAAAAGCCCAAACCCCAGACAAGTGGAAATAATCAACCTGCTCAGCTCTCCAAGTGGGATGCGGTGTTTCTTGGTACGCCAGCAGAAAATATCTCACTAATTCACTTACGCCCAGGATTCTGGTGTGCTCCGTGGACTGAGCAAGAAAGTTGGGAATTAATGAGAGGCTCAGCAGCTTTAAAGAGAATTTTCTAAAGGGCTCAGGGGCCTCTTCTGCTTGTTTGGGTTTGTTCCTTCATAGTTCATGGCAATGGCCCAGCTTAAGCTGCTCCCAAGTAGCCCAGCTTCCTCCATATCCCCCCATGAAGATTCATATCCTGAGACAGCTCGCAGCTGATGAAGGGATTTGGTTACTAAAGCTCAGCCAAAATAAGAACAGGAGTCATGCGACAGCCAGTGCACATGACAAGGGAGCGATACTCCACGTAGGCTCCATTTCTCCTTCTCCCCCCTGAACATCTGCTGATGCCCACTGTTGGAGATGGGATATGGCCACAGTGAGGGTGGGAGCRCAGGACTGTGGTGGGTGAGGAGCACGGGTGGAGGGACAAGGCTSCCCAGACTGGTATTTGTGCAAAGGGAACAGGTTTTGAAGTAGGGAAGACTTTTATTTAGCATCAGGGTTTTTTTGAACGTTGCTGGGGAGGCTCAATGGAGAAGCGGGATGACAACTCAGGGAAACGTTGTGTTGAAAACCATCATTGCTCAGGACATTGTCTGCCTCACTTAAAAATGTAAGGGCTCGACACGCCACAGCGGGTGCATAATCCTTCCTCAGTAGGTCACTTTGCTTGGGCACCTTTTGACATGTACAAAGAGACTCCACAAGAAGGAGAGACACAACTTTACAGGGATAAAGCAAATATTTACTGGTTCATACATGCAGTGGATAACTGTGACTTGGGAGCTCCTAGGCCAAACACCGAGGTGCTCACCACCTGAGAAGTGTTTGCTGGCCAGTCATCAGCCAGGTGGGGAGGGTTTAGTGCCCACTGCTCCCTGGAAGGGGACCTCAGTGATGTTTCCAGATCTCTGTTTTTTCTCTTAGGATGTTACAGCTTTCCATGCTGGAGCTTCTTCTTTTGAGTCCTTGAGCTATGAGTGGACTCATCTCAACAATGTTCCCTCTGTCAGCTGGCTTACTTTTCTTAGCTTGCACAGCCAGAGTCTATGGACCTTCTCATGGCTCTCCCTCAGTTTTCTCAGGTGTTTGAGCCAAGGTTATGCAGCTGGGCTGAATCCACTCGAGGCCTTGGATCACAGGGACTGGGCCCTCAGGAGCTGGGCAGGTGAGGTGATTGCCAGGTGGGACCAGGCAAGACCTAGCTGGAGAGCCACCTGAAGCAGATTTGGGAGGACCAGCTGCCAAGTGGTGAGAAGACAAGGTGCCAGGCCCAGCCAAGGGCTGTAGCAGCTTTGACACAGGACTTGGAGGAGGGTGACTGCTCTGTGGTTGGTGGGTGCAGCAGGAAGGAAAGCAGAAGTTCTCTTCAGGTGAGAAGGGATGTTTTTCAGAGGGAGATGTTGGTACAGGTAAGATTTCTGAGGGGCTGGTTTGGCTTGGGCTGTCAGGGCCATGGTGGAGTTTGGGGCAGGAGCCTTTGCATGTCTGTATGCCCAGAGGAGTGGGGTGGTGCTGGAGGTGGCCCAAAACAAGAAAGTTTTTCTTCCTGGACATTGAGAATGTCTTTCAGATAACGCAGTAATTCTTGTGCAGCCCCTTGTTGAGAGCTAGAGTTTGGGATCTGTGGGACTTGGTATTTGCTTTTGGTGTGTGTTGCTGTGAATGTTGGCTGAGACTTGTGATTTAATGATTTCCCTTTCTAAACCTTGGAAGCTGATGTCAAAAGCTGCCAAGCAGCTTGGACCCCAGAGCTCTACTCGTGTACTCATAAGAGCAGTGCATGCCTTGGCACATCAGAAATGCTCATCTTGGCACCAAAGCAGCTAAAACTGAGTACTCGAAATATGTCACAGCATAGTATCTCCTGCAGCTCTCTCCTTTGGCTGCACAAAGGAGTGGTTCATCTTAAGGAATGAATGTAGTGTTGGGGTCTGAGGGGTTTTTTAAAAAAAAGAAACTAGAGGTAATTGGAAGCTCTGAGTAGCTAGCAAGGGGACTATCTGATCTAAAAGTAGAAACTGCTCCTGCAAGCTTGTATCACAACATGCAGGATATGTGCTCTAGAGAGAGAGCAATAGGTGTTGCCCTTGTTATGCCATATACAAATTGCACTGTGTGTATTATTATAGCAATGGCAATGAGGTAGAGCATCGATAGCTCAGCTGTGATACGTTACTCCTGCGATGCTCACACACCTCTCTTGTTAGGTAATGCTGGAAAACTCTCCTGAGTCCTTGGTTTGGTGCTGGCAGAGGGGACATCTAGGGTTAGCCTGACTGCRTTGAGCTCCGGGTGTGGAGAAATGTGCTCAGCAGCCTCTGGCCAGTGGTCTGACTGCTGGACCTGGAAGAAGAAATGAGCTATTGCTAAGAGGGCTTTGCATTTTCCTGAGTGTCATGTGAACCACGTGTTCAGTAGGGCATTAGCTGGGGAGAGTTATATATGTGTGTCTCTTAAAACTGCAAATTACRGATTGTATTAAACATCATTATAACTCATTACAGCTATATAAACATCACTGCACTCCTTTCCCCAGACTAAATCTATGTAGCATAATGTTACTGCGGTCTGTAATTATAAACAATTAGATTCAAGTCTTAATGATTTCAAAAACAGAGCCTGCATTTCAGCAGCCTACAGCATACCTGGCTAGATTGCTTCTAGCCTGTGGAGGAGTTCATGTTGGAGATRGGAAACAAATTTACCTGTATATATAAATATACATAGATAAATTGATCCCACTTGGTGTCAGGTGAAACACAGACTCTTGGATTGTTAAGATATGTCAAGTTTTTGGTTCTTTTGGGGGGAAAAGCAAGAGGGGTCTTGCTAAAATACGTCCTTGTTCATCCAAAATRGAATAGCTCGTGACACTTGTGCTGGGTACCAGAGACTTGGGATCAAACCTTTGTTCAAAAGYTGGCGTAAAAGGGATTTGTGTTGTCATCTCTCAGGCCGGGGAGTATTTAGCCTCCTGCGTTGCCACTTGTCCCTTGTTGTTCTGGCTGAGAGGTTTTGAGTTTTGACTGTGCCGCAGGGACGCAGCAGTGATTTGCCAACAGCACGTGTGGTGCTGGGAAGATGTTGAATCATGCTGCTGCCAAACAAAATAGAGTAAATTACAGAAGTTGTGTGTGYATGTGGTTTCAAGATACAGCTGTGGTCATAAGATCTCTTTGGTTTATGTTTATGACATGTTGATATGAGCTCCATTTGAGTAATGACACTGTTTCAATATTGACTAAATACTGACACTGCTCTGGTCCATAAATGTTCTCTTCCTGTTCCTCTGCTCTCAGATTGACATCTCCTGTAACGTAGCGTGTCTGCCTGCTGCGATTACACTTTTTTCTGCAGCCTTGTGGGTTTTCTGTGAGCATTATTGATGGGGATCACAAGAGAAAAGCATCAACGACATTACTGTAATTACCTCGTTGTTCCCTGATGTGACGTTAGTGTGAATAATCATAACACAGARGCCGAGTCTCATACCTGAGCTCAGGTAACTATATACTGTTGAGCACATGAAATGCTCATTTTTAATTTGTCTGCTGAATATTAGTCTCTAAATTCCATGTCAGAAAGTAATTACAAAAAAGTAAGTTCATGATGATGTAAGCCCATGATTAAAAAGGGAGCTGGTGGCAATWTCAGTTGCAAAGACATCCTTGTCTCCTCCCTTTCAGAAGAGCCTGTGCCTGCTGGTGATGTCTTCCCTTTTAGCAAATAATGCTTCAAAAGATGTTACTAGACCTAAATTCTTGGGAATTTAATTGAAGTTACACTTGGTCACTTTCAGTTACGCTGAAAGTTTCCCAACCTGCTTTCTGATTATTGTTAATTTTCTTTATTCCTCTCTTCCTCTCCCCACCCTGCTTTTGTTCATGCAGTTTCTTGATACTATTGATATGACCTCAGTTGTCTGTTTTGGAAAAGCACAGCTCTATCACCTAAAGTATATGGCGTTGTTATGGGCAAGTAATAAAAAGTAATGATATCTTTTTCATAAAACTATGTCCTTCATTTATGTAGGAGGATGTGAAGACAGATCTAGAAATTGTAGGTTTTAAGTTTCATTTAATGTTAGGTTTAAAAAAGTTCCTTTCTACAGCAATGAAAAATACTATGGATAAGYTGTCCTTCAGACTAAAATAAAGAAGTTGGATAGTTCATCGTTCTTGACAGCCGTGGTCCTCAGGAAATGAAAGGAATGATATTTATTTGAAAATAATGCTTCTGAATACATGTTCTGCAGCCCAAATAGAAGAGCTCTGACAATGAAAATTAATATCTGGGTGAATATTTCCATACCATGGTAGAGTAGGTACAGTTCAAATCTGGCTTTTATTTCTTGGTTATTTTTCACTGTTCCTCCCAGAGTAAACTGGCAATAAAATTACTTGATGTGGAAATGGTTTTCTCTGAGCTTTGATTTCCCAACAAGCTCTTATTTCACCTTTAAGTATGTTCTAAAGTAATAAGATATTTTAGCAGTAATAGAGCAGTTTATTAAACATAAGTGAAAAGTAATAATTGGATTTACTCTATGAATCACTGACAATAAGTAATCTAATACTGTTAGGTCTTGTTTAAATAAATGTCTTAAGTATTTCATATGCCAAAAATTATTAAGGCTCACTGTTAACATTCCAGTCTATATAAATATATGTGTATATTTAAAATTCTCTCCTGGCTGAAACAGAAGCTCATGAAACAAGTAATTAGACTGAAAGGCCAGACATGGTTATTTTGCAGGACTTTTTTGTGGCTTGTGTGTGTGGGAGAAAGGTTTACTTTTTTGGTTCGGGACACGTAAGGAAAGTGGCACGGAAAAGCCAGGACTTGCACATTTATTAGTCTGTTTGTTTTGGAAGGACACCCTGTACAAGGTTGCATGAACTCAACATGTTGCAGCCTGCATGTGCAGCTACAGCATGTAACCCCTTCTGATGGAGGAGACACTTCCCCCTGCTGTCCCCCCATATTTTTTGCCAGTTTAGGGAGATCCTGAAATGTGCTTGGTGAAATAATGCTCTTCAACAGTATTTTTGCCTTCCGGGGTTCCTATGTACCTCAGAGCTCAGGCTTGTTGGATGTGGTTTATTCTCTAATACAGGTATAACTTCTGCATCCTAACAGCTCCTTCAGGTGCTTGCCTTATTCTGGGGGCTCAAATGAGGGYTGATCAGCCAAAGTAAGCAAGTTGGCTTAAAATGGAGATTGCCAGATGTTACGAGCTAGAGTGAAGGAATATAGTTCAGTGCCTGCAAGGGAGGAGAAGGGCAAGCATGAATGTATCCATGTGGCTATAAGCACACCTCTAAAGAAAAAAAAGCCCTTCTGGGGATGGGGGGAATGTGGGAAATGTGCCGTTGTACGATGGATTGGCACTTTCACAGTATCCTGTCCATTGGAGCAGAAGACTTTCTCTTGTCCTTAAATCTTTGCAGCTGTCTCTGGTTCCTCCTGTGTGATGGAGTACTGCATCTTCAGGCACAAACCTGCAAGAATCAGCTGTGGGCTGGGGAATTGGCAATATTAACATCAATGTAAAACCTCATCTGATAAGGAAAAGAGGGTGGCAAATGGGAAATCCCCCTGAAGTTATACATAGGTGTGAGGAAGACGGTGTCAATGATGCTGTTCTACTTTTCTGAAGGGAGAAAATGGTGAACTATGCACAATTATACATAAATTGAAGAGGGAGCAGGAGAAAGTGGTGTTGGTCTTGGGATATAAGGCTGTTGATAAGAGATGGTAATGTTTTGCATAAAATAGTAGGGAAGTCTAGGTRTGAGAGATGGGAGGGGTGAGGCTTTTTTCTTTCTTTGATGTTGGCAGAGCTTAGACTCTTCTTCCGCTGGGAGATCAGGGAGGAAAATGAGGTTTTCTGGACAGCAGGTTGGATCTTGTAGCAAAACCTAACCAGAGTCTTTTGTCTCTTCTGGGCTTTGGTTGCCCTCAGTCTGAGATGCTGCTTCCCTCCACGTGGCTTTCGCTTTTTCCCCAATTGCTTTGCTTCAGGGAGTGCTTCAAAACTCCTGTGTCAATTAGGTGAATGCAAGCATGCAGAATGTTTCCAAATTTGCCTTTAAAACAGGAGTCACCTTATGAAACAGGTACCAAACTATTATCAGCAATTTGAGAATGAATTCATTACTGTGTTATGCTTTGGTGTCCTGATTTGTTTTTGTAAGTCATTGATTTATTAATTCACTGAGAAATAAAAGGAAAGAAAAGCACTGAGGCCAAATGGTGGGAAAAGAAGCAAAAGCAGTCAGGAGCAGCATTTAACCTGAGTGTGTTGTCTTATAGTCAGGAGGTGTGAGCCTGGCCCAGGTATTTCCCTGCAGAAAGGGGAAAAACATTTGCTTGGCTATGTATTGGATAATCCCCAGCGAATTATGGGTGAGCCTAGCCTAAGCACCAAGGTCTGCATAGGTCCATTAGCTAACAACGGGGAAAAGAAGCAAGAAAGAAATGCTATGGAGAATCGGGAACTAAAGTTTCCTTTGCCTTGATACTGCTACTCTGCTGGTGTTTCGAGGACTGGCCAATTGCAATATTGCAGCTTCCCAAGATAACTGTCCCCTTTCCATCTTCTCTTGGAACTATTTTTCCTCATGGTAGAAAAAATGGATCGAGGTCAAATTCTGCTAATCCTGTTCAGGCAGAGGTGCCACTGGAGTAAGTCAGGACTGCATGGCCTGGTCCATGCTGGACATCAGTAGCCTGCACTGAATGGCCTTGGGGATGGATGAGAAAGAGGGAAAGGGGAGAAAATGACAAAATTAAGTAAAAATTCCTGTGACTCAAAAGATATGAGAGTTAACAGGTGGGTGATGCATAATACTGGCATGAATGCAGTGCTATTTCTTTAAAACAGTGGAGAACTGTTCAGTCAAACTTCAAGCTCCACAGGTACAGTAATAATTATTCACCTAAACCAAAGAGGGATCTCAATTTTTTCTTTCTGTACAGAGTGTTTTATAGGAAATAATAAATGGCCCTGAAGCCATTCATATGYCACTGTAGGATGAATGAAGTTCTGCAGCACCAGTCCTGCCCCTATTTATGTGCACACCTGCACTGATTATGAAAAATGGGGGTCTCTGGACATCCTCAAGCTCAGCTTTTTTGTCTCAGGGCTGCAGCGAGGCATCCTTTTCTGTCTCAGTCTTTTTTTTATGTGCTAGGGTGTTGCGTGTGGAAAGAGGAGAGAGCTGCCAGGAGGGACTCCAGGACCTACCTATCTCTTTTTCCATGCTTATTGCCACAGACCTTCAGAGGGGGGATGGAGAGACCTCTGACCCCATCACTCCAAACGTAGACATCTTGGTGATGGGGAGGTAGATACCTACCTATGGACCAGTAGTTTTAAAATAGTGAGATCCAGAACTGTCCAAGAACAACTTTTAAAAAGAAAAATGACTTCTTAGATTTGTTCTTTTTCTTTCTTGCTTTCTGTTCTTTTTCCAGTGGTTTATCAATTGGTCTGTTGCTCTGGCTGCTTGGTTTTGATCTTGGGTAGCCTTTAGCCATTGAAGGGTGCTACAAGCAGACAGATGAATTAGAGTTGGCTTTTGGGGTACAAGACCTTGTTTGAGCCTAGGTAGGAAGTGGGAAGGCTTGTGTCTTCTTCAGCACTCCACAAGAGGTTACGAAAAGTTGTCCTGGTCCCAATGAGGARGCTTGGACCTTCCCCCTGGTCTAAATGTGAACTTCCTTGAGGTTTTGGGTTTGGATCCAGCCTGCGGAGGGAGGGTGAAATCCACAGCATTGCTGCTCAGCTGGGAAGTCGAGTTTTCCCTGAGCTCAGGTGGGTGGTTGGACTGGTCTTTTGCTTTAGGCCAAATCTGAACAAAACAGGGTCTGTGATGCAAGGTAGCAGTGTTTATTTCTGGATGTGTGACTCCTAACCGCTAACAGAGTAAATATTTAATATAATAGAATGGAAAAATAGACTAACCTGAGTAGTTTAGACAGGGCTGTGTCACTTCAACATACACATAAGGGTTTTTTCCTTTGAAACAATTTTTTTTTCTTTAAATGAATCTGAGGCCACGTTAGCCTTAAGGGTGTCACAGTTTGCTTTGCAGTTTAAAATGAACTCTGCCAGCACCCTCCCTGAAGCTGCCCTGCATAATGAGGTATGGGGAATATGTTCATCTTGAAGTGGTGTTTTAAACGAACCCTTTTCAGCTGCAGCCAAGTTTAAACCTCCAAATGTTTCCATGCCTGGAGAAATGGTGTTACTTTTGAATAAATAAAAACTGACAGCACCGCTCCAAGATCTGTTCCTACCACTGCTTCTAAGCTATGACCGAGACACGGTGACAGACATCATCTCTGATTCAAGTTAAATATATAATGCAACACATTCCCTCCCTTTTTTTTGTCATGAGCTGCATTTGGCAAGTGGTGAAGCTGAGGTGGTTTATGAAGTGGTTTGGAGTTGTGGGTTTCGCTAAGGCTAGTGAATTCAGTAAGGTCTAATGGTATACCTGAATCCCTACCCCAAAAAGTACTTGTTAATCCAGGCCTTGGCCTCTCCCAGGCAGATGGTGCATTTCCAGCTCTGTTTTCCTAAAGCCTCTCTGGTGCTGATAAACAGCTTGGTGCTCCTGCTGGCAGGAGCAAATGTCAGGCAGCTCCCACTGGGATAAGATGATGGTGAAGCACAGCAGGCAAAGCAGACAGAAACACTGTCATAGGCGATGCTGAGGACCAGTTCTTCCTCTTGAAGTGGTTTTGGGTGAGGCAGGCTCCTTTTTTTCCCACTGTAACACTTGCCATCACTTCAGATTCCCATGGTGGAGGCAATGGTGTGGGAGTCCAAGTGGAATACAGCCTTACTAGAAAATAAGGTGAAAGTCACTTCTAGACATGTTCCTGGTAGCTAAGGAAGTGCCTGTTTGAGCAGGTGACAAGCAAGAGTTCTTCTAAACCAGGAGCATCTCTGTTACTGGTAAATGCATTTCAACTGTACAAGCTTCATCTTGGAGGAACTTGGTCCAGATATGGCCCTCAACCTTGTGCTCAGGGTTAGGACTTGGGAGAGGGTATGCCAGCAGTGGGGAACAGCTCACCTGTCCCACCTCAGGGCCTGAGGGTGACTTGAGCTGCTGCAGAAGATGGGTCACGCTCCCTGCCACCATCCCTGCTCCCACGGTAGCATCCAGGAGTGGAGCGGAGCGGCCAGCCCTCGGAGAGGGTAAATTTGGCAAGTGATGTGAAGCAAAGTCTTGCTTCCCTCTGCATCAGTACATGAAAAGGCTGATAACTTACTGTTTCCTAAATTCAAAGTCATCTTCAACCATTCTGTGTCTGTTCCCCTGACTTGTATTCTAGCTTGTTTAGGGATTTTGAGTGGTGCTCTGGTTTCCAAGTCCCCTGTTAAAAGTGATGACAAACCAATTAGTAGTAAGGTTTTTTGTTTTTATTATTATTATTAGAGCTGGCTGGAAGCCTGTAGGGTTTTTTCCTCTTTTGGTGGGAAGAGACGCTTCCAAAAAGTCTCTCACCATTCATCATGGTGAAACCAGACTTATAAAAATCTTTTCAGAGAAGGTAACCACCAGCAGGGCCAGGTCCCCCAGACCTGGTGCTGGGGAGAAATGGGTTTGTGTTTCCAGCCCGAGCAGCACTGAAGAGCAGTGTGAATGCAGCTCTCCCTCAGCTGCAGTACAAGCCCTGGCTGCTTCACTTCTGGCTAGTCTTGCTGTGACCAGAGATGCCATCCTGGACCTACGAAGTAGCCTCCTCTGAAGCTTTGACATTCCTTTGAGGTGGTTTTGGCCCTGCAAATTGTCCCTTTTTTGTCCCTGCCCCACACCAATAGAAAAGTGACTTATCAGACAGCCCCAGACTGACTTTCTACCGGAGCTACAGCAAATGAGATGTCCCCACTATGCAGCTGAGAATCTCAGAGTGTTCCCAATTAAGGCGTATTTTCTCAAATTTGTGACTCATCAAAATTTTCTGTCTTTCCAGCCACTTCTGCCCATTGCAAATGTAATCACTATAGATCACGCAGGTCCAACATGCAGCAGTACAGAAAGGAGACATCACTCTTTAACCTTCATTTGCCCTATGTTTTCTCCAACTAGAATACCACCCTTCTTGGCAGACCTTCCTAGAAACATTTATGTAATATGCTGCTTTATTCTTGTCCCTTTGAAAGCAGCCAAACTTGTCACGAAACTTCTTACAGCTAGTAATTGCTGAAGTCTTTCCAGTCTTCACTAACAAATTACAACTTCAGAGATAAAATATAGCCCTGGGTATTGTGTAAAAGTGGCATGCTCCAGATATTTTAATGACTAATTTGTATGTCTGGGAGGGAAAAAAAAAGTTCAGCTACCATGCAACTAAGCTACGTATGTAAATTCTGAATCGTAAACAAATGTTCTCTGGGACTATAAATTTTTGGCAGTTTACAAAGAAAGAGCTAAGTTTAAACAGGGATTCATTCAGCTGCTCTAGCAAGCAATCAAAATACCTCAGATGTCACAAGGGGGTGGATTTAGCCATTCATCCTCCCGGCAGAGTATTATTGTTACTACTTGTTTGGTATGGCCCCTTCCTAAGTGTGGAGTAATGCAATATTCTTTAGTGCCTTTCCTATGCATACCGAAATCCTATAAGTAAACTATTTTGGGCTTTTTTTTTATTTTGGTCTATCGAAAGCAAACGCCTTGTTCAGCAGTGCCAGTGAGCAAACAGAGTGGGAGGCAAAGAGCAATGGGGCAGGCTGGAGAGCAAGTGGCCTCCCAAATAAGTACCCCATTACAGAGTCTAATGAGGCTTTTTTGAGAACCATAAAGTGCTGGTGTTGGAAGGGACCTCTGGAGGTGATAGGACCCAACCCCTGCTCGAAGCAAATGCAAGGTTTTGTCCCTTTTCGTAGTCTGCTTGAATCCATTCTGCTATGAAAAGATCATAAATGGATCAAAACTGTGTTTGTAGGCTATTTGGTCTCCTCTCTAACCTTCCCAGGGGCTTTCTGCTGCCTAAGCAAAATGCCTTTGAACAAGGGTGCCTTGTTTCTCGGGAACAGTGAAAGCACTGGTGATCGATACCATGTAGTGCGCATAGGATTGCATCAGAGCCTCTTTAAATAGGTTTTGGGGGAAAGGTAAGTGAATGTGGTGATGCTCTGTTCAGCTGTGATCATTTCTTTAATCTGAGAATATCAATGATAATCAATATGTAGCCATACAGATGAACAGTAGCTTGAAGGCTAAGCATATATATTTTATAATAACTATTTCAGAGAAAAAAGTCCTATGAAACTAAAAGAAAAATATCAAGAGCCGTTGGGGGAATAAGGTTTTTTGTCTAGACAAAGAGGAGGGATAGGCCCAGACTTCAAATCACTAGGATATGCTAATATATAGGGAGAAATAAAATGACTTGTCCCTGGTAGATGGGGAGAGTAAGTATAAGGTGTCTTAATCTACTTCTGAGAGGCTGAGATTATACATGATTTCTCCCACGCAAGTAGTAAAGTCAGCAGGGTTTCAGGGGTGCTGAGAGCAGTCGTGGAGCCGCAGTCGCTGTATGACGTGCCTTGGAAACCTCCAACGTCGGGCAGGGTGGTCCGGGAATAGGTGGCTCCTCTTTCTGTGGAGATTAACTAGATGATGCTGCTTGGCCTCTGAGCCCCTGCCAGGAAGGGTGCCTGGACCACCACCGTGGATGCGTGAGCTACTCTGAGGCTGTTCATGAATAGGAGGAAGAGAAGCCTGGGCCTTTCACAAGGCTGTAAAGCATTGGAGGAGATCACCTCCAGCGGCCCTTTCCAGCCCTATGCTTTGTGATTTCCAGTGGAGTTACCAGAAAAGCTGATTGATCTGAATAGGCCTGGTTTAGCCTCAAAGTCATTAGACCCTTTCTGGATCTGTAATCAGAGAAGTTCACTTGAAGGCTGAACGGTTTCCAGCACACCTCCACTTCAAAGCAGTCGCTGGAGAATGTCAAAGGGGGTCTTGGGCATTTGCATGCTGTAGTCCCTTGCTGTGATAAGTGGAATAACTTTAAATTCAAAGTACGGTCGTGGCCAACTCCGCTGACTTCATCCCCAAGTATATTAGGCTTTGTTGCTGCTCCTGGTGACGCACATACATTTTTATAATGTATTAGTGCAGAGCCAAGACAGCCAGCGGCGTGCTACCACTCTTCTGGTTTACTCATCATCAAAAGAATTTAACTTGGTTCCACTTGCAAAATCTTGCCCTCAGGGCTACAGCTCGAGGATAGAGCTGAGTGGAAAACTTTGCTTTTTGGTTCAGCCAGCAAACTAAAAAAAATATGTACTTTGGGTCAACCGAAATAATTGTGTGTGCTGCTACCTCCCCCTCCCCCTTGTGAAATGAAGAAACCTGAAATTCCTTTTGGGTTGCCTCAACTATTGGGACTACTTCAAGATGAAACATTGCCCTTCTGTTTATTTTTAAAGGTGTTAATCAAGCTTAGCCAATATCAATTGATTAAGTTTTCTCTAATCTTTTGTGAAGAAGGTCTCCACGATGTGTTGTGGTAGCCCAGTTTAACTTTTCTTAATTGGAGTGTTCCTGTGTGTTTAACAGCAGCCCTACTGGTTTTAGGAGGGAGAGGCATTTTTCTGTGTCTTTTTTTTTTTTTTTTTTTTTTTTTTTTTTTGTTTGATTCTTTTCTTCTCCTCTTTGACAAATGAATGCTAACGTCTAAAGACGTTACTGCCCTTTCAACTGCACCATCACCAGTCCAGGAAGAACCGCAGAATGACTTCTGGATTCGGGAACAGAATATCAAATCTGAGCTAAAAATGGCCACAAAGTCAGAGTTCAAACACTATAGTTTCATTTTTGTCACATCTCGGAACCAAACAGTGAGTTCCTGGTCATCTGGGCTTATGCCAAGTTATAACTTGACCCTGGAGTCATGTTTTAATATCTTCTGGGTTGTTTTTTTCTTAGGTCTGACCTAAATTTCTGTTCTGTAGAAAAATGCACATGAATTTAACTATGAAATAACCTGTTACTGCTATGAATTTATTTTCCTAGGCATTATCGTTGGGCCCAAAAAAGCAAGGGTGTGCAGTATGTCTTCTGCACATGAGAGAAGTAAAGATATGTCCTCAGATTGCAGTTGTCCCAGAGAACGACAGCAAATGCTACTTTATCTACAGGCTGTAATGTGCCATCCTGTAATTAGTCCATGGCCCAACAGGAAGGTGCTGGTATGAAAATCCTACCAGAACACTGAAAATCAGTGCTACTCCAAAATTATATTTAACATTTAGTTGCAGGAACAAATTTCAACATCATTTTCATGTAACTACGAATTATAACAATACTAGGACAACGTTTTCCTTGTAACTTTTTTCCCCACTTTGCATATGCTAACTTTTGAAGACCTCTTCATTGGAAACGAAGTATAGCAAGGGTATTTATCATAACATTTTATCAGTCTAAGGTGTCTGCAAGTTCAATTCTAAAAGCGCCCTGCTCGTAAGGAGCTAGTAGAACCCCCGGGAACTGCTCTGACTATCCAGGGTACAGCGTTGCCAAAGCTTAGACCTCTCCTTATTCTTCTTTTACTTACTTTTTTTTCCTCTCTCTCTCCCCACATGAGCTTTATTTTCCTTTAGGCTCTGCAGAGCCAGCTTCCCTTGGACAAAGGGAATGCATTTCCCCTTGGGTTCAACTCTCCATTCCTCTCGCTCAACAAGCCTTTTCCCTCTTTTATTACCTTTTCTGGAATCCGAAGCTAGTTCTGTTCCAGAAATAGCACAGATTGTTTTTAAGCAAGCAGCCTATTTCAGTTAATATCAGATAAAACATTTAAGCTGTGGAAGAGCACAAAAAATAAATGTGTTTGTCTTGAAATCGCAGGAGATCCCTAGGGTTTATAAAAGTGGTCCTGCAGGAATGTCCTGAATCATAAAACAGGGAAAAATATTCAAGGTATTCGGTAATTCTACCTATTATTTATCAGTACTGAAACTCTTTTTCAGTTCTGATCCCTGACTTAAGAGGTCTGCCATGCTGTATTTAACACCAAGTTGGTTCCTCTCAGGCCCTATGGAGATGCAACTAGCCTTTAATCCAAAAAAAGCCACAATATTAATTGCAGAAACAGAAAATCGTAAGAATGGATAGCAAAGCATCACCAGTAATCGGGGTATAATGGGTTGTGCCAGGTAAGGTTATTTCTCACTTTCTTTTAAAACGACCTACTTCTAGCTGCTTATAAATTTGCCAGACTTGGGCTGGATGTTTTCCACTTAGCCTTAGACTGACTTTTTTTTTTCTTCACCCTTTTCTGGAAGGATTTGAGTTGAAGAGAAAAAAGCTTGAGAGGAGGAACTTTGTCCACTGTCAGCTGTGTTTATTGCCCTTTCATCCAGGGGCTGCACAGCAGCTCTTGGCTCTGGAAGGAACTGGGCATAGAGGGGGTAGCTGACTCTCTAAACCTTAAAGACTGGACCACAAGATATCCTGGACCACTGATTTGACCAACTTCTTGTTGTCTGGCATGTGTCAGTGCTAAGGAGCCTGCTGAGATTTGTGTATCATTCTCTCTTGTCCGCTTAAGCTCTCTTCTCAAGTATTTAAAGTATCACTAGGGCAGGTGTGCAAGATATGCTCAACAGCTGGATGGGGAAGAACAAGCTGCTTTTCAGATGTTGCTAAAAAAGAAGCTTTGAGATATATTGCTTTTGCAGGGAAGCCAAAAAGAGGAAAACTTTTGAACAGTATACATATGGCTCTGAGATTATTATTTATTTCTTTGGGTTAGAGGTGCATTTTGGGGGGCTTCTCTGATTGAGGGCTCCAGACTAAAGTTGAGAAGAGAGAGATCAGTGTTTAGGTGTGCAAGAAGCTGTAAAAACTTGGCAAACTGAAGAACACGGTGAGAATTATAATTTGGGTTCTGAGATGCTGGCGTTGACTATACTTCTGGCGGCCCAAGGATATAGCATGAAGTACCGTTCGTCTTTGGCCAGCTGAAACCTTCAGTCTGAAACAGAAATGGCAGATTTCAAAGCTAAATACAAGCTAAGAACAATTGTGTGGTGTTTCAGGCCATCTCTGAGAGGAAAGGCTTTTCCACCTGGGAACTGAAGGTGCTGATGAGTGTGGGTCAACGGAAGAGGGGACAGAGAGAAAGAAAGGAGTGATAAAATGGTAGTCCCCAAATGTGGGGACAGATGGAAGTTGTTTATAGCTTTTGGAGCGTGGAGGAGTTGGCAGGGTTAGAGCAAGATGGTAAAATACTGAAGAAACAATCTCTCTGCTGCGTTTGTATGTTTTATGCACAAGCAGAACTACGACATTAGGTTCTCCTACAGGGATTTTCAATGTGCCATCGGGAAAGCACTGTCTTGACAGGCTGTATTTTGAGTTGACCTTGATTCCTGGAGACTCTCATAAGCAGTAAAGTAGCTATCTGAAATGAAGGCATTGCAAGGAAGACGTGTTCTTGTGCCAGCATGGTTGTCTATGGGGCTGTGCTGTGAACTGGATCAGTCTGGTGGATTTTTCCCACCCAGTGTCCCACCCTGTGTCCTGGCCTTCAGCTTTCTGTACTCTCCTGCAAGGAAGAGATGTGGCAGAGTCTTGCTGTCCACCCTGTTTTCTCCAGATTAGCTTGCTTTTTGGTCAATACAGGCAGGCATTCATACCTACCATCTTCACCAGGATTTGGTCTAGGCTTCCAGCAACACGGAGCTCTGCTGAGACCCTGGCAGCAGGGTCTCTCCTCATGTGCAGGAAGGACCAACTCTGCCAAGTTGTCAGCCTGCACTGATGGGCATCGAGGATTATGGCCAATTACAGCATTCTGACTGATGACTGTAAGACCGATTGCCTTAAGTGTTTGGGACTATGGAAATGTATCTGGATTGTAACTAAAATGAGAGGCTTTTAAACTTTAAAGGAATTTCAGTTGCACGTAAAATACTTCTGGAAATGTTAGGCCCTGTTAAACACTTAACATGCAGTACTCTTCGGGTGATTTAGAGCTGTAAATCCTTATGTAGAAGGAGTTCCAAGCATCAATTCAAAAATCCTGACTAGGTTGAGGATTTCTCAGATTACTTTAGTACAAGTGCCACTTATTAACAAATCTCTTACAGTGTCATGGTCAGACAAGGGAGCAGAATTAGTTTAATGGGAATATCACATGTGGGTGATATGTGCCTTCTACCCCACACCTGCATTTCTGGCTACCAGGAAATTGCATAGTGGGAGGAAAAGAATAGGACACCTATGAAATTCTAAGGCTGACACAAAATATAGCTGCTACTCGGATATCTTCAAGTACAGGTACATCCATATTATTGTTTCTTAAGTTTCAAAATAATATGGGATGGAATTTGTTATAATGCATCGCTTTCAAGACTCAAGTGCCTCATATAATGTGCCACAACATTCATGATCTCAACGTGCAGAACAATTTGAGCAAAGCAAATTTTGTAACTCTCGGTGCAAAAGTGTCTTGTGGATGCCGCGTTCCTGGTGACAATTGCAATATGTCCCACAAGCAGCGTGTGGCTGCTGAACACCTGGCAGCCAAGGTGAAAAGGAGCAGTGACAGGAGCCCTGAATGAAAGCCTAGAGCAGTTGTAATTTCTTCCATGGTTCAAAATATGGAAAATGCTCACAAAAGAACCAAAGTCAACTTTGGGCCAGCGCTCTTCATCTGAAAGAAATTAATCCCAGCCTTGTGTTTAATGGGTATTTAACCTCTGTGGAGAGGGGAGGAACCATTTTTTTAGCCAACCTCGAACAGTCATTCAAGTCTGGCTATAAAACTGCTTCCTAGGTGGGTCACCACAGGCTGTCCCTGCTACCTGTGGGGCCTGGTTTGGTAGGATGCACCAGGCTTTGGTACCAGCGAGAGGCTATCTTGCTTGAGACTAAGCCATTTCGCACTCAAGCCCCCTTGACTACAGCTGCTGAGAGGTGGCACAGGGCATCTCATTCCTGCTGGCGTTCTCTGGTGAGAAAACACTTGAAGACTTGACTAGCCAAGTGGATGAAAAGTAGGTTGTTAGGCTTCTTCATCGTCATGGTGCGAGTGGAGGTGGTCTTCCACCTTGGCCAGTTCTCAGAGGGAAGAAATATGGATGCAGGTTGTCTGAGGGATGACCCTTGTAGACAAACACATCTCATAAGGGGAAAACAGTTTCTAAAGTGATAGAGTTGGTCCCATCACCTTGGGGTTTTTTTTTTCCCCCTTAATATATGTAGAAACACCAGTTGATAGTAAACGGTGACTCTGAATAGCAATTCTCTGCTGTCCTTTTGCTTTGAAAAGTGGACAACATTGTCTCTTAGCTGTTGAATAAGGACGTTCACGGGAGCAAAGCATGCTTATCTAGCTGTTTTCAGGCTCCGACATAGGAAGTAGCTGATGCATAAAGTGCTTAAATGAAAAGCAAATTCACCAGAGGAAAAATATTAATTTATAAAAAGCATCTGGTTCCGTTTTTTTCCTCACTGCACTGAGCTGTTTTGTAGTACAGCATCAGTGGATCAGATGCTTTCTTAGTGTTAGGTATGACTCGCTAAGTTTCTGAGTTTGCATCTCTAACAAAAAGCATAAAAAGGAAGTTATAAAACAGACAACAGTGCCTCTAAAGACAGTTTCTGTGAAAGTATGTGCTGCTAAGTGTGAGATTTCAGTAGCAGTCTGTAGTATTGATAACGTTCTCTTTTGTTGCAAATATACTCGCTAGATTAAAAAATCAGTTCCCCAAACTGCAATGTATTCCTGATCCATTTGTACTTAACGAGATGAACCCTCATGAATTTTTGACCTGTTCTAGCTAAATGCTTTTATATATTCCTACTAAACTCAATGAAGACTGAACTTCTACGCATTATAGTGCCTTTGCAGTCAGTATTTTTCACATTTTTTTGGTTTTGCTTTTTCCCCACCCCTGAGTCAGTAGGAACATTTGTGCTGTGCTGTGTTTGGTGTTAATTCTCAGTCAAAAACTGTTTAATCATAAAAGAGCCTGTTTCTTAGCAAGATTTGAAAATTTATGTTGAAGGAGTTCATAGGCGGTGAAGCATCTTTGTTCTTCAAACAGTTTTCTGGCCAGTAGTCTCTAAAAGCAAAGTGGATAGAAGCTGAATGTGCAGTTGCTTGGGATTTTTAAAATGAAAATGTAGTTAGAAACCAGAGCCCTGAAGGGAGATGAGCTGCAAAACAGAGCAAAGCTGAGTTGAAAAGGAAAATTGATATTTGGTGTATTAATTTCTCATGGTTATTGAGATTCACGTTAACAACTACACCAGAAAGTGACATTATTGTTGTTAAAATGATGCTGAAATGCAGAGACCAGCCAGCTACAGGATGTTCTGTGAGAATGCTACTTTGCTAAAAGAAAGTAAAATAAACAGTTGGTCTCCGACATCTAAATATTGATACAAAGATGTAAAAGTTTAGAAGGCTTTCTACTTTGTGAAACACAATGTGACGGGGAATGTCAAAAGGCAGTAGTCACTCTCATGGCATGAAATATTCTCAGCATCTTCATGAAGTAGTTGAAACTCATAGAGCTTCCCAGAAAAGCAGGTTGAGACCCAGGTAATAAGAGTTAACACTACATCATCCAGGAGTTAGGCTGTGGTACCAAAGCAAGGAGTGGTATTTTCTGGAGTCCAGAACTCATTCACTAGTTAAAAGTCCATTGGAAGAGCATCCCTGGGATAGGGCCCCAAGTGGTGGGGGATCTCCATCCTCAAGGACTGCCCAGGCTCACCTGGACATGGCCCTGAGCAACCTGCTGTAGCTGGGACGTTGGCCTTGCTGCGAGCTGGGGTTGGACTGGAGACCCCCACCCAAGGGTGCCTCCAGCCTCAGCCTGGCTGTGATTCGTTAGGGAAGCTGTATTCTCCTAATAAATATTCTGGTATTTTACTTTAAATTCTTGCCAGGTTTCTTTTCTCAAGAAACACTTTGCAACAGGAAAATACATAAAGTTTAAGAGGGTTAAGTGTTGTAGTGTTAATGAATGAATTAGTCAGAAAAGAATATTAATGAAAGGCAGTGATTCATTCATTTCAATGGAATAAACTGGTTTTACTTCACCAGCAACAATGAGTGACCGGAAAGTCAAAAAGCCTTTATCCAACAGCAGCCGTCCCCCTCTGGCTGTGCTGGTTTTCCTCTTCCAAATTAAATGGCTAATTAAGTGTTTCCTAGAATTGCCACGTGCACCATTATTCAGCAGGATTTGTCACTTTATTAATAGATGCAAACTATTCTTTTTCTCCCAGAGAGTGCAAGTCCCTGTAGTGGCCGTATCTCCTTCACTTGCTCCAGCGAGATGTGCAGCCCAGCTCGGACTGCCTCCATGGGAGGAGGTCCCTGCGAAGATGTATAGCCCCAGAGAACAGAGCAGCTCGCAGCCAGCTCCCTTCAGCTAATGCTCAGCAGGTTTTCTCTTAAAAAATAACTATCAATTAATCTCAGTTGTATTTTTTCCCCCTTCAGTATGCTTCAGACAACTGTAACTTGTTGTGATTATAATTGCGTGTCAATACAGAAGAATGATCTGGCAAATACAGAGCAAGATGTGTGTGTGGTTTTTTGGTTTTGTTTTTTGGGGAGGTGGGGTTTTTTTTGTTTTTCTTCCTACTTTTCCATTTTGGTTGTCGAAGCATTAAAGCCCCCAGACTTGCCAATTAAATTCAGATGGAGCCCTGGGTGAGGCCAGTGGAGGCCACAGGGATGGTGGTGCTGGAGGCCTGGGTGTGGGAGGAGAGGCTGCAGGAGCTGGGCTGCTCAGCTGGGACACGAAAAGGCGAAGGAGGATCCAACTGCATCTTCTGCTGCCCAAAGGGGTTAGAGGTGCCTGGGCTGGATCTGCTCGAAGCACCAGAGCCTGTGGCCCAAGGTGCAACATGGGAAATCCCGGCTGGCACCGGGAAAATGGTGCTTCCCTGGGTGCATGGTGTGACCCTACGGCAGGTCCCAGAGTGGTGGGGGATCTCCATCCCTGGGGATTGCCCGGAGTCACCCAGACATAGCCCTGAGCAACCTGCCGCAGTGGTGCTGTTGGCCCTGCTGTGAGCTGGGGCAGACCAGAGCGTCCCCAGGGTGCCTCCAGCCTGAGCCTGGCTGTGATTCCTTGGTGTTTTCCTGGTGCGTGTGGGTGATGCCAAACCGGAGCGACTGTACATGTTGCCACTTCAGAAAAGAAACTCCTGTCATGTTTGCAAGGTCAGAATAGTTCAGTACAAGAGTCATCTGTGGGAAAATAAACATGGATTTCAAGGTCACATATGTAGGTCACTGCTTCCCCTGCAGTCACTGGTTGAAACTTATATACAAACGCCATAGACTCGTTTTTGGCATAGGACCAGCTCGCATTTGGTCTTGCCCCTGCTGAACATTCCCTTTTTAGCAAAACAGACAATGGTTATTTTCTAACAGCTCTGTCACCTTCCTAATTTTAAAGAGCGGCTTTTGACACCTAAAGCGAGTTTCTTATTCCTGTTTAGGCTTGAGTCATCATCTCTAGCGCTGTGTTCAAGTGCAATGGATTAGCAGACCTCAGAAAGGAAAAGATGGATTATACCTCAAAGTAGATTTCCACAAATACCCTGAGCAATACTTCAGCCTGTTTTGAGAGCTGATCAAATATAAACTTTGAGTGGTGCTCAGGAAGAGCTGCTTTTTGCAGTCTTGCCTGGTGTCACTTTCCCAAGATAACCGTCAGTTGTCACGCTAAGCGCCCTGGTTTTATTTTGGCGCTCGAACGTAATTCTGAGGAGTAGAAGGCTTTTTAGATGTGTCACAGATGAGATGCTGAGCATTTTACAGAAACGCTTCGCTCTCCAAATAGACCTTCAGTGGCTTAATGTATTTGTGGTTGGCCAGGCGGTGGTTAGCAGCTGTGTTGTGCCGCTGCAAACTGCAGCCTGGCACGGACACGACGGGGCACAAAACAATTTGAAAAGCAGAAAGGAGGGAGATGCTTTATTCTGTAATTGCTGGTGAATTGCAGCAGACTGGGAAACGCTAAAATCTGGGCTTAGTGCTTTGGAAAAGGGAGCTGTGAGTGCCGTGGTTCCTGTAAGCGTAGGTGACTTTGGAGCAGAGCTCTGCTCCATGTCACGAGGTTGGAAGTGGCTTCTGCTCCTTTTGAGCTGCAAGCCATGGCGTGGCTGTCTGACACTACACAGCTGTATTGGAAATCCTGGGTTCCCCTGGTCACCTGCTGCTTTTGCTGTCTATCAAATGCAGGCAAAAATAAGGATTTTTCCATTCCTCTCAAGTGTTTGAAGGAGCTTCACTCCCTCCCCTTCCTGGGTTCATTTTGTGGTCAGAGAAATCCCTGAGAGTTACCTGGACCCCAATATAAGCAGTATCAGCCCTGCATTAGGTGGTGATAGATTTGGCTGTGTAAGGGCAGTTCCTCTCTCAGATCTATGCCACCTCTCCCTTCTTGAAGTCGTTGTTCTCTGGAGGAAATCATGGGAGTCAGGGCCTATTTCATGTGGGAGTAAAAGATTATATATATATATGTATGTATATATATATTTTTTTCTTTCACAGTAGAAGTGGTACCATGTAAGACAGGGCTACAAGCACTGGCTGATCTCTGTCCTTAGTGATTGCCCAGACTCACCTGGACGTGGCTCTGAGCAACCTGCTGTAGCCGCGACGTTGGCAGTAAGACTGGCTGCCTGTACCAGCTTCCCCCGAAAACCTTTAGGGACCCTGTCTCTCTTGGATGACGTACTAATGGAAGGCAGTGAAATAGTTTAGGAACGATAGTTGGGCCCCTAAGCAATCTTTGGCCATCTGCGTGCTGGCAAGCAAAGAGGCAAATGAGTTTCTCTAACTGTCGTTCATGACCTGTTATTTTTTTTGACTTCAGAGGTTTTGCTTTGAAGAGTCCTAGATGTATTTAACCTGAGGATATTTCTAATCTGTAGCAATACTATTTCAGAAAGGAGACAAAATAAAAACTAGTGTGAGTGAATCTTCCCATGACGATGGTTGGGACATGAAGAGCTGTTCCCTAGACTAAAAAGCAGCCCTCTGATTTGCTTCTTTGGACTACTGCTTTCCAACAGAAGGAAATGGAAATATGTGAGATCTTGAGCTGCGTCTTGCTGCAAAAGCTGCACATTTTGTGTCTGTAGCTGCTTCTGTGTCCCCTTCATGGAGAAGGATGTCCCAGGCCCCTTCAGGAGTACGGCGGTGCGTTGAAACTCGTGTCCAAGGTGGAAGTACCTCCCCTGTGGAAGTGCTTTGATGGGGAAGCAGGAGCTTAGGACCAAACGGCCCTTTCCATAAAACATTAATGTATGGAAAATGGCTCAAAGAGCTCATCTGGGAACCCCCTGATTAGTTCAAGAGACATGAAAGACATCGTAATTGCCAGACACAGTAATGTATTACAGGAAGTCCAAAGAATTGGGTCAGTTGTGTCATTTCCCATTAGGCAATTGGAACAGTCATTTTGTTAAGAACTCGGTTCTTAACGTGTTTCTCTCTCTGCCTCTGAAGAATGAGGTATCGGGATTTGAATGCCTGACATCCATAATGAATAGCAGCCTGAATTAAATATTTTCCATGTGTCGGAACCCCATTTCACAGTAATAACGCCATTAGCAGGCAATGTTGCTGGCACTGGGGAAATGCAACCATTAAATATGGCAGGTCCTCTTTGGAGAGGATCACTTGCTCCAACAGTCATGAAGGTGCTTCCATTCCTGTGGCTTTGCGAGAACTAGAAGGTGCCCTGATAGGTCTCCTAGTATATAAGTGTAATATTCCCAGTCTTGAATTCCTACAGATCCTGAAGTCGTTCTCATTCGCTCCCGATGTGGCAACTCCCTGCGTGTTCAACAACTTTGGCTTTGCCAAGGTTTGTCAGCAAGCAGTGTTGTAAATGTGCTGTTTCGCATGTGTCCCAAAACATTCCCAAACAGGCTTTGTTCTTCTCTCTGTGAATGGTCTATCAGTGTTTTTCTGAGACGGACTGATCCAATCGCTTCCTTCAGACTCTGAAGAAGTTAGGAGATGTTTCAGAGGTATCAGCCACCGGCCCGGGTGAGGCTCTCGGGAGAGCTGCAATGCTCTGGAGGACAAGTTTTATTCAGTGGCAAAGCATCTTTATAATAAAGGCACTTAGAAAGTAAGGAAAAGTCTGTTTGTAATTAATGAGACAATGGAAGATGATAAAAGGGGAAGTTTTTATTTGGAAATCATCTATTCAGGAGATGGAAAAAAAATTCCGTCAGAAACTGGTATATATATATATATATATATATATTTGGTTCAATTATGACTGAAAGCTCTGAACTCTTCTGCGTGGTCACTGGGTGCTGGATTCACATAGCCACAATAGGTTTCACTTGTGTAGTTTTAATTTATTTTATTTTACACCCTCAATATTAAAAAGAAAAATGTTCCTAGAAGTCTATATACTGGCTAAAACATATTCAGGTTCACAGGGAGAGCGAACACGGAGGAAAACGAGGCAGCTGGACACCACAGGTGTCTGCAAAATGAGAGGGAACATGGGTGAGGGCACATGCAGTTGTGTGTATGTGTACAGAGAGGGTAGTTAATATTATTTATGTAATATGCCAAAACAGAGTTTTATCCTGGGGCATCTGACTGGATAAAACCAGAATGAAATCCTGACTATCCTTGAAGTTGCTGGATTTTTTTATTAATCCCTGGGATGCTATCAAGCACTCGCAAAGAGAACACAGCAATAAGAGCATGCATCCAGTATGATCGTATCGATTTATCCAAATAATTACTTTGGCTTCTTATTTTTCCTTAAGTTACTGTATTAAATTACAACATTGTGATGGTGGTAGTGGCATTTTAATTTGTATTAATACAAGAAGAAATTAAAATTATGGGACCACATATAAGGCAATTGCTGTGTTTTTGTAAGCTAATGAAATTTTGCAAGCCAAAATCCTAGGTATCAATGATCAGAATAGTTTTTTCAACTCGTTATTATATTGATGTCTCTAACATCATTCTGCTGGAAGTTGCAGTGGATTGTCCTTAATGGAAAAAAAAATCAATCCAGTTCTGTGGAAATATTTGAACAGCATCCCCAGATGCTTTACATGATCCAAAGGAACGAGGTATTTTTTTGCAGACTTTAGTAGCTTCATGACTTATAGCTCTAAGTCATGCAGTACCTATATACTCAGATGCTGCTTTACACCCAAAGCAAACTCAAGGACACTTTAATGGTGTCAAGCAACCAGTAAGTTTTTTAGGAAGATCTGTGAGGAGCTTGACATGCAGGCTGCTCCGCAGCATTAGTTACTATGGGTTTGGAAGAATGCAAATTTTTAACATAAATGTCTTTTTGTATTTCCCATGCAACAAAAACTTTGTTCGGATCCTTTCTACTTAGCACTTGGAGCGAGTGTGGTGAGAAAGCCTCGTAGCTGCCTTAAAAATTAGACACTAAGGAGGTGACACAGTTTATTACATTATCTATTTTAATAGGGACTAAAGCCATATTCACTCTCTGTTCTTTTGGCAGTGGTAGAAATATTGAAGATAGAAATAGCACAAAGTTAATCCATCCTTGTAATCTTAAAATGCAGTCCCATAACAAGTCATCTCCTGTGTGATAAGGAAGTGATTTTAAAAAAAGGCAAGTAGTTCCTGGACTCTGTCTTAATTGATATTTGATGTGGTACCATCTCACTTCTGGTACTGCACCCAGTTCCAGGAGGTGATTTACCACATAAAGCTGAAACGGTCAAGGTAGAATAAAAGTGTATGAACCAAAACAGAGCTGGAAGCTGCTGTAACGAAATAATTCACCGCCAGTGGAGCTGCTGGAGGTGATGTGCCCATCAGTAACTATGCAGTGAACCCGAGATTGCCATTCATGCATGAGGTCCCTCAAATCTGGGATGTGGGAAACTGCTTGAGGTGTCTTAAGCTTCATTCGGCGCTGGGGTGAGAGCCCAATTTCCACCAGCATCTTGTGGCACCGTGCTTGGCAAATGCCCTGCTGCAGAAGACCTACCTGTAGGACACGCAGCCAAGCCTCTCCTGCAATTGCATGGTACCGATATCTCTAAAGAGATCCCACAGATGGAAATACTGAAATATCCCATCCCTGTGCCCTTTTAAAACAAAAATTCCTTAAATGCTTTCCTTAGAATGATTTCTGGGCTTTATTAATGCTTTCCACCTTTAAATGGAAGTGTCCTGCTAACCATCTTAAAGACCTTCCTCATGCTAGATCTGTGTTGTCTGGTCTGCAAGTCAGCTGCGCCCTTTAGGGGGTCGCAGCAAAAGTTTAACTGACTTAAGAAAAAAATAATTATAATAATAGGTACACAGTTTTGTCATTATTTAAATAGGCCATAAATTCTGATTTAGCCTGAAGGCAAATGCTAAGCATTACTGACTTCATATGGCTCTGCGCTCCTCCAAAACACATAGATCAAACTTGAGGTCATAACGCTGTTGTTGCAGAGGCTCGTTGCTTGCAAAAGTGAGTTTAAAAGAGAAACGGTGGGGGCCGCGTGCAGGGAATTAGAGGACTCGGAATAAAAGCCAGGGTATTGATTTTATAAAATCCAGCATCACCTTTGATACTCTGTTAAAGTTGCACTAACGGATTACTGGCACGGTTTCCAGCAGGATAATTACAGCCGCAGTCTGAGTAATGTCTGCATGCGTTGGTCTTGCAAAGTGATCTCCCTTTATTACCAGGAGTTTGAATGAAAAATGAAGGCGCTGATTTCTTCCTGGGTCAATATCTGGCATATTTTACATATCTACTTTCTGTAAACTCTCTTCTGCAGTGCTTCTGCACTGACGGAGAAGCTGCTTAGCGCCAAGAATAAGTTCTGGCGATACTTGCCAAAGGCAACAGCGTAACTTCCAAAAGCGAATTACATTCTGCAGCTCTTGTAAATAAAATGTTGTTGCTCTTGTTGTTCACCCACAGTTTGGAGTTTGCGTCGGGAAATGGAGGGACTCGCTCGTTCGGGCTGCTCTGGGATCAGTGTTTCTGGCAAACTGCTATCCGTTCCTATAGCTGGTCTCGTGCTTGCTCTTTCCACATATATCGGATATGTTATAATCCCTTCGGGACTCAGAAGCTACATTTTTAAAAGTGCCAACAAGAAGCACCAATAATTATGCTACTGTAAAATTCTTTGCCAACTTTTGTAGGAGGTACCTGGGCTACAACTGGTTTGAGGGTTTTTTGTGTAGTTTTCTTGTGGTTTTTTTTTTTTTGTTCCCCACCCCGGTTATCGTTGGAAATAGTTGCAATTGGCGTTATCAGAAAAATCAAACGTTACTCTCAGCCCCTGCTCAGAATAAATGAGACTGGCTGTGATGTTCCTGTAATCTGTTGACTACTTGATGAATTTGCAGCACGTGGGAGGGCGAAAGCCCGCTTTGGGTTTCACCCTCCCCAGGAACAAGGGCAGGGAAGTATCTGAGCTGGGGCTGGTGGCTGCGGTGGGAGTGTGATCGGACACCGTCTGCCTGGGCCCTTCAGGGGTCTGCTGCTGTCGGGATGTTTGGGGCTATCTCCAAGGAGAGGAACCAGATGAGAGAACATCTTGATGGTTACCCACCAGTGAACCGTCCCTTCCCAGCGACAGCAGGTGCTTGCCGTCCTGCCTGATGCTTGGGGGCCTCTTTGCACCATTTTCGAAGCAGTAGGGTTATGCTGACACCAAAGCAAGGCATAGGATACATAACGCTTCTCCCTGGGAAGATGGGATAATGCTAAATCCTCTCTTTCTGGCACAACATGGCCAGCAGCCTTGCAATCCCACTTGCCCTGAAGGATTTCCAGTTAGGAGCCTTCAGGGTTGTCTAATTTCCTACTTAATTTTTATGTACATATATAGGGGATGTCTGGAAGACTTAAGAGGGTTAAAGCCAATTTAGATGTCTGGCTGTACTCAGCCCTTTAATTCTTCCTACTGTTGCTTCATTACAGGCTGTGTTTCATCTCTGCGCTTGTCTAAAGCATCCGAAGATGCTTACCTTTAGATAAAACACAGTTGCTTTAGGCTAAATCTAGATACTGTGCTGGTCGTGTTCCTGGAAGGGCAAATGGACGCAGAGGGTAACTTTAGTTTGAGCGTAAGGACAGAGGTGAGACTGTGATTTAAGGGGCTTTGTGAGCTGGTCTCTCTGGGGGTGCCCATGCCGAAGGTTGCCCTTATCTGGGCTTCCCCGGGAGCTGACCTTGAAGCCGCAGCAGTTGCTGGTTGTAAAATTGGTACCGCTCTCCTTCGGTGACTCGCTGCGGCTGTCAGCAAGCTCCCAGATTCAATTCAGTGTCCGCTCTTGGTGGCGTGTATGTATATATAGCCCTTAATCTAGATCCAAAGTAGACCACTGACAGTGTTTTCCCTCCTGCAACTCCAAAGCAACCAAAGCTAGATGGGATATTAATAATGGTCACATGCTGGACTACTCATATACTTAAAATTTCTACTAAGGTTGCATGGGCAGGAAGGCAGGGTTTTTCTATCTACCTGCTTTTTCTATCTTGGCCTCAGCTCCAGAGATTTTTATTTTATTTTAAACAAAACTTTGTGTCAAAATAGAGATACAAACATAGGTAGTGGTTGTATATAGGGTCCAGTAATATAGTGGTGAAGGCGCTCTCAGCCTGAAGAGCCTTTGCAGTACGTGGTGGTGATGATGATGAGATATTAGCTGTTTTCATTAGCAGATTTGCTGATTCCCCCTTTCCCAGAAATCAGGGGTTTTGGGCAATGTGGGTGATCCCAGGCATGGTGGGAAGGACCTTCCTCCCCGCAGGAGAGTGTGCTACGCCTCTGCATCCTGCCACCTCAATGGGGTCATCTTGGCCTTTCTGGGGACTGAGTACGAGCGCTGGCTTTTCTGCATCTAAAGGTCTTGCAGAAGGAGACTTCTGGTCTCACTCACATCAGCACAGCTTCCGGGAGGAGATTTCTCCTCCTTTTCCGATGTCATGTTTTATACAGCCAAAAAAGGACAACAAAACCTTTTGCTTCTATTTTTGTTTCCTAGTTGGACTGGAGTTTTAAATTAAGCCAGCTTGACCAATCTTTGTATGGTGTTTAAAGCAACTTCATAAGATTAGGATGGCACGTGATGTCCAGCCTTCTAAGCGAGCTCAAATGATAAAGCAGATGGTGCGTTGCCAAGGTCAGCAGGGCTCTAGAAGCCGTTCATCATGGTGTGGTCGGTACATCCCAAAATAACAACGGGCTTGAAGCCTTGTCACCAAAGGAACTGGCAAAGCACCTTGTGTCTTTACCAAAATCGAGAGATGCAAAAAGCTATTGGAGGTAAGTACATATTGCGCAATGATGCATAAGTAACACTAAGCAGTGTCGAACAACAGCTGAATAAGAGTCTATTAAATATGAGATATTATGTTTTATTGCTATCGGCAAGACCATGCCTTCTCCCATGCTGGAAATTTTGACCTGCTGACTTTGTTCCTTTTGGTTTGCTTTGATTATAAATGACTGGAAAATCTGCATGCGGGCTGACTCGGTTCATTTTAGAATGGGATACTAGCAGGTTTTCTACAATATGTATCTACCAGCATTTCAAATTAAAGCTGTAATACATCTGTAGATGGTTCTGGGATGAAGCCCTGATACACTCGGGTGCTGCCTGGCTATCCTCTCTCCTTAAAGCCTGGTTGTTTCAGCATTTATCCTGATTCCTGCTCTCCATCTGGGAGGCTAAAGCTTGTAGATGGTCCTTGAGTGTGAATAATGAAGAATGAATTTAAAAAATGACCCTGAAAAGCATTGCTTGATATTGGCAAAACCTGAATGCTTGGTTAGCGTAGGCTTTATACAAAATGTAAGTGTGTTTTCTGGTGCGTTTCTTCTTCTAGTTCCTTGAAGTCACGTTCACAAAGGCCTTGAGGAGTATGGGAATTGCGCTCCCGTTTTTATAGATGAAGCATTACTTGCAGAACAATATTTTAACAGCATATTTTGTATTGAATATTTTAACAATACATCTCGGCGGTCCGGAGCATCAGTGTGCGTGTTGTTTGTGACAAGTCGCTCGCGGCGGTGTCCTCAGAGTGGCTCTGGCTTGGCTGGGCTTGGGGACGCGATGAGCACACGCGTGTGCGCCCGTGTGCGGGCGTGTTTTCGCCTCGTGCTACATGGTCTTTTCCTACACGAGATGGCGCTCGCTGCCTTCCAATAAGGCAAAATGAGAATTTTTCGGCGGCTTGGCCCTACGCACACCTTGGTCGTGCTAGTTCCCGACGGCAGACAAGCCTCCTTAGAGAGCCAGCTCCTCTCCTCCAGGGCCGCTCCTCGGATGAGGATGGGAACGGGGAACAACTCCGACCCTGGAGGTTTTCAACCACATGCAAAAAGCTGTAGGGACAGATGTAAGTGCGGGAAAACACACCTCCAACTAATGAAAAAAGAGGCTGCTAATTGATTTTTCCCCTTAACTTTAAGATGCTTTTGATGCACTCATCCTCCGAGAGCACCTCAGGTGCTTTTCCCCCCTCCTCACCCTGCCCGGGTGGTCCCCCAGAGCCATCCCCCCTTCCCAGCCGGGAGCGAGGGGCCCCAGCCCTCCTTCCTGGAAGCAAGAGTGGTTTCAGATGGAAATGCGATACGGGAGCGGATGGTGCCCTTTGCCAGGCAGCATTAAAAATGCATGTGCAAGATGGGCTCTTCCAAATAAGTCCAGGAAGGGTGAATTCCTGCCTCCTCCGAGGCCGCTGGCAAGCACCCAGGCTCCCTGCCCTCCCCAGCCGGCAGCCAGCCTTCCCCCCACGCAGGCCGAGGGGGACCGGGGGCCCCAGGCCCCTGCGGCTGGGCTCTGCGCCCGGGGGGGGCGTGGGACCCAAGCTGGGGTGCGGGGTGCCTTGGTGTATGGGGGCAGCAGGGCATCTTGGTGGGGAGGGCTGTGGGGTGAGATGTAGGGTGTCCCAGAAGGAGGGGATGCGGGGATGGGCATGGGGTGCTGCTGGAGGGAGGGATGCAGAGCGGGATGGAGAGCGCCCTGATGGGGAGAGATGCAGGGTGGGATGCTGGGTGCCCCGGCACGGAGGGAGGTGGGGTGTACCTTGGGGAGGGATACGGGGTGCCCCGAAAGGGAGGCATGAGGGTGCCGCAGCGAGGAGGGATGGGATGAAGGGTGCCCGGGGGGTGCCCGGGAGGGAGGGCCGGGGGGCGGCGATGCGGGCGCGGGGACGGCGTGGCTCCACGTGGCTCATTAGCAGAAGGCAATTTAATATTTATGAAGCGCTCTCGTTTGAATCCCAAGTCTTCGGCTCCAGTTACAAGGAGCTGCGTCACCCCGCGATCACATGGTAATTGTTGCTATTTCCAGGATCGCTGCCTCGCAGAGTGGCACAAAAGCTTTCCCCTCTTTTTCCCCCCCCCCCTCTCCTTTTCCTCCTCCTTTCTTTTTTTCTCTGCTTTA
>PTFA01000066.1:3638885-3657364 GCA_003342895.1 Casuarius casuarius | reverse complement strand
CATGGCAAGATCACATGAGAATTTACAAATTTCATCTCAGTCTCCCAAATTAATATTGCTCAGGCTGGCCCAGATCTTAGGCAGAAATAGGGAGAGCGCAGGAAAATTTTCCATTAGCAGTGCAGCAGCAGGTCACCAGATGTATAGAACCAGTGCGTGTTTAATCTTCAAATTGTCCTAAAAAATGTCTCTGTTCGCTCGTTTGGGACTGATCCGCTACCATCCGCTTCCAGTGCGCTGCCACAGCGCATTCCTTGGATGCTTTGTTCCTAGATGATCGACACCTAAAGATCATCAGGATTCCTTCAGATTCCTTTATATCAGCCTATTTAGGAAGATTTAAATGCTAAGTKTAATTGCTGTTGCTTAGTTAGTGCCCTTAGCATGTTGCTGTCCCAAAAAGGGGGGAAAACGTGAAGGAAGAAAATTTCAGCCCAACATCRTTTAATTTGCAAATCTCCAGAAACCGCTGTAAAGGGAATGATTGAAATSGGAGTCTGATTATTCGCTTGGCTAATCCTTTATCTGATTATCTGAGCAGAGTAACTTGGTCCGTTGCATAAAATAGCTAAGGTTAAGTCAAGTTTGGAGGCAAGGGGGTTGTTGCATGCCATGCCAAGAGAGATGGCAGGGGGTCATCAGGTCCCTCGAGAAGCCCGAGGTCGGCAAAACAAGCAGAAGGATTTTAGAGAAAGAGAGAAGCWAAGGTTTATCGTTAATCAATTGAAACCATTTCCCTTCATTTAATTTTTAATGGGCTGAAGCTACCGCTCYGCTTCCTGGGCATTGCTTTTCCGAGGCTCGCTGCGAAGACCCAGGGGGACGAGCAAGCGGCAAAACTGGGAAGCCCTGTTCCCAAAAGAGGACATGGGATGGTATCTATCTACTGCAAGGTGCGAGCTGTGGGACCAAGCCTGTCTCCAGCATCCTTTTCCACCTTATTGCTTGTTTTTCGCTCGGTGTGTGTCCCTTGCCAGCAGCGTTGGCGACAGGCGCTGCGTTTGCAGCCTTTTCCCTCCCTCTCGGTGCCACCGACGTGTCCTTCGCCAGCCAAACGGCATCAGCACTGCGGCAACGCGTTCAAGCCGTCGCAGCTGCGCTTCGCCCTCTGCCTCCCGCAAAAATAACGCGAGAAGAAAATGGTCCCTGGCCGTAGGGCGAGAGGACGGGCGGGACTGCCGAAAGGAAAACTTGGCGACGCCGGGGTTTTCATTCTGCACGTTTTTAATAAAGCCTTGAATACTTGGCTTTATTATTTTTGCAGTTGGTTGGCAGCTCGTGTGTCGATACCGCGCTTTGCAGGGGCTGGCTCCGTGGAGAAGCGGGGCGACGGGAAGAGATCCTGCTGCCAGTCCCCTGCTTGCACCGAGCCGTTCCTGATAGCGTCATCTCAAATTCTTTATTCTGACTATTTTTAAACGACTCGAGTCATAAGGCTTTCGCTGCCTCCCCCGGGGGGCTCAGCCACGGCCAAACAGACTTAGTGAAGGTGAGGGATTACAGTGCACTGCACCTTCTGCCTGGGGAGAGCTTGCCTGGTTGCGTTATGAATCCCTGAAACTGTGATTACACATAAACTTTAAGACTAGAGCTGTGCTGCTGGGCAATGTTATGATAAACTGCTTCTCTCTCTCAAATCTTTGATGTGAACTCATTTAAAAAAACAGAAAAAGGAGATGGTATCTAGCAAATGCAGTGCATTATTTTTCCACAGTAGCTTTTGGATATCATAAAAGTTCACTTTAAGTCTGGAGAAGAAGAAAAAGGCTGTGTGTCTCGCTTGCGGTTGCATTTTTAAAAGCAGTGCATAGACTTAGGCATATATGGTATTGTAAACTAGTCAGCCACAGTAGATTTTTTTGGCTCGTTTCTAGTCACAGCGAGTGTCATTTTTGTTAGAACTTTAGACTTTATCGCAAAGGTAATTCTATAGCAAAAATCCTCAGGGCAATGAAGTGTATCAAAGTAAAATGAGATGGAAAGGACTAAAATAACACGGTGCGTGCCTCTGCAGTTTTACTAATGAGAAACTTTGGAAAAAAGCCTTCCCAAGATATTCATTCAGTTGCCCGTGGAGTTGGTGCAGGTCCTGGAAAATATCTAACAGAGCTTGGCAAGTGAGTTCTTAAAGAGCTTTACCCTCCATCGTGACCTCCTGGCTGGAAAAGATGAGGACTGCTTCGCCCTTTTTTACAGGGTTTTTCAACGTTTTGCTTGTGGATGTTCCCTAAGCATAGTTGTTCCATTAGTAATAAAACCATGCAGTCACAAGCGAAGTATGTGCRTGTGAAGGAGATGCTAAAAAAGACGGTGGAATGAAGGCTGAGCTCAAGATAGCGCATGTTTTAGCAGAAGCTGGGATGTTTCGGACCTCACTGTTGGCCCATTGGGATTCGCAAGCCCAAACGGTGATGCTTGTGTTTTGGATCACGTTAACGTTTGGCGCGTAGCCCTGGCAAACTGTGTGGAGTACCATCAGAGAGGGGGAGCTACCTCTCCTGTAGTGCTACCAGATGTCTCCGCGGTGTCTGACACAGTGCTTTGCCTCGGGTCTTGAAAGGTGGAAAGAAGAGGTGGTAGTCACATACCTGAGAAGGAGAATTTCTGAGTCAGTGCCCAAATCTGTCCAGCCAATGGCCACAAGTTGTGGACTCTTCGTCCTCAGGGACACAACCTGGAGCAACCTGCTGGAGCTGCAACGTTGGCCRTGCTGTGAGGTGGAGTCGGACCGGAGACCCTCCAACCTAATCTTCCTGGGCTTTCCGAGATGCCTGCAGCTTGGTGCTCCCAGGTGATGAGCTTCCAGAAGTCAGATGTGCCAGGAAGGTGGTCGTGGTTGTWAGAGGCAGCCCAGAGCTCCTGGCAGCTGGTGGTAAGAGGGTTGGCCAAAGCTGTGGGAGCTGGGGAGAGCAGACGTGCCTTGCAGCAAAGGAACAGTCCGGTGCTCRGTACAGGCTTGAGTGGCTTCCTGGGAGCCTCTAATCAGGACCAGGTTTGCTGTCCCCCAATACCCTCCGCTGTAGTGTCTCCACTCGATTAAATTTTGATCACCGGTTGATATGTGCCTGCATTCACGAGGTGGTCTTAGCTATTGAATTGCTTCTTCCTCTCTTCTCAGGATGGGTTTGAATAAATTACACAAAACTTGTGTTGAGGAAAGTGTTTCCCTGTAGCACAAATGAACTGATTTAAACGGGGTCGGGCTAAGTAAAAACATTCATTTGAATCCATGTCTTCTCGCTTGTTAAAACTAGCCGTATAATAAAGGTGCCCGCTGGGTTTTTGGGGCATTTCACAATGCAACCTAACGCATTCAGTTCCACTATAATGGGCTAGGTATAACTTTTCATTTGGTTTAAATGTCAGGTAGAGCAAGAAGTTAGGGATAGTCTTAAAATTCAGCTGATGCCTTTCTTTAAAGACGATGTGCCTTGAAGGGCACACCARAACAGCTAGGTTTGTGTTGCGTTTCCCTTCCCAAGAGATGCTGCTGTATCTCTGAAAGAGTGAGGGTAGCTACCCTTGTCCATTAAAAATGTGAGGAGTGTTGYGTACTGTCATATATATCGAAGCAGGGCTGTCTATTCTCTTTAGGACTCAGAAACCCTTATATATCTTGCAGGGTGAATATACAAAGTGGAGCTTTAACAGAGATGTGTTATCAGTAGCATCTACTGGTACAACACCATATCTAAGTGTTCCTGACCCGGAGTGATGTATGATTTGAGTTAGAGTAGGTACAAAATAAGAGCTGAAGGTGTAACTAAGCTTAATTATAAAGAAAGGTTTACCACCTGTTTAATTTTGTAAACAAATTAATTTTATTTTGCMCTCCTTTAGCATTTGCTTTCTTCATGCATTTGTGGTTTTGAGATTTATTGGCACATAGAACAGCATAAAAACATATGCCTGCAAGGTCTTCACAGCAGCAAATTAAGTGTAAGTCAGTCATGCGCCTGTAAGATTCAAACAGCATAAATTGTTGTCCCGTAAATTGCTTAACGGGCACTTACATGCATTTATTTCAATTATTTTGGCAAGGTGTATGGGTGTCTTCTAAAAAGGCCACTGAGCTGAGGGAGGTGCTTAAGGATGAAAACTAGGGGTTTAATTACCTGTCCAGACACATTAGGAGAAAACAAAATACTGGTATGTGAGGCCCAGAAAGTAGCTGTGCGGGCGGGAAACAGTTTGAGGGTGTCAGTGTCTTAATAGTTTGTTTTTTTGATATATGGTTTKCAGTAATGAGGTACAGTACAAAGCTGTGATTAAATCTGGAGAGAGCAAAAGGATGGGAAATTTGAGTTTTTGCTCGTGTTTTGCTCTTGGTTTGAAGTTCCTGTAAAATCCTCCAAGATAAAAGTCACTGCCAGTATTTTCAATGACAAATCAGTGGATAATTTCTATTGTAAAAATTCTGTCGAGTTGTTTATAATGGCAGATTTGGTTCCGAAACTTGTAATTCTACTTTCTATTCATGTATATACATATGATGTTTTCCCCATTTAATTTCTTCGAACTTTTTAATGCTTTGCATACTGAGGATCGGCACAAGATTTGACTCTGTCTTACTTATCCTGCAGCACAGGAAAAGCGGGAAGTATAACTGGAAATAATTTATTGAGCAGGAGATATTTTGTGATCCCAAACCCTCTAAAAATGGCTTGAAGTGCATGCAGAATTTTGACTGTATGGTGGCTATCTTAGAACAGGTGTAATTATTAAGCTAAAATGCAATTATAACAACTGGAATCAACGGGTGTAGCAGCAAGCTGAGCCTTAAGAAATACATCCTGAAGAATGGTTTCCAGTTTGGCTATTTTTAATGGTTTGAAGAAGTGCTCGGAAATAAGTATAGTGCAGAGAAAGATAAGAGATTTTTACGSTGCTTCAGATAAGGCTGGAAGGGGAGTTGCTAGACTGTGTGTTACTTAAGAATATGTCTATTAAAAGAAAAAAAAGCTAGAAGGAGTAAATATGTCAAACATGGCTTTGGGAGGTACTTTGGGGCGATTTGAGAAATGTGTGCTGTTGGTTTCAAAACATACTGATTGCTATTGCAGGCACTCTTGAAAGTCGAAAGAAAATAAATCTACGTGCTGGGAGAAATACTCTGGAAATACAGTGAGTGTGAAGTGCAGACATTAGATTTTGGAGTAATTTGGAGAGATGGCTCTGCGAAAAACTGAAGGAGCAAACAGCTCTAGAAATGTGAGAGGCTTGGATGGCTAACTCTCTTTTATAAGGTTACTCCGCTATTATTAGCAGGCAGTTTTGTCCTCTGTCCACATCCAGAAGTTCAGAGTTCATCATCACACCTTTAATAACAAAAATACATGGTATTTGGGAAGCGGCTCCCGGCTGGGGTGGGATTGTTCCTCCAGGAACAACCAGAATGAAGCACGGACTGCAGCGCGCCAGGGAGATTTTTTTGGTGAAATAGCTGGAAAGTAGCTTTAGTCTGGCAGACGCATGAGACAACTTTGGCAAAAACAAGGCTGTGTCTCCAAGGGTACTCGGAGGCATTTTTGCTTTTCATCTCCCAGCATTTATCACTGGAGGGCAGTGGTGTCTGAGAAGATGACTGGAAGGAGAAAAACACAGATAAGTAACACGGCACRGCTCCTGTGAGGCTAATTCTGCATRTGCTCGAGACATTGAGCATGTCGTGGAAAGCTGTAGTCGGAGCCACGAGGATTTTATTACTTAAAGGTATTTCATTGCCTGGCATTACCTTAAAGTCACATCTTGTAATTGGGTGCTGTTGGGTATAAAGTTCCTGTCTTTGCTACTGCACCATGCAACACCRTGCTGACTGCATTACTGATGCCCGTTTTTTGGAAAATAAGAAAAATGAGGTGTTAAATGCTTGTAACTTGGGTGGAAGATGATAAGCGCAGGAGACTGGGTTGAGCCAGCCTTGATGAACCTTTGTGAAGATCGACCATGCTGGAAGAGCAGCACGCTATACTTCAGCATCCAGACATGTGCTGCCCACAGGATGACTCCAGCCCACACCCATTTAATGGGTCTTCTGATGCAGCCCTGAAGCTGCTGAGCTCTCTGAGGTTGCCCCATCCCAGGCTCAGCTCTCACTTCCCGTCTTGTTGAAGGATGTTTTGAGATCGGACTTTGGTTGGACACCGTCATTAGGCCTGAATTCGTCACACTAGACCTCCTCTTCCTTGTCAGTGCTGGTGGTCTGTACCTTGCCATTTTGCATGGCTGATGAATGCTTGAAGAGYGAAGAGGAGGATGGAGCTCCTGCTGCTGCAGAAGCCCTTGGGACTGCGAGGAAAGTGGAGGGAGCGCAGCAGAACCGAGTCAAGGCCTGCTCAGGGCAGGCCTAGTTGATCCAGACCAGTCCGTGCCTGGTGTGTTGGCTGGACCGGTGGCCACCTGAGCGTTAAGAAAGCAGAGATGACCTGAAYGTTTCTCCTCAAGAACTCAGTCTTTGCATGCAAAATCTGGGCTTGCTCACTGCAGTCGAGGGAGAAGGTGCTGATTTGCGTAATTCAGCCACAAGCGTTCAGCGTAGACCATACTTATGGGCTTCCTCTGTTGAAGGTGTCAAAAGTGTCCCAAGTGTCCCAATGTATCAGCTGGCGCTGGGACGCTTTGCTTGGGAACGGGCTTTTTAAATCTTCCGGTGCAGGTGAGATACATTGGGCTAACCCCAAGCAGATCCTTCAGAGACGAATGGCACTAACGTCTTCTTTCCCCTTGTGGCATCGCTTGAGGGAGAAGGGAGAGGAGAGCGGAAATCTCTTGCTGCACAGCTCTGGCCTGGTTTCTGTTGTCTCCCAGAGCGACATTTTTCCCCCCCTTCTTTCTGCAGCTCCTTTTCTATTCTGCTCAGATGAAGCTGCTCCCCAAAGAGTTACTCGATCACAGAGTCTATAAATAGACGGCCGCTCTGCCAATGTCAAAAAAACCCAAAAGGACTGACAAGGTGGATAAAGCGTAATATTTACATGCTGCTGCAGTAGCCACCTTTGCCATTTTTAGATGAGCACTGGAGGGCACGGAGAAGACTAACAGTGGTTTCTCCATAGGCTACAGAAGCCTAAATCTGTTTCACCTTCGGAGGGTCCCCGGCAAACACGCGGAGCGGACGGATTACGTGGCTGACGCTGTTGGCTTCAACACTCGCCGCTTTTGCTGTTTACTGCTACCGTCACGGGCCGGTGCACTGTGCCCGTATAAATCCCGAGGCGATGGGAGAGATAAACGCCTTCACCCTTGACTGTGATTCGGAAGATCATATAGAGTTTTCTGTTCTTCAGAGCCTTTTTTTTTAATATAGAAAACAGAATTAGATCCAAGTAGAGCGTCACAGTTCAACTTTCTCAATAACAGGCTGAGATTTCGACAGCTGAGCGTGCTGAACTCGATACCCCGCGCGCCTGTGTTTTGGGGGGTGCAGTGTGCTGTGTATTATTCAGTCCCTGGTTCRAAAAATAATGAGCTATTTAATGAATCAGAGCTGAAATCTATCTCTTATTTGGATATGGACAAAACTCAGCCCCTTTGCTCTGTTACTTATTCAAGTGAAATCCATGGATACCAGGGAATCATGATATCTTAATGAGATTTTCTTTGAAGATGGCGAGCCAAAAAATGGGCACTTGAAAACATGCAAATGGCGTTATATTTTCCCTTTTTCCTTTTTTTTTAATTTGATCTTTTATTAAGAATGTAGCAGTCATCCCAGAATTATCACAAKATGATGTTAAATTTTCTTTAAAAAATGAACGCTTTACTATTTGTCAAACTACTTTGTAAGGACAAGGAGAAATCTTGGACTTTAAAAAAAAATATGTAGATTTTTAATTTTAGTTTCCTATAAAGATAATATTGGGCTTCTCTTAACTAGAGAAGCACATCATATACCCACAGTTTTCTAACACGCTTGTCTGAAGTTAGATTCCTTCCAAGTGGCCAGAACTCACCTGTTGAGCAATAGCAGATCTTTCCTTTACTAAAGTGTATGAGAGGGTTTGAAATAAGGGTTTGAAAGTGGGCAAAAAACAAGCTTTATGCCTTTGAGGTATGTTATATTTACTTAACCAGATGTGATTTATATGAAGATTTCCACCATAACAAGGAACAGAATGTAAGATGCTGTAGTTTTGGAGAAACTGCCCTTAAAGCTGTTCAGAGTTTCTTGTTCCATTTTGCTGCATCTCCTTTTAGACCATTGAATTTAGCCTGGTGATCTGCAAAAATTCAGATAAATGCAATAGTCTTTTGAAGAAAAGCCACTAGGTCAGAAAAAAAATTGTGCTTTTGAAAAGATAGCTTTTTACCTGAGATCTCTTTACTTACGAACACACGTGTTATTCCTGTCGTCTAGAAATTAGTAGCTCATATTGGCAGATATGGCACTCTCATGCATGCATCATACTTGCCAAAAATGAAAGAAATGAATTCAGAATAGAGTTGTGTTTATCGTACAGCAAAACTGTATAGCAAAACGCTCCTGGGCTGGCTGCTTTTGTACAGTTACTCTAAAATATATATGTTTGCTCATTTCCTTGGCATCTAAGGATTGAAAAACCCTTAAATTTCCAACTATGTGGTTCAAAATCTACCCAGCGTGTGGCCCTGCRGACCAAACCAGGTTAAGGTGGTTCTCCAGGTCCATAAAAAGGTCCCGTGAATCCGATGGGTGCAGAGACAGAGCCATCCAGCTTGGGCAAAAGAAAACCAGCGCTAGTGATGAATCACAGCAGCGATACATATGGGTAATGGAAGAGGACAGTGATAAATAAATGTATGATGATTGGATTCATGATGGCAAGTGTCAATAACGGTATATACTGGCAGTGGCTGGCTGATGACTTGTTACTTCTAGTAAATGGGAAAGCATSAGATTATTAAAACCTAATGTGTTAGTGTGAAGAAAAGAATTGAAACAAGAATGAAGCACAGATTGTAARTAAGGACAAAAAAGACCGTTCTCTGCTGCGACACAGTAAAACAAAATTTACATTTCAGGCAAAATCTGAATCTCAATTTTACTTGCAGATATGAAAAATGCCTGGGGATGTGGCACTCGGATGCAGCCTGGAGTTGGAYGGGTATTTGGCTGGGGAAATAATCAGGACCGTGGTTTAGACTTACCGTTGGCACACAGTCTTGCAGGCTSTTCTGATGGGATTTCAGCCTAAACGAGGGAAAAAAGTTCCCGAGATTGGCTTTTACAGGGAGATTTTTTGACAGCCCTCTGTAGAGCATCCCCATGCATAAGAGTGCTTTTTATCAGTAGGTTTGAAGTGAGCCTCTTTAGACCCATTTTACAGATGAGGAACATGAATAACTTACCCGTAGTAGTGTATTAGCTAGTAGCAGAGTCAGGAAGAGACCTGAGGTTGCTCAATCTGAGCCTCGTGCTCAACCTTTTTATGGATATAAGTGGAAACGGGTGCGTCCAAAGCAGATCAGCAACATAAAGCTGACTCTAGCGCTGCTCCAGTTTTAGGAACGTTCATCAAAACCATGAAGAAAGGGAAGGAAAACGTTATCCTGCCTCTGAAAAATGATGGGGCAGCTGCACCGTGAGCAACTGGCTGCGGTCTGGTTTCTTCCTCTCATGAACCGAGAATTTCCTGGCTGCTAAGAAACCAATTATAGGAATAAGACAGTACTATCGTTTTATCACCACGGGCAGGGGTGTGTACACCAAGGCGAGTGTTGATTGATTTTTCATGCTCCATTAAGAAATCTGTCTCAAGATAAAGGGTGAAATCTATATCTTTTTCCTTTTACTGCATAATACGTGGCTGGTGCATTAACATAAGGTTTAGGCAGTAAACTGCCTGCCAGTAGCATATTGCTTGCTTTGATCTGCAGTTTCATTATTGGATGCCTGGCTGAGGTAAAGGACTGGATTGTCTTGCTGGAAACGCAGAACGGGATAATTGCTTTCCCTTGCAGAAGCTCTTAGGTTTTGCAGAGGCTCATGCGCTTTGCATCTTCCGTAGGACTCTCTTCTCCATCTAACTCTGCCCTGGTGGAGGAGAGGAAGAGCTATGCGGTGCAATATTTATCATCYGCTCGATGCAAACAGCATTTCCAGCACATACGTGCAGTGCACCCGATCTCCTACAGAAACAAAACTATGCATTTGGGGGCAGCAGAGAAAAAACACGTGGGAAAGGAAAGTGGAAATGGTGTCAGAGGTCAGCTGAAGTACAGTTTTACGGTAGTTTTGGTGTCTGATTATCTCTTCTGATTCCGTGCAGTACAATCTGTCATGAAGGATCAGTGTTTAATAATTTAGTGCTGTCCTGGAGAAGCGAGTAAACTTTGCAGGTGATGATTGGAAAGGGTAGAATTGAACATGCAATGCTGTTAGCTTTTATAAAGCCGGTTTCCCGCTGTCACTGCATGTCTGTTCAGAAAGAGCTGCAGAGGAAATAGCAAAATCTGTCCTTTTAATCTTTCTGGATTTGCTAGTATTTTCGAAGCAAGGTACAGCAGCCAACATACAAAAGTTGAAGGATGGAAGATAATCAGCTCATTGACGAGACTGTATTTGTTACTGAGAGCAACTCCTTTAGGAGCATAAAAAGTAGTGTAAAACACTGGGTTTTGTGCTTTTGCCATATGTGCCACATGTATTTTTGGGAAGGAATCTGATGACATGGGCACATGCTCCTTCAGCACACTATAATGTTGTGATTTTCCCAACTATGGCCTGTATTAGTAATGAAATAACTGCATAAAATTTTCATGGATTTCCTAGTGTGATCTTTTATGGCTGATACATGCAGGCCTTCTGGCTTTCATTTCATGTCTCTTATTGCATCGAGATGATTAAAACACACCTCGGAAGAAAAGCGACTCAACCAGGCTAAGTGGCATCCTGTCAAGGTCATCACCTGGCCATCTGGGTGCMTCTTAGCCCCTCAACATGACACCTAGGGGTGCTGCTGCCCTCGGGCTCCCTACCAAGACCTTTTTCTCTGGGGTGACATTGAATTTAAAGGTATGACGGGCCAGGAGCATAGGACTCCTGATCAAAGTGAAGTTTGCATCTAGTGGAGTAAATCAAGACCAGTTTCATGTAATAATCTAGGTGATTAAAGCRAGAATTGATTTCAAACAGCATCCAGAAGATGTTGAGTTATTTGTGTCTATCCTACCCGGCTCCTTCTGCTGCATCTCAGTATGAGCTCTCGTACCTTTTAACTGTGTTGACCTAAAACRTGCCATTATTAGTCTGATACAAGTGAATAGGTAATTTCCACCCTCCCTTATGTCTTGACTTCTGTATCGTGGAGGTTTGGACAGATTTTTCTTTTTTCCTTCTCTTTCATTCTGTTGCTTCTTATTAAGCAGATTAAAAATTAACTCTCTGCAAGAAGTTTGAAATAAAATCTAAATAAAGTGTGAAAATGGCAAAAAAAACCCCATGACCATACTAGTTACTGTCCGTTTTAATTACATCGTTAATCTCCTCAGCTAGTATTTCTCTGATTGCTTTTTCCCAAGCAAGCATGTTCAGCAGTCAATTTTAGCCGCCTTTTTTTTTTTGTTTTTTTTCCCACACTGAATTTTCTTCTGACCCCATCCTGGGGCTGTGATTCATTAGGAACTGGAAGCAGCAGTATTTGCGTGGGCGTTGGATTTACTCGTCATGCAATCATTTTCACATTGTGAGGCATAATGCGATGCTGATAGAGTCTGTACATCTGTATTCAGTGCGAATTCCTGGCATGAAAAGTCTGCGGGAGGGTGGGCTGACAGCATTTGTAAATTCAGTGTGTAACTTTCATTTATAGAAAGCGACTTTACAATTACACTTGTATTCACTTTTGAGCCGTTTTACGGTGCCCAAATGATGTCAGATGGCACAAGAATGAATGAAAATTGCTTTAGTTTTCATAAAGGGGTATGTTAAAAGGCCAGCAAAGCCGGCTGTGATCATCAAGACTGATTTGTAGGAGATGGGCCGTTAGACTTTTCTGAGGTTTTGTTTTTCACTTCTATATTTATGTTTTTAAAAGAAAAAAAAAAAAGCCTTTGAGCATGGTTTCAAAATTGCTAGTGATTGAGAAAGCACTGCGATCCCCTGTAAAATGTTTAAAAGATTAAGTGCTCTAATTGCTCTCCCTTAAATGTTTGTTCCACGTTTCAAGCCTGAACTGGTCAAACTTCACGGTCCTGCTATTAAATCCTTACCGCCTTGTTTGCTGGATTAGCTGTCTATTCTCGGGCTTTTCTCGATGGCAGCTCATCACTCTTATCCCTCCCTTTGTTGAGATAAAACCAGTGAGTTCCTGGAATAGAAGACATGCTTAACAAGTTCAAGTTCATAAGTTATATAGCTTAGTGCCGTCTGATTACATTACATCAATGCTAATGCTTTTTCCACCCAATTTGCAACCTCCTTAACAAAAACTGCTAAGCTGGTTTCACGAGATCTATTTTCCATATAGCCATACAGATTGGCATTCATTATGTTGCCTTGATTTCTTTAGCAGTTACATTCAGAATCACTCATCCCAAAGCATGTCCATGATCGATGTCAAGCTGCCATAATTATCTGTGCTATTCCCTTTACCTTCTAAAAAATATCTGTGCAACGTTTGCTTTCCYCTGGCCCTCCAAGGTGTTGCTCAGTATTTCAAAACTCCCTGAAAATCAACAGCAGAGAAAACTTAGTGGCTCCCAGGTCCACCTTTTTTGAAAATGTGACATGCCAGTTGTCTGCATTTGCAGGTTTAAAATTGCATAACACCCTTAGTTGTTGTTTAGCATCATTGTTAGCGTGGAACACAAGGTGTTAATGGCTTTGTCCATAACACTGTGGTTCTTCTAAAATACAGAAAGCACCTAGAAGAATACTTGTCATCATCCCTTCCTACCTGATGTGAGGTCTAGCAAATTTTTCCTTGTGTTGCATATGATACCCTGGATCTAGAAGACTCTCTAGTACTGTCCGGTGATATTTAGTGACGCAGATGCTCTTTTCACGCTGTCGAGGCCTTTAGCACAGAGTAGTGCGATGGCAGTGGTCCGTAATGGCATGGCTCTTCTCTTTCTCACCACCGACAGTCTGTAAAGGGCTGATCGCTCTGTTTTGCAGTGTTTTATCTGTCTGTAGTATGTGTCTCCCTCTATTTAATCTGTTAAAGGACCGATGCATAACGTCATTTTTTTTTCTGAGTTCCCAGCGACCTGCCAGGTAATGATGTTTTGCCTGYGTGGTCCTTCCTTAGTAAGCTATGACCGTTGAGTTTAACAAGGCAGCTGTGTGAATCTTCCTGCCCGCTTCGATTAACGGGCACTTAGGTGGAATTTGTGCAATTCCACAATRCGCAATTCCAGGGTTTCTATCCAGGGTCTACTCTTGGTGGACAGGAGCTTCTTTTCCCTGCGGCTTGTGGCATCTTGGCTAAGCTGTGCTAAGATTTTGGTTTTAGTCTACAGAAGCCCTCCTTTCTTTATTTTAGCTCATGTGTATATGTGTGTATATATGTATATATATATATATATAAAAAATAGATAGATCTCCTGTTTAGCTCTTTAAATACATTATTTGCAGTTGCCCCACTGAGAACATAAGGGTTGCTTCTAGCTTGTGTGACTTTTGGTCCTCTCTCCTCCGGTGGTTGCCCTCTTGTGACCACTTCCTTCTCCCTCCAGCTGCTCACATTAGTGGAAGTTAGTCTTAAGTAACATGGTTTAAGGAAGCAGTTGAGACACCGTTTCAGATTTTGYGATGGAAGATTTTTTTTTGAGTGTCTGTTCCCATCAGAAGCTGCTTGAGCCTCCTACTCCACTGATGAAACTATTGAGGTAATGATTTCACAGTGTGTAAGAAACATTTTCCACTGACATTATCTCGATCTGGCCTTCAGACCCACACGATGATAATAGTGTAATTATGACCTAATTTCGTGCGCTTAGAAGTTGTTTTCATCGTAGACAAATGTTCCCGAAAAAGTGAAATGTCATCCTATTACYGCCTGATCTTTAAAACCTTTGAGAKGTCTCTCATTTTTGCCTTTACAAATATCATTCTCACTTGTATACATTGCATAAAATAATTGCTCTGTTTATCAGTGTGATGAAGCAGGTCCTGGCACACTAAAATGCGTGATGGCTTACTGTTCTTTTGCAAATAAAAATTGAACAGGAGGTTAAACACAGATTTTTCTTTATAAGCATACACCTTGTTTGAGAGGACTGAATTAAAATGCAGGYTTTAAATGAAAGAAGGTGCAGGTTCTTTTGGGGCTTGCGCCTCCGGAATAAGATCAAGTGCGCGTGGATGAGTGTGATGGTTGTACSAGCTCGGCAGCTCTGATGGATTTGCTTTTCGAGAAGCCCTTATATAGCTACTTATAGACTTGAAGACTTGAAGCTGGTAGCCTTCATGAAATTATAACACCCCTTCCAGGTTATTGTATGGCCACAATCAACAGAGAAACAGAGCAAAAGTACAAAATTTAGAAATCCTGGTGAGCAGAAATAGTATGCGGAAAAGGGATGGTATTACGTATTTTGAGGAAGCTGTTCAGAAATGTATCTCTAGCTCTAAAAATGGCACGACTGAGCTGCAAATAGTGGCTCRGCAGGGATTTTTGCACTCAAACTACAATACGCTCCAGCGTAAGGATCTGGCTCTGCACCTGAATGAGAAAACTGCGGTTGTGTTTACCTGTGGCACTGCCTGGGTCAGGAGGGGGACAGAGACAGAGAAGAGCCTTGCATAGGGGCAGAGGGAAGGAAAGGGTCACCATGTGCTTTCCTGGGTATAGAAGGTAATAAGAGTCTGAGCTCTGAAAACCCTAATGACTTGTGGACCGATAGTAAAAGGTCTGGCAAAGGCAGGCTAATCTATTCTGTTTTTTTGCACAGCCAATCTCTGCTAAATTTCTATTGCTTTTAGCTCAGATGAGCTTGATAGAACAGTCAGTAGGGCAAGGAAAAAATGGTTTCAGTACCACTGTGCAGAAGAACCAGCAATGGACTGGGTCTGGGCAGAGCTTAAATTTAAATTAGATTGAACCSTGGGATTGGATAGATGCTTTGCCATCACCTTCCTGGCTATGAAATGTGAAGGGAAGAAAAGGAAAAGAGAGGAAAAAGAACAGATATAGTGTATGATATGCAGCAATATGACATACATAAAAAACGGGTATGGAAGTATATCAGTATTATCCAGGGTCTCTGGCTGCTGCAAAGGTCAAGGGCATCACGTACATCGGGGCTGCCAGGTCAGGCTGTATTCCTAGTGCGGACGTAACACGTCCCATAAAGGACTGAACACTGCTGTAACTGAGCAAGTCCAGTAAAAACCCAGTGACAGGTTCGGATAAGAAGGAATATTCAAGTTACAAGTGAAGTCTTGCCTCACTTCAGTCATAAATCTCACCGCTATATTAATCGCATTCGCCAAAYGCCATGGGCCTGATTTTCCGGGATGTGCCCTGGTGCAGTGGTTAGTTATTTCAGTGGGGAGGGAGTTATATTCCTCTTGCAGAGGGGGAGATCGCATCAGAAGAGCTGAATAACGTCGGAGGCGAGCGCTGTGATTGACACCTCTAGCCGTGCGTGCGTAGCTGGGGGATGGTGATGAGGAGGGACCACCAGCGGTTTTTGGTACCTACCGCACAAGGGTAGCGGGTGGGAGCATTTTGAAACGTAGGCTAAGGTTATCAGGCAGGCCTTGATTACCAGAGATTAAACACACGTGGATTACTTCAGYGTTATCTTCCATAGGACAGCAAATATTTCGTTATCAAGGTAATGAGAGACCCACGTTTAGCGGCCTTGACTTCAGGTTATACGTCCCTTGAGATGGGCAACGCGGATGCTGGTGAAGGAGGTGAAACGCAGAGAGCGACTCTTAGCTTAACGCCGGGAAGTGGTTAAAAATGTCAAAAATCTAATGCTTCAGTTGCCAGGGAAAGGAGGGAGGTTGTTTCAGAAGGAAAAGCTCGAGGGCTGCACAGACCCAAAGCTTTCCTGGGAATGAAACATGCTTTCAGATTTGGGTCCCCACCCTCTGCTCTCATAAAAGGAGTCATAGACCAGAAATCTTTAAACACATGGTTTGAATAAGGTAAAGTACATAGCCAGCGGGCCAAGCTATGCCCTAAGGTACATCTGGGTAACCACATTGCCCCCAGAGGAGCTCTACCGATGCAACCAGAGGTAGCARTTGGCCTGGGGGGACCAAGCGAGGATGAAAGGCTGCAGTGTTCAGCCCCTGGTATTTTTAACAGTTAAACTCTGGGGAAGGATTCCTGGGTCAAAGCTGCCAAACCCCCAAAAGCAACTGTTGGGTTGGGAGAAGCGGCTCCTGTGTGCCGGCACACACGGCCCAGCCATGTGAAATGTTTTCCCATCGCCGTCAGGAAGAGCACGGCTCTTCGCAGCGGCTGTAAATGGAGGAGACATCTGGATGGCTGCAATGTTCCCAACGGCAGCAGCAGCAAGAAACCCCAAGATGGAGAGCGAGAGGGAAGATTTGTGAACAAATATCTGCTTGGGCAGAAAAGCAGTGGTTGTTTGGGGGCTTTTAAAACACAAACCTACGCAGCTGGAGTGACGGTGGCCACCTCAGAGCTCAACTACGAAGCACAGGAGAAGGTGGCTGAGGTGGCACCGCAGACAGACCTCTATCTCCTTGATTCGAAGGCAGAGATGTATGATCTACCGCTTTGCTTGGTAGCTTGTTCTCATGGTCATTTGCCCTTCGTGTGCAAAATAGGTGCCTTCTTGTTTGAATTTGCCTGTCCTCCGGTTCTGGCTACCTGGTTCTCCTAACACCTTTCTCTGCTACTTCAAAAGTGCCGTTTAATACTGAGCATTTCGTCTCYGTGAAGGTGTCTCTATAATATAATGAAGTTTTCTCTTGATCTTTTTTAATAAGCTAAGCAGGTCCGCCCCTTTATGTCTCTGGATAAAGGTATTTTTTCAGGTCTCCCGATACTTGCTTGCCGTCTTCTTCAGCACCGTCTATAATTGCTCGGCATCCTTTTCCGCAGTGGTGGCATAGCGTAGTGTTGTTGCATCCCCTGTCGCCTAGCTGTGGCCTCTATTCCTTCTTCCTTAACAGATTTGTGTGAAATTCATGGATTTCATTTCCATGAAAGCAGGCAGTTCAGTGGGAGCCATCAATCCAGGTTGCCCGTGCCATCGGGGGTCACCTTGTCCCTCTTGCCACCGGGCAGTGGTGAGGGACAGCTCTGAGTCAGAGCCCGGCRTAAGGGGAGTCCATACAGCGGTGTGTAGGCCACCACCCACGCGAAGGAGGAAAGTAGAAAGGCTCTTCRTAGCAGGAGGAGGTAGGTCTGTCTCGTATGAGACCAGCCACCATCACCGCTATTTTGTGTCCTTGCTGATGCTGGCAGCACGGCTTTCCTTGCCCATCCATAACACCACTGGTCGGGCAAAAGAGAAGACCTGCCGCGGTCTCCTTTTGCTCTCTTTTTCTGTTTCTCCCTCAATCCAGAGGACGTTCACCCGAACCCTTCCAAGCACTGAGATTTCTCACCAGCAGCTGGCTCAGGGTAGGGGGGACGAGGTGGGCTAAGACAGACGAAATATGGCTCACTGGCCTCCTATGACCTAGCAAGGGTTTTAGAGCAAGGTCAGGGCAGGAAAAAAGAGGATAAAGCCTGGGCAGGTGATAGTCAACATACACACTTGCTTAGATGCTTCTGAAGGCCATTTTACAGCTAGATGGTCGTTCCCTACTTAAAAAAACCAGCACTTTGAATACAAGGGTTTTYTGGAGCCACTTTCTAGAAGTGAAAATGATTATGAAGACTTGGGGGGGGTGGACAGACGATATCTGCTGGTTTGCAGTCTTGTCCCTTAAAATACATTGACAAGCCAAAAAAGAAAAAGAAAASGTGCTTAGCAGGGAAATGCATTTTTTTTTTCAATTTCCTTTGAACTCACTAGCATCATCTATAAATCAACCACCGGATGCAGGGAGATTTAATGCACGATTCTTTTTGGTGGCTAAATGCAACCCTTCCCATTTTCCTTCTGTAATCGCTGGGATAAAGCAGGCGTGACTGTGGAGTTTGCCCTCATGGGGCAGCACTCGGCTTTGTCTGCCGAGTCCGATAACTGGCATTGCCTCCTCGTAATGACTCCTTTAAAAGAAATCTAAAGTATAAATAATTAATACCTGTTAAATTATTCAGGCTGGAAATACACTCCACGATTTTAGCAAGCTGACCATGATAAGAATGAGCAATTATACTAGTTAACCCATAAAACATGCAGCTGGCAGATCTGCAATTAGTTCACATTTTCGGCTGCTTTATGTTTTTAGGAACAAACATGAGCCACAGTGGTAGAAACTAAAGCTACAGCTAAAAGAAAAAAAAAATACGGGTTAAATGATGTGGTTTGAACGCTCAGCAAACAAACTGTATTCAAATTCAATTGGATTTATTTTCAAATGGCAAACTGGTGCTTTTTCCTTTTGAAAAWAAARARAA
>PTFA01000066.1:3626625-3638879 GCA_003342895.1 Casuarius casuarius | reverse complement strand
TTTTTYYTTTTTTKTAAGCTTTAATCACTGTTCTCTGCAAGAACTTGAAGCTGTTTCAGAAGGCTGTTAGCAGCGTGATGAAAGAAGTTATCCTCTAGATACTCTGTCCCGGTCTCTGCAAATTTCTCCTGGTCTTTCTCCACATGTTGCTGAATAGGTAGTGGGATAGTTTAAAATAAAAGAAAAAAAGGGATTTTTTTTTTAACCTATTAGGATCATGGAAGAAATCTAATAATAATGTACATACCGACGGTCCAGTTCTGCGAATGCRTGCAAGTAACTGCACGCCAATCAGTGGCTGGTAAAACCTGCAGGATTTATTTGGAGATTGAGAGACAGTTCAGGTTAGCAACTCTGGGACAGTTACTGAGATCTGCGTGCACRCTAAAAGCTTTTTCAAGTAAAAATAGAACATAATTTAGTAGATAAACAGGAAAACCATTGCCTTAATTTGAAGCTTTGAATGCAGAGCTAAGAAGTTGATATTAGAACTTAAAATGGTCATTGTCCAAACACTCAGTGCTTTGTCTATTTGGCTGTAGATGATAAGAACTAGCCTCAGAAAACCTGATCTTTTTTCCAAGCAGTGTGAGCTAAACAGATAAGTGTTTTACACAGTTATGCTATAGGCTTTCCTGTGGAAATACAGACTCTCTGACTTCCTACCTCGAAATATAAGCAGATATATATGGATTTGGTTCTGTTTGTGTGGGGTTTTTGTTTTGTTTTTTTGCATAMAACTAAAGGAACGTGTTTATGATGCCTTATTTACATGAGGAGGCACCTGCCATCCTGATCCCTCAAAGGATGTTTCTAAAAAATCTGTATGGGTCAAAAGAAAATCATCTCYGAGGATTCCTGTTTTCTCCTTCTCCTGTTTTGTTTATATGCATTGCTTTTCCCTGTAGAGGTAATCCATAGTTAGTACTGAATTTAAACTGATATACCTCCTTACGGCATTGGAAGATCCCTGTTAAAATGGGTCAATGGAAGGTTAAATTCAAGAAATCCTTTCTGTTTCCCAAGATGAACTGGAAAGGCTTGGCATTCACCTCTTCCCTGAACTTTTCCTACCATCTGGAGACTATCGAGGTAAAGGGAAACGTCCACTGAGGATCTCAAAACCTGCAAAAGCACAGGCAGAAATGTTGGGTGGACACCAAATGTGTCACCTCCCTCTACAAACCTAAGCTGGGACATGGTCTAACTTAGTCTTAGCCAGAATCTGGGCTGACCTTACTTTGCCACCAAAGAACTGGGTTCTGGACCATTTCAGCCTGCGGCTAAGTTTATTTCCCTGAATCACCTAATCTGTTTGTGGTTTTGATTTACCTTTTTGAAGCTTTATTTACCCTGCCTCCTAAGTGTTCCTATGAAAATATAAGCTTTAGGGTTAAAAAAAAAAAAATCTATCTATCTCTTTTATTATAGTGGGTCACCTGTATTGATTCTTTCCCCATATTTTAGACCTCCGCACTCAGCATTTGTTGTTCTGCTGCCCAATCGATATCAATTCCTCCTGGAAATTGCATTAGTGTTTTTAAATATGAGCTCACTTRCAAAGTTTAAATTTTTCTGTACATCTGAGAAGCTTTGGGAGGTTTTCTTTTTTTTTTGAGATGATGTATTAATTGCAATTGCAGCTGTATGTGTGTGTGTGTGCATATATATATATAAAAATGGTATTAGCATAAGCTATTTTAATTTAATTGACTTTTCTGAGAGTTTAGTAGAAAATACTAAAACTTGAAAGCAAAAAAGATTCAGACTTCTGAAAACTGAATCATTTAAACGTCTAAAGAAATGAGAATAAAAAGAGAATTGTGATATATATTGAACATGAAATGTATTGCTTTTTCAGACTGGTCATGTTTAACAATTGCATGCTTCCCTTAATGTTAAGAAACAGAGTTTTTTAGGTTTATAAACCCCTGATTTTTATGCACATGCTGAGGGTGGTTGCACATTGTCTTAGTGGCGACGCATATTGGGTTTTGAGCCAAGCGCCAGGAATCGGTGTGAATCAAGGGTCTGCTAATGGCTCCCTTGTAACATCCATCCTCAGGCCTATTAGTGAATCAAATCATTGACTCAAAGTCTGAAAAAGAAAATCGTTTAATCCCTCTGTGTCTCTTTGTGGGACACATCCTGAGCCGTAGCAGAATCGAATACCTCCTAGAGGGTCCTGTAGGTTGATCAAAACAATTCATAGCCAGGCTGTCAGTCTCTGTTGTATAGGTTGCTTCTATAAGGAGATGACTTAATGCTATGAAATACATTACCACTGGTAGGATTAAATCCATTAAACAGAGGTCTTGAGAGGATTCATTAGTGGGTATTTGCCCAGCCCTCTGTAAGGGCAGAGGTGCTCGGTGCTATACGAACATCCAGGTAGAGGACAGAGATTTTAGTAGAGTCACTGGGAGGATGAGGCAGTGCGCAATGAAACCCCTGTATAGGGATTTATAGAAATATGCCCTTAATATGCTATACACTCACTTCATTACAGTTAGAGCAGCTAACTCGAGAAAAACTGGTAATATTAATCCTACCTGCCTGCTGAGAAATGCAATAGCATCAATATGTCGATGTGAATTTCAAGCAATGCTCCTGGCCTCCTTGGTCTCTCTTTTTCTTTAAATGCATGCGTATTTTTGCTTCTACATTTCCTTTCGATTGATTTTTTGGGTCGGTGATGCAACAAGTATTCAGTGTTGTTTGCTGGGAGAGCTGGTCAGTAGAGGGCGGCATTAGACCTTGTGTTTTGCGTTTTCTCTTCTTAAAAGAAATTAGAATTAAATAACAGGGGGGAAAAAAAAGAATGTGGAGAATGCTGTGCCTGCTAGAGCTGCAGGCCATGTAAGGGAATAGAGCGGGGCCAAATACCCACCGAGCGGGGAGGGGGCACGCAACGCTTCGAGCCGCGTCACGCTGACATCGGGAGCTGCAAACAGTCGTTTTACTGATAGTCATGGCTTTTAAGCAAAAAAAATGAAAGGAAAAAAAGAAAGCAGAAAATAAAAGGGCGGGTTTTGAAAAAAGCAGATGTTTGTGTATTCGTGAAGGAGCAGTGGGATTTTTCAGAACTGCTTCTGAATTAGCGCCGTTGTTGAAAGAGCAAAAATAGGAAATACGCTGGTTTTCCGCGCGCCACGATGTAGGTTCTCATGCTGCCTACCAGGATCAATCTTTTCTCTTCCAGCAACACGAGAGCCATTTACCCCATGCCTGATGCTTTCAAGATGAGCTCGTATACCAAGCTTTGGGCGTATGGATTACATATAAAAGGATATGAGAAAATAGCACTGCTGTTAAGGCTTTACCTGAAATCAGTTCTTGCATAGAAGTGGTCTACAAAAGGCTGCAAACTTTAGATGAACGGTGGTTTCCGGAGCTGGGAGAAGCAGCCCCAAAGCACACGTTGCCTTTGTAGGTTGATCGCTTGTGAAGGATGGTTTTTATCTAGCTTTGAGGAAGTTCCCGGGAGTCGAGCCTGTGGTTGCCTGGCGGTGCAATCCGTGCTGTYCTCCACCTGCATCAAAGAGCAGGAGACGGCGGGGAGGCAGCGCGCGGGTGAACCTTCCCGGTGCGTTTTAACATATGTTTTAATTGTGCGCTGCGGAGAAGGCTCTGGGTCAGAGCAAAACCAGCTGGAGACGGAGGCAGAAAAGGGACCACCGTCCCGGTTTTGCACAGCCCACGTTGCCAACGGCTGGTGCCGGAGAGGCGCGGGAGCTTGAGTTTGGGCGTTTCGGTAACGGCGATGCAGCAAGGATGAGGACGGAGCTCATGGTACCTGGGTTCAGCTGCTAAACTGGAAGTGGGAATTTTGCAAAGGTGAGAATAAAAGCGCTGTCCATCCCTCGACTCACCCAACGCTGGCCTCTAATGCTCTGATGTGCAGAGCAGCCGATGACAAATAGGAAAACTTGGAGCATAAACATTTTTACGCACTTGGAGAGCTCACCTGGACGAAGCTTTCCCAAGCGCAGATAAGAAATCACCGTAGAAGTTGGTGTAGCACTGTAAAACCTTTGTGAAACCCAACGTGACCCCAGTTTGCAGCTTCTACCCGGACAGTTCATGGATGCTGGTGCCTTGACGCTGGGTCCTCTGAGGGATGGAGCCGTTAATGGTCACGGAGTTCAGCTCTGAGTGCAAAGGTTTTCCAAACTGTCTTCTGGAAGAGAGGCTTCAGCATGACTAGAATTGTAGACATAGAGATTTCTAGGTCCTTAAGTAAAAATCTGACATTGCAGCAAAATATTTCTAGTTGCACAGGACACGTAGCTGTTGGAAAAAACTTCCAAACAAATTCCCTCATTAATCTATTTCTAAAAAAAAGGCGGGCAACTGGTATTTATCTTTAAGAAACACCAGTCTGTTGCCCAGTCACATAAAATGCAGGTTTAAAATACATGTTTAGCATTCATTGTTATAAATATTTGAAACATTAAAATATTTTTCAATAAGCACAGGAATTAATCTGATTACGTAAAGAGACAGCATACTTGCTTACAACACGTTCGTCATAAAATGATGTTAACACACTGGTTATTTTCATATTGGTAGCATAATACGTGTTTATTACTAATCCGATTTCAAATATAAATGAGTTGTTTTGAAGGCTGGACAAATCTGCCCGACAGACCAGGCCAGTTATGGTAGTTGAGTGGTAAATTACTGGCAAGAAGAGATAAGAAACACTGCAGGGTCCGAAAGGCGATGAGAGGGAGCACCCAGGATGGCAGATGCTTGGGGCCAACAAGCGGTCTGACGCTGTTAAACGCAGGAAGACATGGCACCACGCAGCTCTGAAATCAGGCCGTAGGAGTGAGCGACTATAGATGAAAATAATTTGGGGGGAAAAGTAAGTCTCTTGCTGTTTGCACCTTTCTGGGTACTTTGCTTTCAACTTTTCGCAGCTGGAGAACTGATTAAAAAATCAGCACGTTGCGGAAGGCAACAGAGGTTTGCGAAAGAGAAAGACATAACTGTACGGTAAGAGAAGACAAACATCAGTTTTGATCAAGGTGGGTTTTTACCAGCATACTGCTGAAAACCTATGCAAAAAACACTGCTCAAAAATGTGCCATTAGAAGCTGTTATGACCAGCTGGGGTCCAAAAGAGTCAATTAAAAGACAAACTCGGAGATGATCTCACCCAGAAAAGGTTAGTGGGTGTAGATGAAGTCAGAACCATATGCATAAAGACGGGATTTGACCCCAGATGTCCTGATATCCTGCTAATTACCTGAGCGACCGGATCATGTAACACAGTAACGTCAGATCTATATTCTGCCCGATGCCTTTCTTAAGCAACTTAATACAAAGATGATATATAGCGCATGTTAGGCAGTCGTAAGGTTGCTGGCTGTGCAGATGCCACACGCAAGCTGCCAGCTTGGCCAGGGTGTTGTCTCTGAAAATGAGGTCTGTGAAACCTTCAGTGTATGTTGACCATTCGGTGACTGGATGATGTGCAGGGATCTATACAGCATTCGGATTTTGTCTCCGTTGCGTGACCGAGCTGGATTATTTGTGTCCTCTGGCAGTTGCCCTGTGCCATTTGGTCCATGGGTTGGATAACAGATGAGTCACAGAGCTCTCCCGCCTCTTTACTGCGACGCAGAGATATCATATAGCAGAAGAAGGACCATACGTTGAATAGCGAAGATAAAACGATCCCGGAGCACTGGCCGTCCTGAGCGGTTACACTCCGATTCCTGGCAGGGGAAGGATTTCTCCTGGCGCGAGATGAGAAGCGTGAGGGAGCAGGCCTGGCCCTCCCAGCCATCCCAGCGTGGAGATCAGCGGCCTCAGATCCAACGTGCAGCTCCCACGTTCCTTCAAAAGTCGCAGCTTCCCCCGATCTCGTAGATAAATTTGTGCAAGCCGAGAGGTACCTGCAAGTTTCTCAGCTTTTTACCTGTTTTTCCAGCTGTGTCAGCTGAGTTCAGTTTTTCTACAAAATTCACCTCCTTTATACCCTTCAAGCATCATGGTTTCAAGAGTAGATCTGCTTCCTTACATTTAGGATAATTGGTTCCTGTGTTCATTTGCCAGTAGCTTTTGGCTGAAAGCAGAAGAAAACTACATTTCCAGGGCTCTCCTTGGTTAAATGCTGCTTTTGCTCTACATAGTCAGTGCCCTGGGACTGCTGAGAAAAGCAGGGGCACAGTGAGTGTCTAATTGTAGTAACTGGAAAACCGCACTAAGTACTTATTTTGGCAGTTTTCAGAACAAGTTGCTGCTTAGCAGGAACCTAAAGAGACTTCTTAAGGCAGCTGGATCATTTTGAAGCCGCTTCTGGCTTAATCCAGCCCACAGGAGGATGTGTCCAAGCTTTGCTCAGAGCTGACCTAGCGGGGCAGTTCAGCCCTGTTTGGAAGGTGGGAAAAAATAAACCGGTCGCTCAAGGAGTGTATGGATAGGACTCAGGAGCAGGGATCACGGACCTAGCTCCGCTCTAGACCTACCTGGAGATGTGTCCCATTTGCAGCTCCTCTTCTATCTAGGGGCGGCACAGAGAATGGGTTCGCTCTCCCCTGAAGAAAGCCCAGCCCCAAAGCTTTGGTTTGGGTGGGCAACACGAGAACGTGCTACCAGCAAACCTGCAGCGTCCCCTCCTATCCCGCAGAGACTCATGAGCACCAAACGGGCACCAAAGCGAAGGGGTGGGGAGATCTTCTGCCACTATGAGTGATCATCGGAGACAAGCTGTTAAAATCCAGCTATCATTGAGATAGCGGGAGAAGAGGCACGGCTTTCAAAGAAACCTGTCAATTGAAGTGTGTCAGATGCTTTTTGGACTGCAGAGGATCTGTGGTTTCTATAGACGCATAGGCAGGTTAGCTGTGAATAGGGTCTTATTAGCAAGGGAACGAAGCCGGGGAGAACTCTTACGGTTGCTCTAATGGAAGGAAAAAATAATAGGCTCTTGACAGGCTTGTTGAATGTGCATTCAACTTCCCGTTTTACATAGATATTGAGAGTAGTTTATTGTTGTGCCATTTATATGCAAAACTCATGTTCCTCTCGTAAAGATGTTCTTCTACCGTTTTGGCTCTGCAGCCCTGCCAGCAGGAACCACAGGTAGAGGCTTTGCTCCGGTCTGAGAAATGAGGGAGGGGAGGGTTATCTTCCACATAAGGACCTTGTCAGTGCACTATGTCCTTCGTGCCTTTAATTTTTCTGGGCAAAGGGCCCTCGAAGGAGCACGGGAAACTTTGATCTTAATCTGATTGTGGCACATGCATGTGTGTACGCTGGGGGCGGAGGGACTGAAACCGCTGCGTTACATAGATAATCCAGTGCTATTATACCGTTGTAATGTCTCATCATTTTGCCTTGCATGACACAAGCATTCATTTTTGTGTTATTATGTATGCCTCTAATGTGATATAAAAAGCTAAGCATATTACCAATTACAGCGCAGCACGCTATTATTTTTTTCTTGTCTCTGCAGTGAGCATTTTTTTGTCAGTTAATAGATCTTGGGGTATTTTTCTCATACACTGTCTACTCAGAACGATCCTTATACTGGGAGGATTTCCTAAGACAGGCTGCAGCAGTTGCATGTTCTTCCCAAGAGCTACTTCTCAGTGTTTCTTACTGATAATAGAAAAAAAAAGAATCTACATACTAAAGAAAAACCTTGAGATAACCCAGCCGAGATGTTGATTTGACTTCACTTAGGAATCAGTGGGGTTTAAGAGAGAGCACACGCTGCAGGAGTGCATCTCCATCCCTTCAGTCGGGAAGAATAAATGGGACTCAAGTCTCATTTTTAATTGCATCTATGTTCATCAATGCCGTGTGCTCCAGAAAGGCCCCAAATGAGGAAAGTCCAATCTCACGAGCCAATAGGGCTTCTTTGTCGGAGAGAAATGGGGCCGAAGCATCCCCAGATATTGCTGATTCCTGCTCCTCGGTCTTGGCGAGGCAGCTCTCTGCGACACAGTAGTTCCAGCTTCAGCAGTGTCCTTGGGGGCTGAATTATTCCCCAGCTGCCCTTTGAGGCCAGAAGAGAGGTTTGTCTCAGCTGGGAGAGCCCGAGGAAAAGTTGGATGTGTTGGTGTTTCAGTAGGTGGCACTCCGTCCTCTGCATCAGCGTGGATTTTGGGCCTGTGGCGGAGGTAGCATCCCACAGATGAGACACGGTGACTCTCACAGACGACCTGCAAATCAAGTTGGTTATGGCAGACTTTTTGCAGGATTTCAGCTTATGTGCATGCCACTCTTCTGCATGTCTTTCTGTATTTTTAGTCTTCTTCACATCATAAAGGTGTTGCTTTGAATAAGGGTATAGGGAACGTATTCTGCTTTGCAAGCGGCTCTGTTCCCAGCAGTGGCTGAAGTCACGTGGGTACCAGACCTGCCAATTCTTCCCCCATCTGCACAAAGCTAAGACAAGCAAGGAAAAAGGCTACAAACATCCAAACAGGTCAACTTTCGCTTTCTCTGGCAGGCTGATCTGCTCCCGTAGATGTTTTGGGAAAGGACTAAGGAATGGATTGCAATGGATTAGGCAGGTGAAGGAAAAAAAAAAAGAAAAGCACTTCCAGGAGGGAAGATGTTTATGTATGTACTCAGTCATGCAGCTCTAGCTTCTCCTTCCCCGCTGTCCTGGCTGACTCTAGCAAGGTGACGTGTGCCTGTCAGCGATCCAGCTTGCCACCTGAGTTTTGATTGGCGAGCGCCGCGCAATGTTTTCGGAACAGAGAGCTTTCAAATATGTTTTTAGCTTCGAAGATGGCAGCTGAGTGGGTGCATTTGGTGACAGATGATCCTTGAAAGGTTTAGAAGCAGAGCTATTAAAACCCAGAAACTGTGCACAGCGGAAATATTGTGAGTATATCAGAGCCTGCGCGGGGAGAGGAGAAGAAACAGTGATGTTTCGTGGGGATGCCTGTGATTCCCGTTAGCGAGCAAGTCCTGGTGACGTTTTGGGGCAGAGGTAAAGCCATCTGTAGGTGTCCCCCCCCAGCTTGCTGCTTGGTGACATCTGGGGTGGGTGATGCACAGTGTTGCAGGGGTCCGAGCAGCAAAAGGCTTTGGGACCTAGAGGACGTTTCACTGCTGGCTCCCTTAAACTCCAAGCAGGCTTCGTTTCGCCGTCCCCAAACCAAGTCCGCCGTTGCATTCCTGCCATTCTTCCCTGCGAAGCTTTTTCTTCTCATTCGCTTGCTCAGGAAGACAAAGCAGCTGCTCTGAAAACCTGAGGGTTTTTTTTGCTGGGAAATTTCAGCTGAGAAGAATGGGATCATAGGATTTATTTTGATGGGGTCGGGGCAGTGGGATCTCCATGCTGCTGGGGCTGCAAGGCAGCCGGTACCCTGAAAACCTGAAGTATGAGCTGCACAGGCAGCTGCAGTCCCCAAACCCCACTTGGCTGATGGCTTCTTCAGACGAGCAGTAAACAACCCAAAACAGGCAACTGTCTGCAGCCTTCACAGCGCAGGACTCAGCCGACAGGTTGTAAAGACCTTTGGGCTTCCTCGGCCTCATCGTGAATCAGGGAAGGCCCTAGGTTTGCGGCTGTTCACCATAGCCACAAATCTGAAACTGTGACATAAAAATCTCTCTTTGGATCTCGTAGGTCTTAGGAGACCGGGGGAATCTGCTTTCCACCTGTACATAAATATTTCCTTTAGCTATAGTGAGTTGAATTCCTGGCCAGTTTTATTTCCCATAAAGCCAGCAGCAGCAATCTCGGGGATACACTGAACAGCAGATATGCGAGTTTCTATAACCAGTGGGGAGAAATACTTGCAAGAGAGCATCCTAAGTATATGCCGCCTCATAAAACACGTCAGCCCTGACAGCCTACACCTCTGTCGAGCAGCATTTCTGATGTTTTTCTCCGGCTCCTTTCTGACGTACGCGCTGTTGTCCCAGTCCTACACACCTCTAATGGAAACTAAGTAACGTGGCTTTACTGCTTGTTATTGAGAAATTATGCACAACGGTTTCCCCCCAGGGTTGTCACTCTTTTGAAGCCTGGGGGACTTCACTTACTCACCTCGCGGTCTTACTTGTGCAGAAGTTAATATCACTTGTGCAGGGAAGAAACCAATAAAACTTTAAGCATATTCACTGGATGCTATTAAATAGTTTTTTAACCATTGATTTCTAGTTTGTAGGCAGCAGGAGTGCATCTATTTAGTGCCACATTCCTTTAAAACAGAGATGTTCAGAAGATACTTAGTACTTTTGCTCCTAGTGAGTTATGTAAGATGCAAATGGAAGAAATACACAGCAAAAAAATGCTGTCTGAACTTAAAGCGCGCTGTCAGCCCATGAGAAAGACCAGCAAACTTTGCTTTTGTGCCTAGCAAATGCACCCAGAAGACTTAAAACTGAAGCATTTTACATAAGCCCATTCTGTTTTTCACGTGCATCTTGGAAAAAAACGTAGGAGTTTCCAAATACATGGAAGAACCTGCAAAGTCTCATGCAAGATTTATGAAAAGAATCCAGGCCCTTTCAAACAACAGCTTTGAATAGGGGAGTAGTTGTAATTCCTCATCCGTTTTTTAATTTTATGAAGACCATCTGCAGGTTGAAAGCTGGAGCTTTGGACTCAGCCAAGTGCCAGGATGTAACAATAGGAAGAAAAAACAACAACAACAAAAACCATGAGTGCTGTCTCTGTCTGGATCACTCTCATTTCCAACTAATGCCCAAATTGGAGGTCTGGATAGCTCTGCTAAAGGCAGGTACGGACGGGTAGCTGCCACCCATTTCCAAGAAATGGATCCATCATCACATTCCTCCCCAAATCCAGCTGCCAGAAAGGGACTGAAACAGCTGCTGCTGCTGCCCCGAGAGCACCCAAGCACGCTGCTCTGGTGCCCGAGCGCTGCAAAAGCTCTTGGGGACACCCACCTCTCCCTGGGCGGGGGGGATTTTTACCCCATCTCCGTACAATCTTATCAGGAAACCGAGTCCAACTATTCCTTTTGCCCACAGGTCCCTTTTTCTGTCCTAGGGGGCCAAGTCTGGGAGCTGTGTTCGTCACAGCGTGCATCGCCGTCCCTCTTCCGCGCTGGGGAAAGGCAGGCAAGGCAAAAGAAAACAGAGCCATTTGGCAGCGAGGGCTCCGCCGATCCGGCTCATTTGTTCTGTTTTGTTATTTTTGTGCCGCAGACCCGTAAACAGCATCGCATAGGTAGAACCGAAGCGTCACGGTTCCTCAGCGCGTAGAAAACCCTGGAGCTCGCACACGAGGAAAATCCTGACGTGTTTGGTGCAGCAGAATCTGGCTGATACTTTTGTGTGGGTAGCGGGGCTGCACGGAAAGTGCACCCATATTTTCACCTGCTTTTTTAGTGCCGTGAGACCCATATGCACGACCTCCAGATTTTCTCCAGTGAAGACACACTTGACCAATATTTACCTTAATATCTGGGGGTTTGAGCCCAAAGCTCAGACTGAGCAGAGCCGTGCTTTTGCTGGGCTCTGGCTTGTGTGTTCCCTCGTAGAAGGCAATAAAAATGGGGTGTAAAAAAAGTGAGCACGTAAGCTGGGCAAGTTCTGTAGGAACGAGTAGCACCCTTGATTCGAGCAGGTGGTGGGAAGGGAGAAGACCTGGGACATCCCCCAAAGCGGGGTGTGTGGTGCTTGGGAGCGAGAGGGCAGATTTCTGCAGCCTCCCCCCAGCGTGCGGGCCGCTTCCACGTCCCCCTCCCGCAAAAGCGTGGGAGCAGAGGGTCCCCCCCCCCCCCCGGGCAAGGAGGGCTTCAGCCCACTCCTCAGCTCTTGCACCAGGTCTTGGGGAGCTCGTGGGCGCCCACGGGCCCCCCCGGGATTTCGGGGTGGGGGGAAGCCCTGGGGGGGCCGCGCAGCCGCGGCTCGGCTGGGCTCGGCGGGGCGGGCGGTGGCGGCTGCCGCGGGTTCGCGGCCCGCTCGCCCCCTCGGGGGGCCGCGCCGTGCGGGGCGCTGCGAGCCGGCGGCCCCCGGGGGGAGGAAGGAGGGAAGCGCGGCGCGGCGCAAGTGCCTCCGTGCATCCTCGCAGACGCCCCTTCCTCCCTGCCTTCCCTCCCTCCTCCCCTTCCTCCCCCTCCGCGTGTGTGTGTGTGTGTTGAGTGTGTGTGTGCGTGTGCATGTGTGTGTGTGCGTGTGTCTCGCTGTCTCTCCAGCCTAGCCTGACGCAGGCAGATCGAAATCACCCCTAACAACCCGGGCTCCGGAGCGCGGTGCCGCGGGGGAGGCGGCGGGGGTCCGGCTGCGGCGGTGCCGCCAGCGCCGCT
>PTFA01000066.1:3589408-3626595 GCA_003342895.1 Casuarius casuarius | reverse complement strand
GGCCGCAGGCAGCGCCCCGGCGGCGGCGGCGGCGGCGGCGGCGGCGGCGGCGCGGGGAAGTTGGCCCAAGTGCGGGGAGGCAGCGGGGGGGAAAGTTGCCGGGCGAGGCGCGGGGCGAGCCAGGCAGCGGCGGCGGCCAGGACCATGGGCACTTTGCGGGATTTACAGTACGCGCTGCAGGAGAAGATCGAGGAGCTGCGGCAGCGGGATGCGCTCATCGACGAGCTGGAGCTGGAGTTGGACCAGAAGGACGAACTGATCCAGAAGCTGCAAAACGAGCTGGACAAGTACCGCTCCGTGATCCGGCCCGCCACGCAGCAGGCGCAGCAGCAAAGCGCCGGCACCTTGCAGGGCGAGCAGAGGACCAAGCGGCAGGCGATCTCAGCCGAGCCCACCGCCTTCGACATCCAGGATCTCAGCCACGTCACCCTGCCCTTCTACCCCAAGAGCCCACAGTAAGCAGGGGTTAAGCCTCGGGGACCCAGAGCGGCTGTCTCGGGGGAGCGGAGCGCTCCGCTGTCGCGGCTCTCCATCCGCTCGTCCAGGCGAGTCGCCGGCGCCTCCCCGCTCGCCGCGGCCGTGCTCGCCGGGCAGCCACCTGTGTGCGGGGGGGCGGAGGGCAGCCCCCCCCGGCGCCCCCCACCTCCGCGCTGCCCTTCCCCGGGCAGCCGCATTGCTGCTGCCGCCCCCCGCGGGGCCCCGGGGGCGCTCGGCAGCCGCCGCGGGGAGCCGCTGCCTCCGCCCGCTGCGGCCCCGGGGAGCCGCTCGCTCTGCCCGCTGCGGCCGCGGCGTGTGGCCGCTCCGGGGGGGCCCTGCGGCGGCCGCTGCCCGAGCCCCCTCCCCGGCCGCAGGGCAAGTGGCTGCCGCCTTCCCCGGGGGGCGAAGTTGCGTGTTTGGGGCCACGGTGCGAGTGCGCGTTGCGGGGCAGGATCGGGCCCTGCTCGGGGGGCAGCAGGAGCGGGTGCCGAGGCGGAGGGGGCAGCACCCCCCTCCCAGCCCGGGGGGGCTCTGCCGGGGGGCCCCGGGGCCGGCTGAGCGCACGGCCTTGGCGGCAAGTTGGGCAGAGGCCGGTGGGTGCCGTGGGGTGATCCTGGTCCTGGGGGTTGACCTGAGCTTCCCGAGGGCTGGGGGCTTCACCCGTGCGGGGAGGGAAGGGGGGAACGCCAGGCTCAAGGGATGCCTCTGCCAGCGAGGCAGCCCGCGTCCCGTCGGAGCAACTCAAAGCCGAGCGGGCGAGGAGGCAGCAGGGAAACTTGTAGCTTGGCGTGGGGACAGCAAGCAAGGGACGGGAGCGGGATGCAGCGGCAGGTCTCCAGCAGCCTCCCCTCGCCCGTGCTGGCCTCCTCCCCGCACAAGCAGAGGTGTTTGCTGCGGGGGGAGTGGTGGTGTTTGAGGGGGGCGAAGCCTGTAGCACCGTCCCGGTTTGCTCGAGGATTTGCAAAAGGCAGCTCGAAGGGAAAGTTGTGAGGAACCTCACCTCCCAGCTCGCAGTACGTCTGGGAGATGGTCTGTCCTTGTTTCACACTTGCCGCAGACTATGCAAATCGCAGCGATTTAATGGGGAAAACGGAGACCTCGCAGGAGCGGCGGTGCCTCCCCCACCCAACACTTAATATCTTTTTTTTTTTTTAGACTAGCCAATAAATCGTAAAGCATTTGGTTCAACCTTAAAAAAAAAAAAAAAAAGGCAGGTTATCCGGTGTTGAACTGCCTTCATGTCAAAACCCACAGCCCGGCGTTGCGTTTAGCACGAGCATGGGTCTCCCAAGCGGTCGCTGCGGAGGGACCGGCCGGGGTTTGCGGCACCCCGGCTTAAAACTCCCCATCGCCGCCTCGGGGGTTGAGCCGCTTTACTCGCTCGACGTAGCGGCGAGCTGGAGGAGAGGGGCCTCCCTGAGTCAGAGCCGTCTGCTGCTTGTGGCTGACATTTTCCGTGCTGAGTTAACGCCGGGGAACAGGAGGGAAGGCGTCTGCCCGCGAGCAGCCGGCTTGCGAGGGGTTGTTCGGAGCATCTCGGTGCAGGGGGGTGTCTTTTTCCCTCGCCGCGTCCCCGCGCGGGCTTTGGGACGCGGGTCACCCGCTGCCGCTTGTCGCCACACGCGGTCGCGGCGTTAACTCCGGCGGCGCCTGCTTTTCTTCCCGCGAAAAAGGCGTTTTTAGCGCGGCGGCGTGCCAGAGCGACGACCTTAGCGGGGGTCTTCCCCACCGCGGCCGGCCTGCGCCTGGGCTGGGAACGTGAGTGTCAGGCGTAAAGTGAATATATGGATTTTTTTTTTCTTCAAGATGGCATAAATACGCAAAAGGAAGCCAAAAAAAGGGGGGGGGGGTGCCAAGAAGGGGTGCTGCTGCCCAGGTGGCCGCACACCTCCGGCATGGGCGCCGGCGGCCTCCACGAGCCACGCTGGGCCTCCGCTCGACGCCTCGGCCGCGTGTCCCCGCGGTGGCGGCAGCACCGGTGGGAGCGTGTGGCGGCCGCCGCCGCTCGCCGGTGCAGGTGGGGGCGGTTAGGTGGGACCCTGGGGTGGAGGCGGGGGGGAGAAGGCAGAATTGAACCGGGCTCGGCCGCCGTGGAGGCCATGAGGGCCGCCTCGCCTCGGGTGGGTGCGGGGGGAGGCGAGGCCAGGCCCGGGGCGGCCCCGGCTTGGCCCTCGGCCGCCCGCTCCGCCATGGCGGGTCTGCGCCGTCTCCTGGCAACGGCCGCCCGCCCCGGGGCGGGGGAGGGGAGGCGGCGCGGCCCCTGCCTGGGGCGGCGGCGGCGGCCTGCCCTTCCCCTCCCCTCCCGCCTCCTCCACCCAGCCCGAGCTTCTCCGCAGATATTTTGCCCTTTTAAGGCGAATCGCCGCCGCTCGGAGTTTAAACGGCGGCGGGGAGAAAGTGGCGGGACCCGAAAAGTAGGAAACGCGCCGACGCCCCCCTTCCCCCCACCCTTCACCCCGCCGCCGCCATTTCGCCGCGCGGGGGCGGCGCTGGGGCTGGGCCCAGGTGCGTGGAGGGGGGCGGCCGTGGAGCCCCCAAAGCCCCCGGGGAGCCCCCCGGGCACCGGCCCTGCCGCCTTCGTGCCATGCCTCGTCCTTTCCTAGGGTGGTACCTTCAGTGGGTTTATGGCGTGTGTGTGAAGGTCCCCGGGTGTAAAATGGCGCAAACTGTGGTGGGCAGCTGCAGGCAGGGAGGCGTTGGGGCTTTGCTCCTCACCTGGTGCAAGGAAACCTCGCGTCGCGGTGGATGATGTCCTGTGATTTCGGAGGGAGTACCGGCAAACGTGGCAGTTCTGGCGTTTCACCTGATAGCTCCATGCGTCGATTCTCCGAGGGCTGGTGAAAATGCTCCGACTCGAACCAGAACAAATCTTGAATCTCCGCTGTGTACAGTAAAATATGTAGGAAACCTGTCAAAACTTTGAATTAATTTTTTTTTCCAGCTGCTAATTTCTCATTCCTCGAGTTCCTTCTTGCAGTTTTATTTGGGGATAGTGCAGGCCGCTTGCCTGAAGCAGTATTTAATATTGACCTTCCGTGGTCAATACTACGCGTAAGATTTTCAGTTAACTTACTGCTTCATGCTATAATCATTCATACTACAATCACTGAGGTGAAAAAGAGCACTTGTTTGCTGCATCAGAAATGAACTTTGCTCAAGCAAAATAGTTCACTGTTTTCTAAAGCATTTGCCACCTTATGGATTAGTCATGTTGTGGTGATGAGAAGCTCTTGGAGCCTCACACCTAAGGGTGGAAACCTGCCGAGATAATGCGAAGTCTTCTGGAGGTAAAGGGTCATCTCAGGTGCTCACTGAAATCTGTAAGTTATGGCACTGATAAGTACTTTTAATTTGAGCATCCAAATGGAGAGAACCGCTATGTAAAAGAAGGGAAAAAAATGACAGCGATGTAGTTCTTATAATACAATGTAACCCGGATTAGCTGGATTTAGCGGTGCAGTACCTGGGAGCTTCTGTGTGTGGAAACACAGTTGGCTTCATTTATTGGGATCATGAATGCCTAAATCATGCATTTTCTTATACTTCTCCACATGAGCCCCAAACATGGCTTGCATAGTGCTGCTATGTGCTTGAAAGGAACCTCTTGTCTTGATTACATTAAAAATGTGACACAGAGTCTTTAGGCTATTTTGGTGTTGTATATAACCATTTATGGCAGCAATGGAGGGAAAGGCAGAGAGGATTTGGAAGCGTGGGTATATACTTAAAATAAGTTTCAGAGCACACAGGACTTTATTTGCTGTTGCAGGGTTGGGCCACTATAAATTTCACTGTAAATTTATCTTGCTGATGCGAAACAGGACTTTGGGTTCCCATGAGTTTATACCTAAAATATACGGAGGGACACATCTTGCCGTTTTCTTCCGAGTTAAGAGACCGATGAGAGAAGTTGGATATTTGCATCTGTATCAGTCTTTGTGCTTGAGTGACTGGAAGGAAGTTGCCTAAAGTAAGAGTTGTTATTCCCCCTGCCAATGGAAATAACTTGCAAGAAGTGAGTGGAGAAAATGGGTAAAGACTTGAGAAAGCTGGAGTGTTTTCCATGGTGGAAAAATGCCATGACAAATCCTTATCTCGTCTTCATCTTCTGAAATTTGCTGCTCTGTTTGTTTTTCCACACCTTTGACCTCTCGCAGGATATATTTTGGCTGCGAACGGCCTGTCAGCGTTAAGAAGACTGTGAGACCAAGTTTGCACCAACAATTAGACCGGTTAAGATTTTGCAAAGCTGAGAACCCAAGAACAGCTTTTCTAACCAGGAGGCTGTAACTCTTTCCTTGCTTTTGTTGCTTGGTATTTATGATGGGAAAATACCCATGCCTTTAAAAAGAATGTTTCCTTTTGTGATTGACAACAGCTGTATCCTTTTTGAAGGCTGTATAATCAGCATATTTCGTGTTCCAGAAAGAAAAAATGTGCAGACATAATGTAAAACAGAGTAGACGGCTAATGAGTATGAGGGATCTATAGGGCCCAGTCTTCTCTTGTCCGAGATGGTGTGTAGTCTATCGTTGCCTCAAGTGAGATAAGGAATAATGCTTTGTCATTTATAGAAAATGTTGAGTAAGATGAAAAATGGCATGTTTACATGAGTTAACAAACTTAAAAATGCTTTGAATGTGAAATTGGGAAATCTGCCAAAATCCCACAGATTCATTTTTTGGGAGGGGGAGGGGAAAGCATTCTGCGAGTCATATTTAAGAGCTCTGGGTTTTTTTTCTTAACATATCTGGTTGCATAGCCTTGGGGGAAGTACAACATACATACAAGAGATTTAACTAAATCCCTTCAACAGCTAAATTGGTTCTTTGAAGGCAAATGAGCACATCTTTTATGGACTAGAGGCATGTTTTTAAGTGATCGTAATAGTAATAAAATAAAGTAGAAATATTTGAAAAAGCACTTCGTATTTACAGGATTAGCATAAATATCAGCAGATCATTTTGTAAATGGTATCTATGCTGCAGTACCTAGGAGCCTTCCACTAATTAAAACTCACAAAGTATAGTTCTAAAAAAACCCCTTTTCTTTAAACCCACACATTCCTATTTCAAAAATAATCTGGAGGATGGTTGCCAACATAATTTAACCACTAGAAATTGAGATTGAGGGACCAGTAGCTGGGAACGGAGGCAACCCTCCCAGAGTGACTGCTTCCTAAAATCTGGGACAGAAGCTATGAAAATGGACAAGCAATGCTGGCCTCCTTAGTCATATTACATTCTGGTTTTGGTGTCGTTGCAAAAAATAGCATATCAAAAGCAGCATCACATCATCACTCAGTAGCGCTGGATGCAAATGGGCAGAGAAGAGGGAGAAATCTTAATTTTTTTTTTTTTTAGTGTGTGTATATATGTATTTATATAAAAATAACTCAGTGTGATGTGTCCAGCAACCAACTAAAAGCATTTATCATTTGTTTGAGAGTTGCAAACTGCTGCGGTTACTCTTACGTTATGCAATATAGTGTTAAATCAATTTGGCTGTAGTTCAGCGTTGTTCTGAAGAGTGACTTCTGTGCCTGGAAAACTCTGCTAATTCTTGATTGAACTCTGACAGCCGTTAATGTCAGTGGACTTCCACGGGCGTGCAAGACTCCTGCTCCCAGGCTTTGCGTTGAGCGGTGACGAGGCAGCGTCTCTCCGCCGGTGGGAAGGTCCGTGTCTGCCACGATCTCTATAAGAAGCGAGAAAGGACGATGTGCTCGCTAATGTGAGATGTGGCCTTGAGCAGCGCCTTGGGCAATGATATCCCTTAGGCCTCGTGGATCAGCTTGCAGTGATTAGCTTTCCATTTGTCTTGTGGCTGTCAAGGGGAAGTTAGAGATACCAGAGCAACTTTCTCCCGCTGGTCTAGCGGCATTTTGCCACTCACACCATATTGCGCTTTCTGTGTTTGGCTCCAGCTGGCTAATTGGAGATGCTGTGAAGGATAGCAGCTCCTGTACCGAGTGCTATGAATCTGGATACGTGGGGCCTGTCGCCTACCCAGCAGCCCAGTCCTGAGTTTCTTGAATCTACACGGTTGACTGAGGCAGCGTGACAGAGTTGCCTCGCGAAACCAGCTACCTTGCAGCAGGTCGGAGAGCGGGCCCCGTGGCATCCCGAGCCCCCATTTTTATTGTGAAGGGTTACATGCTTCCGGACAGAAGCTTTGCATAAAGCGTGTCGGGGGTGGTGGAGAAAGCAAGTCAGTCAAACGTTATTTTACTCTGTTTTGACAGGTCTGATTTGGCAGCGGTGGAGTACTGTGGTGCTGTTGGACGGGGCTTTCCTCCGCGCGAGGGTATATGTGACTCATATCTCGGCGTCTGTGTCATTTAATGCGTTGTAAAGTGGCGTGTGTGAGATTGCTGATAGGTTTGCTCTCTATACAATTCAGCCTTCTCATCCTTTGGTCAGAGACTGTGGTGAGGAATAACTATATTTAGTTATTAGGCAGAGGACAAAGATTTTTCTGTATTGGCAAGTACTGTTCTGGGCTGTCTCCGAAGTATGTTCGTTTACATACGGCGAAAGAGTTGATTATTAAGCTGTAATGATCAGAAGATGTTTCCTTCAAAGGAAGGATCACAAATAATTAGTTGGACAAGGCTATTAAAGCCGTATCTTTGTTTTGTGGCTTTGTCTGAATCTTGCCTTGACTAGTGATGGAAAGATTAAACTGCAATTTTAGTTACTTTTAGTTGACTTAGAAATATGTGTTTTTGTTGCTACTATGGATTTCTGCTGCTTCTAGATGCCAGTTTTAGCAGTGTAATGTAATATAGTAAGTTGTTAAACAAAATTGCACTGAAACTTTTATGCTGCTTATATGCAAAACAGATGTAAAATATCCCATAAACCTAACAAACAGTGGTGTAAGGCAAGCTAACAATGCTTAACAACAGTTAATTTACAGACTTTTTAAAAATTATAATACGTATCCACAGATTTGCTTTCTAGAGAATTAGCTTTTCTCCTCTTGTCTGTATTATTTGGTGAATGCTGTTGGTAGGGAGTTTTTAAGTACATCAGCAGGAAGCAAGGTCCGAGACTTTTGGCAAGAACCCCACCTGAGTTTAGCAATTTTCCTGGAAGTGAATACGCCATGGGCATGAATGCCTTCTCTCCAGACTTGCTGTGAAAGCTTTTGCATCTTGTGTTCCGAAATGCATTATGCATCTTATATGTCAGAAATTCATAATAATAATAAAAAGTGTGCTGATGTTGGAAATGATGTAGAAGCACAAACCTATAGACTTCGCAGCTGCAGCAGCAATCTGTGTTGGAGGCCCCCAGAGAAGGAGGAGGACTACATGCCCTTAACTAAGTACTGTCCCTCAGAGCATCAGATGAAATGTGTGATTCAAAGGAAGAAATTGCTTAGATGAACACTTTTACAAAGTTAGAAACACAGTGACTTGGTAGGTAACGGTTTCTTTGCTTATCCGCTTTGGAACAGATATTGTGGGTTTCTAAGGTTTCAGAAATCAGGTAGTATAAACCTTGCCTTAAGATAAGGGGTCCTTGCCAACTGGAAACTGCATCTTGAACTAGCGGGTTTGGTGGTTTAAATGCCACATCAGTCCTGATTTACCATCATAAATGATACTCTTTACTCCCTGTTTTGCTGATGTTTCTTGCTTTTGGCTTTTTGTGATGCTAAAATACTGGTATTTGTAACTGTCTAAAGGATGAATGTTTGTATAGATGTTTTTCAACTGCTGTTTGCTTTTTCCTGGGGGGATGTGCAGGTGGAGAAGTCCATGCCGTGCAGGTGGAGAAGTCCATGCCATTCAGGTTGCGTGGTTTGTTTTTTTGCTTTGAAGGGCTGGTAAAACAGGAAAAGAAAAATATTTAATACGGTGGAGCGTGCAACTCCTTTCTATCAAGTAATTCCTTTCTCTTTCTGTGAACATCTATAGAAAGTGGCATTATCTGTAGAAACGGGTTGGTTGCAAGTGTGAAAGTTGTTTGGGTAGGTACCGTGTCTCCTGATCTAATCCTGAAATTGTGTTAAGGTCTTTTAGAAACACTGCTAAGCATCTACCTTGAAAGGTTTGGGTCGTGGGGATAGCTACAGTGTACTTGTGAAATGGCAAGCACAGGACTTACATTTTACAATGTTCACGCAGTCACTGGTTTCCTAGGAAACTAGTGCCTGAGCACATATAGCCAAACTTGCACGCTGGTGCATGGTTTCAAAGTATAGCAGCAGAAAATGGGCTCCCGGACTTTAAAAATTGCAAAGTGGAGTCAGGATTATTTGGACTGTACTTAGTGCTAGTTTGTTAGTAACAGTCTTGAGGCAGAATATTTCTGAAAAAAGCCCCTAGTAATATTGCAACTCTTTTTCTTTTATTTTTAATTTTTTGGTCTAGAGCTGTTTCTTTCTTTAAACTCCCTTTTCGATTAGATTTGTGAGCATATTTGTCAGAGATGTTTCCTGTTAAAACACACAAACTGTGGCAGGAAAGCCTTGGACCAGCTCTGCAATGTAGGCTTGAGGTAAATTGGAAAAACGCCCTGCCAGGCCAGCTTATCTGGTTCAGTTATTTAATATTCTGGTGGTGGGTAATCTGAACAAATAGAAGAAATCGTACTGTAGCTGTCTGAGGTGACTGAAAATGAAACTGTAGTCTTGTAAATACCCACATATTTTTAGTTAAATGGTATTTTAGGTTCAAAGCAAATAAGTAATGACAACTGTGTATATGCATGCCTATATTTATTCATGCATGCATGAGTATTACATTAACATAAATATACTATGAGACTGACTTTTATTAAAGTACAAAATGAGTCAACCTTAATACTGGTAGTGTATATAGAATATTTTCCAAAATTGGTTGGACTCTGGGAATGTAAAAATGCTGCTGGCTCCTGCTGTCTGGCAGTCAGTGTAATTCAGACTCAGTAGCAAAAGAATAAATAACTGGCGACATGCAACAAAGGCTTTAGACTTTCATCGCATCCCTGCCCCGAACCCCCTGGTGCAACTTGGTCCCTAAGATCTGTCGGAGCTTATTACTATTTAAACTGCCTACCTAATGGGAACTTTCTGCAAAAATCCACTGGGTGCGGGGAATTCATTAGTGTTTTTGCAGTCCACAGGCTAAACAAAGAAAATAACTTTCTTGAGATGGGTAACGCTTCTGAACAGATGAAATCAATTGCTGTATGACTCAGACAACAGCACATCAAGGCAATAGCCAGGTACTTAATGAAGCTGTAGTTAAACCAAATGTAATGCCAGTAATGCCATTAAATAAGCTTGTGTTGGTCTGAAACCACGTGGTCAGCCTCACGTCAGCCCGTGGGAAGGTAAGGGAGCATGTAATCCTGGATACTATTTCTGGACACGTGAAGGGCAGGGAGGTGACCAGGGTAGTCAACATGGATTTGCAAAGGGGAAATTGTGCTTAACCAGCCTGACAGCCCTCTGTGATGAGATGGCCGGCTTGGTGGATGAGGGGAGGGCAGTGGATGTTATTTATCTTGACTTTAGTAAGGCTTTTGACACTGTCTCCAGTGACATCCTCATAGACAAGCTGCTGGAGTGCAGGATAGAGAAGTGGTCAGTGAGATGGCCTGAAAACTGGCTGAACTGCTGGGCTCGGAGGGTTGTGATGAGCAGCATGAAGTCCAGCTGGAGGCCGGTCACTAGTGGTGTCCCCTGGGGGTGGATACGGGGCCAATACTGTTTAATGTCCCCATTAATGACCTGGATGATGGGACTAAATGCACAAAACTGGGATGAGTGGTTGTGCAGCCATTCAGAGGCACCTTGGCAGCCTGGAGAAATGCGCAGACAGGAACTTCATGAAGTTTGATGAGGCAAAATGCAAAGCCCTGCCCCTGGGGAGGCGTAACCCCATGTACCAGTACAGGCTGGGGCTGACCAGCTGGAAAGCATCTTTGCAGAGAAGGACCTTGTGGACAGGTTGACCATGGACCAGTAACACACCCTCATGGCAAAGAAGGCCAACAGTGTCCTGGACTGCATGAAGAAAACTGGTCAAAGGAGGTGATCCTTCCCCCCTGGTCAGCCCTGGTGAGGCCACACCTGGAGTGCTGTGTCCAGTTTTGGGCTCTCCAGGGCAAGAAAGACATGGACCTGCTGGAACGAGTTCTGCAGAGAGCCACAAAGATGAAGGGACTGCATCATCCTCGTATGAGGAGAGCCTAAGAGAGCTGGGACTCTCTAGCCTGGAGAAAAGAGAAGGCTCAGGGGGATCTTATCCACGTGTATAGATATCTGAAGGGAGAGTGTAAAGAGGATGGGGCCAGCCTCTTCTCTGTGGTGCCCAGCGACAGGATGAGAGGCAACGAGCACAAACTGCAACAGGAAGTTTTGTCTGAACACAAGAAAACACTTCTTCACTCTGAGGGTGGTCAAACACTGGAACAGGTTGCCCAGAGAGGCTGTGGAGTCTCTCTCCCTGGAGATATTCATAACTTGACTGGACATGTTCCTGGGCAACCTGCTGTAGCTGACCCTGCCCGAGCAGGGGAGGTTGGACCAGGTGATCTCCAGAGGTCCCTTCCGACCTCAGCCATTCTGTGATTCTGAAACAGTGGTCATCTTCATAGCTATAGAGATGCTTTGAAAGTCATAGCTCTTAAATCTGAGAAATTCCATTAATTAGAGAAAATGGAGGAGCACGGTGGAAGCAGCGTTCATCTGTTTGCCTTTAATTTTCAGTGTTGTTTAAAGCAGTGAAATTCTATACGGGGTTGCACATGTATTTCGTAAGAGTGGTTGAAACTCCGTCAAATTTGGGAGAAATGCATTTTTTTGACTGTGTTTTGTAGTTTTTTTGAGACAAATATTGAGATAAATGATTTTGAGACGTGATAAATGACACGATTTTCTTTTTTTAGCAGTGTGGCTCAACGTAGCTGTTACCGAGATCACAGTGGCTTGCTTTTGTTGTCTTGGCTAGGCAGAGCTGGGTACCTACATGGGAGCCTGCGGAGCGGTGTGGAGCAGACTGTCTGCTCTTCCCAGCAGCAAGGAGTTTTGGTGAGAGGCTGGCAGGGACAGACGAGGCCATAGGGTTTCATTTGCTCTCTCTTCCTGCAGTGACAAGTGAGGGGGGGAAAAAAGGAACTGAGTGTTTGCGTGTCATGAAGGTGGGGGCTAAGGAGGGAAAAGGAAATGGTGGCACTTTTCCAGCTTGGCGGATGCACTGTCTGCTCCCTTCGTCTCTGCTTCCAGGTTCCCCCGTGTGTGCTGGGGTCCTCCTTGTCCCCTTCGCAGCGTGTGTCCTGGCTCTGCGTTCCCAGAGCCCTCTGCCTTCCTGCTGCTGCTGTTTTGCCCAGCAGGGCAGACTGCCCTTCCCAGGGAGAGGGCTCTGCGCCCCATCGTCTCCTTCTCCGTTCTCTTCTTAGCCTTCCTTACTTAATCCCCTGGATCTCTCCTTCATTTCTATTCCTGCTCCTCCTTCCTCTCCAGGATTTTTCACACTTCGTATGGACGTTTTGCTCTTTTCTTCACTATCCTACCCCAAAGCTCTTCCTTCTCTGGAGCTCTCCCATAGGGTCTAGACTCTACATCTCCCTAAAAAAAGCTGCCTTGTTCCCGCTATATGTTGGGAGACAGAGTTTCCAGTGGCTATAGTATACAATAGCCATGGAGGCTCGATATCTTCCCCCCCCCCCCCAACAATCCAGCTTTTCTAGCACGCCAGTTTGTACAGGATCAGCCTGCTTGCGACTGATCAGGTGTGACGTTTCACGGGCCTCCTGTTAGGGGCCAACAGCAACTCTATCCAGTCGACTGCCTAGACCTTGCTTTGCTCAGCCCAGAGACAGATAATGCGCATCCCCCGGCCCTAAAGAGCGAACGCCGAAAAGGACGCAAAGCGGAAGAGCGGCTGGCTTTGTGTCAGCGCAGTAAGTGATAATGGTATCGAGTTATATTGACAAAACATCATGATACACGCAGTGCAGTGACAGTGTCATGCGGCAGTTATTTGGTATGTCTCCGTGCTCTGTTTGATGAAGTGCTCTTCCAGCTCTGGAAGGCTGCAGATCACCTTTTATTATTCCTTATCCTTGTTGCGGTCATGCCAATGGACCAAGCAAGAATAAAGCCTCACTGTGGCAGGAAGCATACAGCCATAAAATAGCGGGCTAGAGCTCAGGTAGAAATGACGTGTGTATGTGTGTGTGTGCACGTACCTTCATGCCGTGCATGGTCTATATGTGAGCGGAAATGAAATGGTTTGTCTAAACTTGCTAGGTATTTAGAAAATACTTGAATCGGAGTGTATTTCTTTTTTTCCGTATGCATCTTTGCATTTTTTTTAAATCCTGTTAGTAACAGGATAGTTGCATGAAGGGAGAACTGGTCTCCTCTTCATCAGACACTTGATTGCTTCACATTTTCCCAGTTGCAGTCTAAGTCTGTGAGGCACGTGAGAGAAATGGAGTGTGGAGAGGCAATGGCTTTTCTGTATTAGCCGTATACCCAAACACAGATGTACTCAGATACCATGATAATGAGTGTGGTAGGAGAGCTGAAATAAGGTGAATTCTTTGTTTTTCCTTGCTGTCGTCCTGGTTCAGAGCATTGCTTGCAATTCGTGAATGGAAGGCGCAGACTTTGACTTGCCACTTGAAGTCAGACTTGTTGCTGTGGGAATATAATTGAACTTTTACAGCGTTTCTGCTTTGGAGAAGGGGCACAGGTGGTGCAGCTCATATTTTGTTACTTCTTAACTGAGTCTGACAGGGTATCTCATAGTCGCGGCTTGCATTGGCAGGAAGAGCTCTTGTGGCCTTTTTTTGGCTACGGCGCAGCATTCAGTTGCATGGTGGGTATTATATTGCGGCCCAGCAGCCTTTCATTAGCAGAGTCGCAAGGGAATGCTAACTATCCATCTTCCCGCTATTCATTTGCTAGATTTATTAATGTGCCTGCAGGAGGGCATGCACCATCAAGGAGGAGCGCTTTCTGCAGTCACGGCCAACCCGAATACCAGAGCACGTTAGCCAATAATTGCAAATTCGGGTATGTTTTATGTACCACCGCTGTTTGTTAGGTATCGGGCACTGGGGAAATGACATTTGGCTCTGTATGGTGGCAGACCTGACCTCTGCTCCTATTGTGCAAAAGCAGCTGCTCTACCTTCTGCTTTGCAAGTGTTATTATTTTCTCATCAGCCACCACGGCAGGTACTTCACAAGCATGCGTTGTCCACGACTAGGAACAAATGATCGCTCCCCTCCTAAATCCCAAAGCTCTCTGCTTTCTTTTTTCCTCCAGACTGTGTACAAGGATGACTGTTACTCTTCTTTAGGCAAAGGAAGAATCATCGTCAAGCAGATCTCGACTCTTTTTAATTTCATGCCATTAGTCTTGCATAGACACAGCAGACTTTTTTTTTTTAATGGAAAGCCAAATGGTGCTCAAATAGGGAGCTATTAGCCTGACATTTAGAGCCTCACTTGGCATGTATAGACCCAAGTTGAGTTATTATCCCTGTATTTACAGACACAAGTGGAAAAGCTCCCACAGAGAATGAGGCAGCCCCATGAGCATAGCGAGGATGAATTCTTGAGAAACTTGGCTGAAATTGGGCAAAGCAGGGATATGAGTCCATGTCACTCAAATAAGTAGAGGCTTTACCTCTAGAATATGGAGGCTCTTTTCTTCTCTCCTTGGTTTTGACCAGAAATTCCATCCATGAGCTAGAGGACTTTGTTGTTGTCTTTTTCTTTTTTTCTATTGCGAACTTAATCAAAATGAACCTATCTCTATTTCTTAAATTTTTGTAAATTTTTTTTCAGAGCAAAAGATTTTGGAGGCAGTCTCTGGGCTGGGTTGTAAGTTGGAAGCACGTTACTTGATTGAGCTTGCTGGACCTGAGGGCTGCAAGAATTTTGCTTGGCTGCAGGGCTAGTACCGAAGAAGGCAACTGTTTCGATATAGCCTAATAATCTTCCAGAGCATTGTGGTAGCATTGCTAAATTGGTGCAAAATTAATGAATGTGTAACAAAAATGTAAAGCATTGTAAATTTGCCTACTACTTGTATAGGGTTTGGAAGTGGAGGTGGAAACAACCAGACTTAGGTACTGAAGCAGAGCAGAAATCTCAGGATGATCAAGACAGCTACACAGGATGTAGATGCTTGTGTAACGTACTGAGAAGATAGGATCTTTAAAGATGTATAAAGTTTTAATAGATGTTGGACAAGCCTTGTAAGGCTTAGATTCTAGTTCCCAAATAGTGCCTAGATTATTTTTTTAAGTTTGTTACTTTTCAGGTAACTTTTGACTTAGTACTGAAGAACTGATATCATAGGGAAATAATAGTCCACACTTTTCCAAGCCCCTTAGTGGGATTTTTACCAATTTAATTTAAGAATGTGATACTGATACCCCAAAAAGCCCTAACTTGATGTTAGGTTGTTTGCTCTGTGACTCTGTCAGAGTTGTCCCAGATCTCCCCTTGACTTCCTCATGCAAAATGTGAGGTATGAGAGGGGTCGTCACACTCTGAATTGCAAGTATCTGCCATCTGACATAAAGTCTCTTGGGTCACCAAGAGATAGACAAGGCAGAACTCAAGGCTGCCAAATTCTTTGTGCCTGGGCATCACCTGTTGTTCCTCTAGGTTTATTGTTGGGAGTTGACAGTGCTATGTCTGCCGTACCTATGCTGCCGTACAGGTTTTCTTCTTTCCACCATCTTCTGCTTCTTTTAAACCTTTCTTGTGCTCTGCACGCTTTCAGAAGACCCAAAAGTCTGGTTTTTGTCTATTTGTATTGGTGATACTGAGATTGCTCAGACACAGCCATTGAATGCCCTGATACCAATCCTGATACCAGGATTGCTTTGTAGACTCAAGTGCAGTTTTCTCCAGTGCTTTCACACTAATTTTCTGGTGTAGCTGTCTTTTATTCTCAATATGTGTACTGCAGAAAACTGTAGAATATTTTTTTCCCCTGAGTAAAAAGCTATCCTTCTGCCCTTTGGCAATATACTTTTTAAGAATACATCTGTTACGCAGTAAGGAATTCTGAGGAGTTAAATCAGTCGTCTGCTTGTGCCTCTCTGCACTCATCTCAAGAGGTAAATCAGATGCCACCCTGACAGACATCTATCTGTATGGTAAGACTTTAGCAGGCAAGCTTTGGTTTAAGTGACTATGGGGAAAAAATCATTCTGGATACCAAGATGCATGTACAGTAGTTTTCAATGCAAAGAAGAGTAGTTCTTTTTCACATGCACTGCTACAGGTGCCCGGGTATGGGATCATTCATAGGAAACAAAACCCCAAAATAATACTTTGGAGAGCTACAGTGCTATTTAAACAAGAATCTCAAAATGCTAATTTTATTTTTTTTGTTTACTGCTTGAAAAGGCTGTTTTTAGAAGCAGCCTCCCTTCAGAACGCAGGCCTTTGAAAACTTTTGCTGGTGTCCGTGTCTTGTTGAATGAAATAACTAATGTTTCCACTTTGATTATTGGAGGTTTGGTTCACAGCCAGGCGTATCTGAGCAGAGCTGCTTTGTATAGAGGCTAAGGTTAAGGATCCATCCTACTGCTGGTGCTTCAGCTGAAAACTTCATTTTATCCGCAGGACTCAGGAGAGTGGTCACGGTCATGTACAGCAGAGATATGTTCTGGGGAACAAAAAGAAAAAGTAATAAGATGGTGATACTACAGCTGGTTCCTTACAACGGTTAAATATAGACAAAATAGCATGTAGTAGGGAAAAAAATGTTCGCTCTGCTAGCTGGGCTATATTTAGGTGTCGGATAAACAGATTTCTGCTTTTGACCCTCCCCCTCACACCCCCAAAACAGCTTTATATGCTGTCTGCAAATGTCTTGGTTGTTCATGGCTTCTGTTCTGTGCAAAAAAAGTAATTCTGGCTGGTAAGGAAAGGAGATCTGTTACAGCTGAAAATCTGAAAAGATAAGCTTTTATGTGTATGGTCCCTATGTCCAGTCTTGTTCTTGCCCTGCAGTCCTTCATTTTATCTACAGCCATAGGATGTTCCAGTTTACAATACAGTTACTACTTAAAATACAAAAAAACCCCACTGTGACTAAGGGGTATAGGCTAAATAATAAACATCTTCTCTTATAGTTGCTGTATTTGATAGCACTTGTGAATTTTTACCTTGCAACAGGCTATTTTCCCAGCAGTACTGTCGGTGGTGATTGCATGGTTAGCTCTACTTGTTCGTCAGTGCATAAGTGGCTTTATTTTATTTTATTAAAAACAAATAGTGTAATATTCTGCCAGAAGAGATTAGGACAGGGAGTCCTCAGAGCTGCAACTGTTACTTTGTGTTTGGAGAAAAAGGTTTCATATGCCCACATAAAACGCTTCTTGCAACCTTGAAGGTGGCCTGAGTGCAGTATGAAGTTATTTTATTAGTTCAATTTTTGCTTTTTGCAGACATACTTGTCTCTTTCATAAGGTTTTTTTTTCTTCTTTTTTTTTTTTCTTTTCCTTCCTTCTAGCTTATAAAAAGTTGGGCAGCCTGGATGTCCAGTGTACTATCTTGGAGGAAATTCTGGCCAGCAGAACAGGCTTCAGTCTGTCCCAGCATTGCAGACTCTGATCTAGCTGGCCTTCAATGCTGACTAAACAGCACTCGTAAAGTCTTGATTTTTCTATCCCAGAGAGTGTTAGCTATAATTCCTTTGTAAGGACAGGACTTGGCAATTAGAAGTTCGGTTTCATGGCTAATTAAATTGCAAGCTGCAAAACTGGGTCTTTAACAAAAACATAGGATATGTAAAATTCCAGTGTTCATTTATCCATCAAGCTCTTGATTGATAGACATTGATTCTCCCCCCCCCCCAGACAAACTTAGTTTCCCAAGTTTCCCTTTAGATAACAATACTTAATACAGTTACTTAATACATTAGTTAATGACGAATTTGTTTAGGATTCTTTTTCTACTAACCTGACAGTAGGCTAGAGTCTCTAAAACCGGCTTCATTGCTATTAGAGATCCCAGGAAGGTGAACAGCTGGCAGTTTTGAGTAGTTAAAATCTGGTCTGTTTTTTCTGGTCTGAAAGCTGTGTGGAGCCCAGTTTGATTCTCGGAAAGGATAGCTGGTCGCTTGGGATTTCTGCTGCTTAACTTCCAGCTGGGCGTGCTGTGCATAACTGTCCAAAAAATGAAATTAGAGCACCTGCAAGTAGTAATTCTGCCTGTCGCTTCTTTGTTCTCCATGACCTGGTGAGAGCCTCTACAGACTTCTCTTTACTGCTTGGGAGAGAAATCTGATAACTGTGAAGCTGAAACTCGGGGAGATCTTCTCCTTCAACCGGATTTTTGGTTGTATTCTTGTTTTTGGATGCTGCTTCGATAGCACAGGACCTGGCAGAAGTCCTCGACTCTTGGGCATTCACAGGACCTTGGAGACAGTGGTAGGAGAACATCAAAGATGAAATGTCATCACAACTTTAATTCCCTGACCAGGGTCAGTTGAGAGATCTTCTTATTGTATTATGGTTTCAGTCAAAGCCAGTCACAGCATTTAATGAGAAATGATGTGACTGAGACTGGTTTAGATGGGTTTTCTATGTTTCCTCATTCATTTGCCTTATTTCTCAGGGTCCTGGAAGGGCTTTTTGCAGCACTAGCATCTCCTTAAGTGCTATTAGCTGCACAGTGTAAGTGGTCTTATGCAGATGCCTCTGTGTATTTTTACTATGGCAAAATCATCAGTATGGTTATAAAATTTGTTTATGTTGAAATTGCGGTTCATTGGGTAAAGATTAAAAGAAATTCCAGCTTCTAACAAAATCAAGAAAGACTTAAGATGATAGTGATGACAGCTTAATGTTGTTGAATCATTGTCTGGCTTCCTCGATACTTAATATGAAAATATTGATCATTGGGGCCCAACTCAGTTATTGGAAGATGGCAGAGGGATGGTTGAGGACAAAAACTTTCTTGCCCCAGGGCCCCAGGTTAAGCATGTTGAACTCTGTTTAACCCATTCCTGCCACCTCCGTGTCCTTTGCAGTTCATCGCCTTGCCCACAAAATAATGCAAAGATTTCTCCTTACTAAAATAGGCTGCAGCTGAACAGGATCTGTAACTGGAGCTTATCCAAACAACTTGTTCAAGTGTTAGTGTTTCAAAAACAATTGTAGTAATTTAAAGAACAAATATGCATTGTTTTGTTTCCTTCAGTGCATGCAAAATTGTGCACATACATCAATTGAGTTTGAAGGGGCAAAAAATATTCTGATTTATTCTTTTTTGAAAGGGGCAATCTACAGCTGCTGAAAAGGATTAAATATAAAAATAATCGGTTTAATAATACAGAGATGTTGAAGCTCTGCAGACCGCATATGATTTACTTGACCTTTATAAATAGAACGGCATTGTATCTTTATTGCAAAAGGACTGTAAAGTAGCATGCTGATTTACTGTTCACCATGTATTGCAGTTTTTAGATTTTATTCCTTGACCAGAAAGGCAAATTTTCCAAGTAGGATTTGGACAGAATAGCACTGTACATACCGGCTTTCTCAGAGCACTGCCAAAAAAAATGCAGATACACATGCACAAAAGCAGCAGATGAAAACTGACTGGGTCAGACTGGCCTCTTGTCTGTGGTTTCAACAAGAGTACTGGTATGAATGCGTTACAGGCCCTTATCTAATCAGTGTAGGGTTTTATCACACGCCAAGTAGTGGCTTAGTCCAAGGCACCCTGTCCGCACCTAATGCAAACCAGCACTGATATGTTGTGGTATCACAAAACACATTCAGGACTTGATGCTCAGGAATTGTCTGGCTGAGGCCCCAAAACAACCACTGGGGCCACAGGTCCAACTTCAAAGCTGCATTTCATCTCTGGAGGTCCTTTCCAACCTGTGCTATTTTCTGATTCTGGCATTACTTATGCTTTTTGTTCAGATTTATTTTACAAAACTGGCAGACTCCATGTTGCTGAAATGAGCTACAGGTTACTGTGGCTCTCACAGCACTTCTCCCTTCCCAGGAAGAAGTTATTTAACGTGCTGAGCACCTTGTAAAATTTGTCACCAGCTACTAAAAAAATACGGTATAGAGAAAGAAAAACAGGGGAAGTCAAATCCTAACATCCCTTTTAGCATCAGTTTAGGAACACTACACCTAATATTTTTGACAACATCTGTCTTAAAGGACACCAGGATTAAAGATGAATAAATAACAGGTAATGTTACTGTAAACAAGCAAGCAAAGCCGAGTAGTTACTTCGTTGCAAGAGGTGGATGTCCTGTGTGTCATGATGGACAAACAAAGAGTTGTCATTTTTGGAGTCTTATGGGGACGTAGGTAAAATCAAAGTGTATTTCCAAAGTTCTAGCTGTGTGTCATCGCTAGCTGAAAGAGCTTGTAGGTGAGCAGAGGAATTTCATTTAAGATAGGTGAATCTTGCACGACGCAGTGGGTGACCTGCACAGTTGGTGGGTGAAAGTAAATAATCTGGAGTCTATTGAAAATAAAAGGCGTTTCAAACTTTCCATAAAAGAAGGCATACAAGTACTGGTCTCTGGACAAGCAAACAATAATATCTCTTTCTTTCAGATGCTGTGCTTAGAGATCGGCTGCTGTTTCTAGGTATTGTCATGGAGTTTTCTTTCTAGCTCTGGCTGCTGTTGCTGTCTGCTGGCAGAGGGGAGATAATAGGCTGAATTTAGATAAAAGTGCCACAGTGAAAGTTGTGCTATTTGTTCACTCACTCCAAAGTTTTATGTGTTTTTATTCTGTAAACTCAGTAAAGGGAGAGAAGGTATGTGTGTTTTGGATTTTTTTTTTTTTTTTTTTTAGGAGCTTCAGTGTCAGTTACTTTCATTTTTCATCGATTTAACACATGCAGGGGTTGATCTCTTTAAACATGTTCTGCTCGAGAATATGTGATTTATTAATTTATAGACAAACAGCTTGTGTTTGCTTTTGACTCTGAGGCAAAGAAGTGCTAGAGCATATTTAAAAAATGCAGTTAAATGGTATTAAGTAGTACTTCTTTAGGTCAGAGTTAAATCAGATTTAAAATTATTTCTGCTTACTCAAGGAGTTCCTGTTTCCTATTAAAAAAAAAAACAAACCAAAACAAAAAGCCCCCCAGCTCTTTAGCATGCATACTTTTTGCTCGTTTTCTCTCTTTCTATTTATTCATGTAAATATTTCCTAAGTTTAGTGTGTGGATTTTGGGGGGAACCTCAAAATATGGCAGGATTGTAGTGGTGCCGCTCAAAAGCGAAACAAACACTGCATTCAAAACCCCATACAATATTTGGGATGGAGGAAGCCGTAACCGTTTCCCTCGAGAACCACTTGTGCCGCATGTAAAAGACCATTGTTTCCTTCACTGATTCTTGTGAGGGTGGTTTTTTTCCCTCCATTTCCACCAAATCTAATACAAGTACCTCTGCTACTTCCTTTTTCCTCTTCTACTCTTCTGTGTTAACCCCTGAGGGCTCTTCTGCTTCTTTCCAGCTCCTCTTCCAAGCCTGCCGTGTCTTCCTTCAGACCTTTAGCTTCTGGCCTGCAGCTGCAGCTTTCTGCTCAAGGAAGATGATCCAGAGTAAATGCAACAGGAGCAACCGTTTCCCATTTTGAAGATGAGGAGAGTGAGATAAAAGGAAAGGGTGCTTGAAAGTAGAGAAAATATAGTAATGCAAGGAGAAGAAAATATGGGGTAAATTAGGCATGTGAGCTAACTTTTTCAATCATATCAGGCAGATAAATGTAATTTAATTCTGTGCCCTCTTCTAGCTTATCTTCTCTGTCACAGTTCTCAGCCTTGAGCTGTTTCCTTTCTCCTGTGCCCCTGTTTAGAGCCTTCCTCTAAATAAATGTTTTTCTGTGAAGATCCTGGGCAGCAGACTGGCACTCTTCATAGTAATTTATGAGGGGCAGGGGCACTGGTAACTGCCCACAGCCATAGCATATGTTGCAAACTGGTACACAAACGGTTCAATCTACCGTATGTCACACTTCAGAAATGTTTTGGGAGAAACATATATGGCTGAGTTCTGGTTGCCACTCTTGCAGGCATGTCAAAGCATAGGAAACAGATGGCCAACTGTCATCTTCATTTGCCCTCCTTGAGTTCCACCTGATATAACAAGTTCTAGATCCAGAGCATCACTTATAATGGGGTGTTAGTTGTCTGGGCCCTAACGCTTGAGATTGTGCAAGGTGGCCATCCCAGAGGCTTGAGGATTAAATCCTTAATCCTTCATACACCTTTTGAAACTGTCTTGCTTTCCTCTTGGTAGGATTCGAGTCAACTCTTGATCCGTTCTCCATTTGATTCCTTGCACTTGCAGATCTTTGTTGCTTTATGCATTGATGCATTTACCTGTCAGCAAATTGGCATGCATCTGTCCCATTTTCCGTGGTGCTTATTATCATAATCCACGTTCGCCTGTAGTCTTTGTTCTGGCAGTGTTTGAAAAGAGAATCCCCCACATCCCCTGATGTGACAGTGACAAACTACAGCTCCACTTCATGCACCCTGTCTTTGAGAACAGAGCCTTGTTTCTGCAGAAACTGTCTAGTGATGGCAAATATGTATGCTTTCCATCACTCAAGGCTTAACAATGAATCTCGAGCACTCCTGTTTTAATAAAGGAATTGCTTTCTTGGCTTGCTACAGGAGATAAAATGGCAATCTATTTAATGCACCTTGCTGCCCCATCCTCAAGAAACAAGCAGTGCTCTCGTTTCTCTTTGAAATGGTCCAGTTTGTAAAGAGTAGAGATCTGGCAAGCTTTCACTCAGGAATAACTCGGTATCTTTCATGCTAGGATTATGGCTTGCCCTCCGGCAAAGCTGCAATACCAGCAGGTTACGGGTCTCCAAAACTTGCCTAAAGGACTCATTTCCCTGGTGAGCATGCTCTTCCTCAGCTTTACCTTGGCAGTAAGCTTGTGTTGCTCTATCCTTCTTTTACCTTAATATGTGTCCTTTTCTGTTGGCGTTCCCTGAATACAAGTGATGCTATAAAATGTCAGGTTGCTAGTCTTCTGGTTGTGCAAAAGTATCTTGCTGTTTGTAAGAAATACGGTGTTTCTCCTGTCAGTATCCTGTCAGGCTGAAATTCCTAGAAACCTTGAAATCCTCTGGAGGACAGTTATTTCAATCCAAGAAGGGCTATTTCCCAAAGCTTTTAAAATTGCATAGTCTTTTCCTTGCCTTCCTTTCATTTCCCTTCTTCTGATGTGATATTCGTCACTTATTCTTCACAATTATTCTTCTGAATTCTTTTTCTTGCATTCCTACTTGGACTGTAACACAGCAACCCTCATTGCTAATTGAACTCTTGACTTGGGAATTTTATAGGATTTCCAGAAAAATATCACCTGTAAGTGTAGCATGATTCTAGCACTTGTCTAATATGCAGCAATTTGAAGAAATCCCTCTGCAGATGGCTGTAGAAGAAATAGCTGGATAGGGTGTCAGAGATTTCAGGTATCCCTATATTTTCTAAGCGGTGTACATGGGAATTTGGAAAGCTTCTCTGAATCTCCAGCATATTTCCTCTTGCCTTCTAATTGATTAGAGAACCTGAGACTTTATGGAGACTCAGCCCAGAGGCTGCAGGTTTCCAAGCATAGGACCATGTTGGCTTTTAAGGGAAATTTGCTTCTCTGAAGTTAATCACCTTATGCTGCTCTTGTTTGCTTTGTAGCTAGGCACTCTGGCCATGGCTGTGAGGCTGCGGTCCCACCTGCAGCACACCTCCATAAAGACAGCACTTTAGTCCATCTCTCTACTTCAGACCTATGTGTAGTGTTTCTTTATTGCTTTATGGACTAGACGGGTTTTGCCTTTGGTTGCAGTCGAAGGCAGAAGTACAAATAATGGCCTGGGATTCTTAATAGACTTACTAAAACAAGATTAGCGCAAAAGTACATCTGAACAAAAAGCATCTTATATGAGGCAATTGCTGTCTGGATATTCTTCAAAGCTCAGCAGGGTAGAGACAATCGATACACATGCAGTGGGAATAAGAATTAGAAGGTAATATTCCATATATGACAATCTCTCCCTGATCTGACTTTGGCTGGATGGAAACCGCCAGTGGCACCTTCCAGCTAGGAGTCCCAGCCTTGCTGCTTTGCTTTCTGCTGCAGTTCTTCTTTCTCCGTTTAAATGTTATCGAGTTGTATGACTTGGTATTTAGGTTGTTGGGAGTTCGCTGTTGTTTGGCCGGAGGTGCTTGCCCAGCTAATCTGGTTTATTATTAGACTACCCGTAGTCTGCAAGATGGTGCTCCCATGACTTCGCTCAGGATTGCTGTTTTACTGTATCCTGAAGTAGCCTTTCTGAAAGCAGATATATCAGCAGTACTTGTCTTTAAATCCCTCTGCCTTGCCCCTTGACTCTCAAGGGGAAAATGTTATTTAGGTAATCCCATACATCTGCTTTCAAACACTTGTCTTAAAGCATGGCGGCTAAAGCCAGTCCTTTTAGTGACTCTTAAAGAAGCAAGTATTTCTCCCTAAAATCCCTAAGAATATTTATTCAAAAAGCAGGGATTCTTCACATTGCAGTCTGCTGTTGTACACCTATAGCGTTTGAACTGGGGACTTCTCCAGGCAGCACCAGTAAAGCAGAAGGACTAAAGCAACTTTTGTACTGACAGTAACATCCATCGGAAGGGTTAGCTGCATCAGATTAATTGATTGTTGAATCTCTGATCTTCTTTCACGAGTCACATCTGTGAAATCGCATCCTAAACTTACATTGGAGGCAACTTTGTATTTACACTATCATGACACTGCTCACTTCTGGTGCACTTACGCTGAGGAGGAGCAAAGTGCTTTTGCAGAGCACATGCATTTTGCCTAGGCAACAGCGCATTTAGAAAAGATCGCAAAATGTTTGTAGCCTCTAATCCAAGAGATGAGAATGAGCTGTCTCTGCTCAGAGGAGCTCTAATTGGATTTCTGCATCTATTTAAATTAGGTTATCATCCAGTTGGCAGATTTCCTGCTTATTCCACCAGGGCGAAGTCCATCTCCGTAACTGCTATCAGTAACTTTCTTCTCCAGGGCATCCGAATGCAGTTCTCTGTCCGCATGTTCATTTATCACTGTGAAGTGATGCAGACCTCAAAATACGTTAATAAACTTTGGAGAACTGTTTTTAGGTGCCATTTAGCTGGACTCCTTATACTTGCCTCCAGTCAGGGTTTACTGCTTGGGAGCTGCCAAGACTAGAAGTGTACGTGGATAGTTGACTGACTGATGAAGAAACTCTTGCCTTAAAATAGGTGTTTCTTTCTAAGATATATTATTGTGACCTTCAAGATGTGTTGTCTGTGTCTCTACTACTCTATCTTCATAACTGAACCTTTCTGGTGGAAATGAACTGGAAGAGTTCAGATGGTCTCTGGAACCCTTGGCGTCGCGACATATGGATGCAATTTTTTCCCCTGCTCTATTTTCATTAGCTTTAAAAGTCTCCAGCTCAGTCACGCTGGATGTGTGCATCAAGCATGGCAACATGACAACACCTCTCCAAAAAAAAATACTGTTTTTCTTCTTTGCCAGGCACGTGCCCATCTCTTGGAGAGGTCCCATTCCTCCTTCACCATGACCTTACTATGTGATTTAGCCTATGATTAACCGGCCAAAGCTTATACGTCAAGGGACCGTTTGCTGCAGCTAATCAAGTCGCTGATATGTCCTGTTCAAAGGTATCGGTAGTGGCTTCCCAATGCAGCTTGTGTGGGAGTTCCTCGGAGGTGCCAGATATTTCAAAGCAGGCAAATTCTGTCGGCAAGAGCCAACTTTTCCTTACTGAGCATGCCAACGTTTCCAGTATCTAAAGCTGCTTTTTTTGTAGGATGTAAAATACTAACCTAGAAAACGGGTAAATTGAGATTTGTGGGGTGAGACACGTTAAAATACAAGAGTTAACAAAAACCCCACGTCACTTGCTTACGGTATTTTTGCGCCGACAATGTTTTTCAGCGTAGGTGAAAGGAGAATTTAACTTTTCTCTTAAATTATTTCACATTTTAAATGTCAATGCTAAAACATAATATAACGAGCAACAGGGTAAACGAACTGTGTTTTTTACTGATATATTTAGAAATCCTAACTAGAGCTGTCTGTCAGCACATTCACTACAAAGCTCCTCTACTCCCATAACTAAAAGTTGTATTTAAATACAGGCAAGGTTTTAGGTTTAGACGAGGGCACAGTTGATTTCCCTGCTGCTAGTGTCTTTACTCAAAATGTCAGTTTAAAAAATTTCAGTGTACTGTGCTAAAGAACATATTCTTCCCCCAGCTACGACACAACAGTCTGCGCTGAAGATGTTTAAGGTCCTGCTCAATTTTTTTTTCCTCTTGGAATTTGAAGCCAAATGCACTGTGGGTTGTGTGCTGTTTAAAAAAAAAAAGAAAAAAAAAGGCAAGCACTGGATAGAAAATCATCAAGTATATTAAAAGGCCTTTCTTATTCCGTCCGGACTTGAACTCTACTCTATTTCCAGTTAATGGGATCAGAATAACTCTCAGGAGTTATATTTAAAATTCCCTTTAAGAAGCATTTAAAGTGGTCTTTGTCCATAGCCAAAATAAATGGATAACGTAGAGTCATCAGCTATTAATGACATTACAGTCCAAACCAGACCCAGCATCTGCTGAAAGGTCTAGGCTTTTCTGCGCTGTCCTGCTCCTAGGAGTGTGCAAGCCTTAAAAGAGGATCCATTTATTTGTTTGCAGGCTTAATGGTGTCAAGACATTATCCAGTATTACCTACTCTAGAAAGCTACAGTTTTTGTTGCATTGCTGTCATGCAAAAAGTATATACTGCTGTATTTTGGAAACATTTGTTATTATGCTGCTAGCCTTTAATGCAAAGTCTCCTGGAGCGGCATGGGGGGAAGCCCCCACCTTTCTACATTTTTTTTGGAATGTATGTGTTTCCCACTGCTTTTTATTTCCACATTGTCACATTTTGGAGAGGAAAACACTTTTAAACATTACACGGTGTGGATTGTAAACAGATGATTGTATTATTTGTCTGGACTCTTGCATTTGCTTATCCTGGATCAGAGGCAGTAGTTTTCCCACGTTTCTTACCGAAATTAGCTGAATGCTGTGTGGAGGAGTACTGATATGGAAGCTCCCCAAAAATGTAGCATTTCAGGGTAAATTTCTACAAATATGCTTGCTGGATTTGGTTGGTGGAGAGATGCAATGGATGTACGATCGGTGTATTTAATTTATTTGGATTTTTACAGCATTGATGAAACAGCGCAAGGCGAAATGCTGCTGATGGTAATAGCTCTGAGCAATGTTTACAATATCAGCAAATAATGAGCACTTATCTCTGAGGGAGCTGCACTTTTACTGCCTTAAGGTTCAGCCCTGGTGGCAGGCATCGCGTGTCCTCTTGGTCAAACTTCTGTAGATCTTTCCCTCTTAAATACAGTGCTTTAGGTCATTTGTAGCAGTTTGCATACCGTCGATGGTTGAGGTTCTAGAAAAAAATGCGTTTTTCCCACATGTGTGGTGAGCATAAAAGTTTGTATTGAAAAGTGTTTTAAAAAAAAGAGTTTAGAGAGAGAGGAACAGCTAAAGAAATTCTTGTAGACTTTTCCCTCTCCACTGTAAAGTAAATACAATATGTAATTTTTTGCATAGACATTTTCCAGCCTTATTTGCCTGGTACATTGCTTTTTGGTTTTGCTCCAGTAGGCTGTTCCCAAATATTCTGTTAGTGTTGCCTAAACTGAACTCGAGTCTCTTTTTTTCCTGGTCCACCTTTGTTAAATCAACTATTCCCAGTAGTATGTTCCCTGGAAAACCATACTCGTGTAGCTACTATAGCCTTCTTTTGACCTAAAGTTCATGCAAGCCCTGTTGCAAACTGATGCTCTACCAATGCAGTACGTTGCAGAAATGTAAAGCCCTCCTTGAAAACTTCCCTAGGTCTATATTGCAGTAATCTTTCCATCTGCACGTATGTTTTTTCCTGTCATTAAAGTCAGCAGGCAGCACTTCTGATGTTGAAATAGGACCTTTTGGGATGAAGATTAACACTTTAATATTTATCATATGTGCCCGAAGGTACGAATCTAGCATAGAGTGTGTGGCTTTTTTTGTGCGTGCTTTGAGTTAAAAGGTTGAGATTACTATTAACTTTGCTGTTTATAAAATGTAAACTACAGACAGAGTAACAGTCTATAAAACAGTGTTTCGTATATAACTGCGTATACTGCAAACTACTATAGCAGTAACTTTGCTCCTTATCTAGGGCTGCATAACACTCCCAACTGTTTTATCGCCTCTGCTACAAAACAAGATTTTTTATTTTCTGCATTCATGCATATTTGAGTAGCCAACAGATGTTAGCAACAGGGCTTTGAGCAAAATGCTGGGCCAGATTCTGCATTTCGCTGTGGCCACAGCAATAAAGTAAACCTTACTACGAGCCTTTTCTGGCACAGCTGCGGTGCGGCTTCTGTGCCGAGCTCCTACCTGCTGATGTGGGAAACGCGGCTGGATTTTTGGGGGCTCATTAGCTGTTGTGCTCACTCGCTGCCGTAGTTAGTGGCCAACACAGATCCACCGGGTCTGATTTGGCTGGAGGACTGCACCAGCCCACAGTAAGGGATTAGGAGGTGCATCTGTAATTTAAAATGTATTTATGTGCTTTTCTTCTAAGGAGCATCTCTCTTGCAACCAGTAGTATAGATTTTCCTGAATTACGAAAAGTTTTCTAAAAATAAGGTGCTTTTTGCATGTTTTATGAATTAACTTGTACCTACCGTTGCCTTATTCCTTACCTTGATAGACTTAAACTGATTTGGGAAAGGCTATATTGGAGAGGATTGTGCCTTCTTTTTTTTTGAATTGCTCATCATGTCTCCGTTGCACTTAATCATTAATTTCTCAGAAAAAAAAGTGATGGCTTGCTGCCAGGTTCCCTGCCTCTGGAGAGTAAAGATGACAACTGCTTTCTCTTCTGACTGACCCTCCGCATTAGGAGCCATTCAGTTCGCAATTAAGTAAATATTCATGAAAATGCACTCTTCTTGAAATAGGGTCATTTGGAAAAAGTCCGTTGTACTACAAATAGCGTAGGCTTATTTTATTTGCAGGTCATCTCCATTAGAGACTTGAATTGGAAAATAGAAAATAAATACCCTTAAAAATTAAAAGGACTAATGAAACAACTGTGTCTTGTTGAAATGACTACTTCTGAAGGCATGAGCACGTATGTGACCATTTTCAGTGCTTTTTGTATTGAAATACAGACTCATATATAAATGTGTCAGGGATAGATGCCATTTACCTGAAATATTTTTGTGTGAGTTACCGAAGGAAAACTGTTTAATAAAATCCAGAAGAAGCTGAAGGACGGTGCTGTGCCAAGCACGTGGGAATGGTAATCTACATTGCATGAATAATTTTTTTGTATTATTAGCCTGACGAATACTCCCATCCATGGAACAATAGAGTTAATCTTACTGTAGCTATGACGATGTATTTTTAGTATCAACTAATTTTCAAATAGTTCAAGCTAAGCTTGTCTTTTTTTCTTTTTAAGACAGATGGAAAATTTACTGAGGAAAGGGTTTTTAGCTTCAAACTACAAAACGTACTATGGTATGATGTGAATGCACTCGTAAACGTGGAGCTTGATTCACGACGTGCTTGTTCCTACAGCGAGACGCTGCTTGTGGGCATCTGGAGGTGCTTTTATCTCCTGCTACTCTATTTGTATTTGAAGTCTCATTATTTAAGGACAGCTGGTTAAAGTAATACTTAATTTTTTTTAATGTTCAGATGTGGCAGAGTTATTATCCGGACTATTCTATGGAGACATCTAATTTTCATATGCTTGGTTTTGGCAGAGAAACTATGTTATCGGTGTTGTGGCCGGCATGCTTTTTGTCTTAATGGTTGTATTCTTTTATTGACATTAAAGGGGGTGGAATGACTTAGTGGGCCCCTGAGCTTTAATCTCTGCAAGACCTCTGTGTTGAAGGATCGAAGCTTTTTATGCTGTGACTCTGTTAGTTCAGAGATCCTCTTAGAATAGAAGAATACTATTAAACTTGCAAATTCCCATAGTTTGCTCCTGTTTTATATGTTCTACTGCTTTTCCCCCAAATGAACTTCCGATGGATTTTTTTCTTGGCCTCCGTGCTGCTCCATCTCCATCAAACAGGCCAAGTTTTCTGGATTCCTTCAAATTCTTCCCTGTACTCGGTTCCTCCAAGAAAACCTTTTCTTGTTATTGTTGGCCTCTAAATTAACAGAGGAGCTCCAACCTCAACCATCTCTGAATTCCCTCCAGTCTCCTGTGGATATTTCATAAACACTCCGCTTGAAAGACTGACCTTATTTTATCAAGGAGAAAGTCTCATTTTTGAGGCTTGGAATGAAAGAAGCGGCTGAAACTGTAGTGCTGGTTGATATGACTAATGTGAAAGCTTTTATTATGCCTTCTCCTTTGGCATGCAGTCGGAGTAATGCTAATAATTAGTGCCTTTGTTATGAGAGTTTTGGGGACCTGTGGGGGTGGCTAGGACTGAAAGAGCAGTATTTAGTCAAGTCGTAGCCTAGAAAGACTGCAGTCTCACTGTAGCACAGAAGAACAAGCAAGTGGGGAAAGCAGGTTATCTGTCATCTAGTCAACCTTACACATTACCAGCCTTTCATTACCGAAGGCGAGAACAGCGCTGGCTTTTCTGGTGGCTTTTATTTGCTTGCAGTAGGGAATGGGAATGACGCTATGTGGAGTCGGATAAGATTTCACAAGAGCAAAGTGTTTTCATAGCAGTCTGATTCTTTTTTTTTTTCTTACAAATGGTCCTGAAAAGTCTGGTCTGCTTCACGTCCTGCACTTTGGTTAGGTCAGTACTGATGGACTTTGATATGAAGTCGTGTGTTTTGTTGAAATAACTCCAAAGCAATCGCAGACATAATAATTCTAAATGTTAAAGAACTAAGTCTACGCTGTGTATAACCTTGAGGTATACTTTAAACACTGTAACACAGATGTCATATCCCTAAGGTTGGCTTTTTTTTGGACTTTTGAAGCCCCAGTTTGGCTGTCTTTCAAGAGAGCGTGATCCACTAACATACCTTTTTTTTAAAAAAAGCTTTTTAAATTTGTCTATGTATTATTTCAACAAGACAAAACTCATTCCAGTGCCTAAGTTTTGCAGGTTGCAGTTGTCCACCTGGGCTATGTTCACCTTAGCAGTTTGTTCAGCCCACTGAAGTGGATCCGTAGAGTGAGAAACTGAGTGCTGAGGACCTGGTGTCCACTCTGGATGTGTTTCAGGGCTTTTGGTTTGGTCTAGGTCTAGTCTGATCCTATGGATTGAACCTGTGCTAGTGGTTGAAGCAGAAAACTGGGTGAGTGGGGATGACTGGGAGCTGTACCTCAAACACGTTCCTGGTGTGCATCTACTTGTGTTTGCGGGTGCAAACTAACTGGTGGCAAAGCCTTCTCCATGAGCTTATACAGCGAGGTTTTAATGAAAACTCTGTTAAAGGTTGGCTCACTCCTTGGATGCTCTTTGTGTGTTTTTTAATTTAGCTGCTTATAACAATAGTTTGGAGTTTTTGCGCCGAAGTATTGTGTGATGGTATCTCTGGAAACCCCTTAAATACCACCTCCAGAAAGTAAAAGCCAAGCAAACTTATGGGGAGAAGGTGTATACATATGTATTCCCACAGATGCAAAGTTTTAAAGGTATCAAGCAGATGGCTCAGTAGCAAATATATCGCTTGGAAATGATTTTCCTTTTTAATTATCCTATTTAAGCCCTGGTTCTTATGCATTTAGTATCTTCAGCTGTTCATTTGCACAAAGTTGCTTTGGGAGGCTTTTTTAAAATATGTATCATAATGTTGTAGTTACGCTGCATTAGCAGATAGATTAAGTTGGACTTGATGGTCTGAAGGGAATATTTGAGGGTTTGTTCAGCATATTGACTAGTGTGTCAAGTCTTAGCAGTAGTACCTGAGAGTGACACAGCGTGTGGGGAGCACTGTGGTAGTACAAATTAACAAAATCTCAGGAAAATCAGGAAGAAACACCTAAATGGTTTGGTTCTTCCTTTTGTAAGATTATAGTTGCAGAGGCATTTCTGGAGAAAGTGGTTATGCTGCATATCCATTTGCATAGTCTCCTGGAGAACGCTGGGAGGGCACCTCAATTTTCTATTTTCAGAAATGGCTATTTCTCTCCTAAACTCTTCTAAGAGTGAAGAACTTCAGATTTTTAACACAGTCTCTTTCAAAACCAAAACTGCTTGCATAATTTTGTGCATACAAGTAAAATTTTTTGAATTTTCCACTAATGAGCAATCAAAAGAATGAATGGTGGTGTTATTTCTGCAATGATGGTGTCTCCTCTGAATCTTACTGCCTTTGGAGTTTGATTAATACGGCATGCGAGGGCATTCTTTGAGTATCTCCTGCTTTTATATTCCCCAGTCTCTGTAATTTAATAGAAAATACAATCAACTAAGTAAAAGCTTTAAATTTCTTGTTTGTATTTCAGTTCTGTACGTGGAAGATATTTCAAGTAGCTATGTTAGTCTTTGAAGTTATAGACATGAAACTCATAGCTAGAAGGATCTTGCAATCACATGGAATCTACTCTTTAATTCAAAACTCGGCCTATCTAAAACTTATTTACAAGGTTAACATTTAAGTTTTTTTTGTTGTTTAGTCCTTTGTGGTTGGACTTTTATCAGGTTTGGGGGAAAAATTCTGGAGTTTTTGCAGGAAAATACTGGCATGCTGGGACAGTGCGGTTGGGCTAAACCTCACATGCTACTAATAAGCTCAGTTGAAGCATGTGGATAAATCTTGCCTTTCTTCTTGTAGGTCCAAGGAACTAATAAAGGAAGCAATCCTTGACAACGACTTCATGAAGAATCTGGAACTGTCGCAGATCCAGGAGATTGTGGATTGTATGTATCCCGTGGAGTATGGCAAGGACAGCTGCATCATCAAAGAAGGAGATGTGGGGTCCCTGGTGTACGTCATGGAAGGTATGGTTTAAAGTGCTAATATTTGACGTTGCTCTGTTCTGTTTTTTCACCACATAGAGACTAAAACGTGCAGGGAAAAAAATCACTTCGAATAAAGAGATTAAGGACACCATCTAAATATGTTTGGGAAATTGCGTGGACTACTCTTGCCTGGAAAAATTCATGCTAGACTTGTCTATCTCCCTGTGCACAGAAAGATGGCTAAAACTCTTAACTTAGCCCTGAGATACATTGGAATGAACCTCCACCTACATATAATCCTTTGGCTTTGAGGTGATTGCTTGCTTTTAAATTAAGGATTTAAAAAGGAGAATGATGTTACAGAAATGGGAAATGAGACTCGACTGTCTCATTGGACAAGGAGAATATAATAATACCTCCCTACCTTATAACACACTGAGAGTGAGTTGATGAATGTTAGTAAAGCATATTGGGATCTTTCCAGAAGCAGTGTATTGTGCAACTAAAAATAGTAGTTTTCTGCCTTGTGCATGAAATGTGCAGTATATGTAGTTTAGCACACCTGACGTGTCACAGTGATGTGCTGCATTAGGGTTTTATTTTCTGGTGGAACAAGAGAGAAGTGAATGTTCTATTATTTTTTGGGAGCCATCAGATTTCTGAATCTTATGACCAGACCCTTAGAGATGTTGTCAGTGCGTTGCTTCTCCAAAAGGTTAGCTATTTGTGTTTTGTATCCTATTCTTTCGAATTCCCTGAATCTCTCCATGTCTAATCAGGCATATTTTATATACATACACACACACATATAAATGTGTGTGTATTTTTTTTTTTTTAAAGCAAGTGTTGTCTACTATAGCATCCCTTTTCTGTCAGTGGCTGGTGGTAATGAGTTCCGACACTAATGGCACTTTTAATTTAGCTAGTACAACAAATAAATTCTCAGTTTGATTTGGTGCAGTGCAAATGAGTAGATGCTTATACAGTCTCTTTTTGCTCCTTACCAGAGCTGTCTGGTAGACTCATGAGCATTTTGGCCATAAAAAAACATCCGAGAAGAATGGAGGTTTCCCTCTTGTCTGTGCCTTTTGAGCAAATATGGGAAAACGACAGATGATGTATAACGTGTGTGTGTGTTAATGTATGAGTACATGCAGAAAATAATGTCTAAGAATTTTCCTTTAAACAAGAGGATTTTCAAGGCAGTAAAGGATTCTTTTAAACATAGTTTCCTGCCAAACTCTTAATGCTGTATGGTTGCAAATGCTCTCTGCTAGTTTCCCAAAACAGCTTTAATGTTCTGTCCTTTTAAGGTTAAGTCTTTTCTCGGGGCACAGATTTAATTCCTTCAGCTTTTAATATTTATACATTTTGCACATTCAAATGGTATTTTGCATTATGAAGTAGTTAGCAGGAGATTCCAAAGCAAATCATGATAGGTTTCCACCCCAGCGTTACATGGAATGATTTAGGTTTTTTAATCCTTTCTTTGAATGTGGAAACTATTTTAATGAGGTGCAGTATCTGTCCTATCGCTCATAACAAGCTGCTTTAAAACAGTACTTGAATGGTACCTTTTCATGGTAAATGTGTGAGGATGTGGGGATTTTATTATGCAGTTCTGGTTCAGTTTTCCAAAACACTGCCAGTTCAGAGGCACGTCTGCCATGTGGCTGGCTCCAGACATTGCGTTCAACGTTGTCCCTTGACAAAACCTTGTAACAACAAAACACTTTCAAAATGAGCAGGTACTTATCTCCTATTAAGTGTCTTCACATCCTTCGGAGAAGTCTTTTAGGGGCTTTACGGGCAGACCTCTTCCCAGTACAGTCTTGGCAACTAAACATGGCTTGGTACTGGGACGACCCTTTATTTAATGCATCTGATGCTGTGCTGCTCCTGTGACTATCCTAAATTTACCAGATGTTTCTAATTGCTGCTTGAAGCTCCAGCCCTCAGTTCTTGATCCCTGTCTCCTAAAACAACTCGTGTCAAAGGCAGCCTCATGTGTTTCAGGCTCTTCAGCTTATTCTTGTTCTTCCTGCAGCATTCTCTGGAGGACAGCAGGACTTGGCTCTGCCCCAGTCTCCTCCTTTGGTCTTATAACTTAATTTATGATTATTTAAATAGCTCCCTAAATATACAGAATGCTTTACAAACAAAATTATGAAGAGTTTATAGTCTATGTTTAGATATAATGCAATGAGTGGTAATGGAGCGAGCTGGAAGATGATGTTATCAGTGGGTTGGGTTATGGTTATGACAGCAGGCTCATTTGTTCCTTTTGGCTTATTATTCTGTATCTTCTCAGTTGCTCCAAAAACAAACAAAACAAACCAAAACAAAAAAAACCCTGGCTATAAACTATCCTTTACAAAGCTCTACTGGAAAAACCTTTCTTAATGAATCTCCTAGTTGAACATCAATACTTTATTTTCTCAAAAATCACATAAACACTGCAAATACTTCTTCCATGGATTCTTTTTTCCTTCTTTGTTTGGCCTTATAAGCAATTTTTAATCATATTTATCAGAGTTATGTAGAGCATTTGATAATAGTTACTCATGCATGTTTCTAATTTATGGTTTCAGCACTTAGATACAGCCTCTTGCCAGAAGTCTGAGTTCTATCTTGGTGATGTTTCCTTAGATTAAATTAAATCATAACTTAAGATGGATTTGAAAACATCCATCACTTTCACTGTTACTTTCCATGCTATCTTTTATCATTATGGAGCCACAGTAATCTGTGTTTCGAATTTTGCCTTACCCCATAAGGCTTATTAGATGTGAAGACTCTACTAATCTTGGCGAGACCTTTATAACTATGATCCTTTGGGATTTTGGTTCTTTCACCATGGATGTTAAAATATACATCTGTGTGACACTTGCTGAGTTCAGCGAATCTTAAAAGCTGGATCGTGATAATTGCTGAGCTCCAAACTCTTGCTGCTTTGCTGTGGCTTGAATTTGCTTTATGAAGGTGGTTCTAAGGCTTGCTGTAGTCCTTGGGGTGGGAACGACCATGTTTTGTACCTTATTGTACCTTAGCAAATGACAACACAAAGGTTCAGGAAAAGGATTGTGACTCCACTTTTCCATTCCCTATCTGGTTCTAGCAGAAAGGTAATTTGCTGCTGGCCAATACTAGGTTTGCACGTAGTCATTTTTAGGCATGCATTTTCCCAGCCATCTCCACAACAGCAGGCTTGGCATCTGCAGAACTTTCTTCTCCTGTCATGTGCTGTCATCCACGTGATGACTTAAACTCCGTATTCTTTATCCCATTATGGCATGCCTTGCATTAGTCTTCCTGCTCTCCTGTATTTCTCTTTATCATCAGGAGCCAGAGCAGCAATGGTAGGAACAGACTGGCCTCTAGAGATGGAAAATTGGCGAATACAGTGAAGTCTGAGAACGCAAGAAGAAAATCTTTGACACATAATAGATGGAATAATGAAACGTATGAAACTGCAGTGCTGGGCGGGAAGAAATGAAACACAATGTAGGAAAATAGATATTGGGGTATATTGGGAACTGAATTTTAGATGAGGGAGAGAAGAAAATTGAGGGAAAGATACTCAGAGTAGAAATGGTGAAATACTTGCAGAGGGAAATTCAAATGAGATAGCGTGTTCAGAGAGAGACTGTTCTTATCTGCAGTATGCCAGATAGAAGCAAGCGTGGAGTTTGAGAAGCAGGGGCATGCCTCTCATGTGCCGTGGTTCAGCTAGGTCAGGTTTTGTCCAGTAGTCTCAAAAGGCAAGAAAATACCCAACAGATTGAGGGACTTCCCATCCAAACACTCCCCGGCCTGAGATGTGCTAATCTGGGAACTCACTTTTTTATGGTGTTGGTATAGAATAGCTCTTAATGTGCATAAGGCAATGAGAGAAGTTCTGTTAGTCGTCTCCTCCATTTTCTAAACCCAATAACTGAGAATATGCTCTGTTCTTATTAGAATGTATATTGTTCTAAGGGTAGTTGGGCAGATTTTTTTGTCCTTAAAACCGAGGTTTTTTTCAGAGCCAGAGAAGGTTATCTCCACTAGTCAGTTGTATTCTGCCTCTAAAATTAGTCAACCGCCTCCAGTTATCTTTGTTTAAGAAAAAAAATGTTTTTCCAAGCTCTAGTTTTGCAGGTTTGCATTGGTTGACTTAAAGCCTCCTTTGAGTGTAACATTTTTTTTACAGTTTTCTGAAAGCACTTAAAAATGTGAAAACCTGAAAAGGTCTCTCTCTGAGATGGGGGAAAAAGCAGCATTTTCATGCATCTAGATCTCTACCGTGTTGACAGCTTTGAGTTATGTGTGGGTGTTACCTCTCACTAATGAGGATAAATGTGATATCCCACATCTAAAACCAAATGTTTCCTCTTGTGCTCCCTCTCCGTCTGAACCTGTCAACTGCAGTATGTCATATTTGATGGTTGTATTATGAAAGGAAAATGTATCGGCAAAGCTGTAGATAAATCAGGTGATAATGTACAAGTTCTCGGCTCTCATGTGAATAGCAGTCGTGCCATTATAAACAGATGTTCTGATTCTTTTAGAAAATGTATTAATAGGTCTAAAGAGCACCACTTTTATGTTTGTTTCGATTCCCATGTAGTATAGAGAAATAGAGTGAGCAGGGTGAATGAAAAGGCTTATTGGTCTTCCTACTGTTAAAATACTTGAATTGACTTTTTTGCTTTTTTTTTTTTTTTTTTTTTTATGGGGTTGG
>PTFA01000066.1:3512408-3589366 GCA_003342895.1 Casuarius casuarius | reverse complement strand
GCTGTGACCTCATATGCATTAAGCACTTATTTTTGGTTGTATTGGTGGTAGCTGCTGTAACATCCTCCTTTGTTTGTTTTCCTGCAAGTTAATATTGAGGTTATGCTTCTGCACCAGAATTTGAGGATGTGAGCTGGAGAAGAAGAACCCTGTCTGGGCCCTAGCGCTGTAGGATGAGAAAGGAAGGATTGGCTTGAAGTGCCCATGTTTAGTAATAGCTGAACCTCCTAGAATCTCCCCAGCTTTTGTTTTAGTAATTTTTCCTTCTTTTATATTTGCTTTTGCTTTGTCTTCAGTCCTGGAGAGTCCCCTTTTAAAGGAGACTGTTTTCTGCATCATTCTTTTGAACAGCTTCTTCAAAGCAATGAAACTTCTAATTGGGCCCTCCCGGGGGACCGTGTTTTCCTGGGAGTGCAGAGACGTCTTGGGAAGGACCGTATTCCTAGCACATGTGTGGTTTGCCAGGATTTCAAACTCCGCATTGACAGGGGAAGACAAAGTCTCTGTAGTCCTTTGAACTACAGAGAGAAATGCAAGAGGTCCTGGCGAAACGGCCGTCAGAGGCAGCAGAGCTGTCTGGTCTCACATGAATGAAATCCTCAGGGCCTCAAAGGAACTCTCTCAGTCTCTGGGGATCTTTGCTGTTGAATCAAAACCAAAGCAGGCGTGCAGATACTATCTGTCTTCCTCAAGATATCGACTCGCTGCTGCCTGCAGGTTCTCACAGCCTTTGCCCAAGTTTTGTGACACCGTAAGATATTATCATCAGTCTGTTGGCCAAGCTACTTATGCACATAATCACTTCCGAAGGTGTCCTGAAGTGCCTCACCCTTTTTCCCTCCTTATTGCTTTTGGCAACTGCGTAATTAAGTGTTTCTCTAACTGGACAGTGATCGCGTTAGACTCTTGGATGCTATATGCTATTACTTGCATATTCTGCATTCAGTCTGCCTTTGTCACCCTCCCTCTGACCCCTCTTTCGTCCCTTTTCCGCGGACTGCTCTCATAAGGATCTGATTTAATGGGACATAATTGCTCTTCTAGCCCTAGGGTCTTCTGAGTCAGTTCCTTTTCATCTCAGCAAAAGGATTGGGTAGGACTGTTTTTTTTGAAATGAAAGAAATGGAGATCAGAGACCCACTTTGGATTAAAGTAGGCTAAATGCCTTTGTTCCCTAGTGCAAGTCCAGAATAGTGAAATGGGGGCAATAACACTGCCACCTCAGTGGAGAGACTGTATCATGTCTCTTGACCTTCACCACGTTTATTTTCATATTACATTATATCCTGCTTGCAAAAGGTCCCTGGGTTTATTATAATCTGCTACAATTGCCATTGCAAAGTCCAGATGTGTGATCTTCTCCTGGCCCTGTTGGTATTCACCGAAACTGTGGAGGTGGTAATCATTCATCTCAGAAATCTGCAGATAGTTTTTGTAGCTACTTGGTGAAGGGATGCTGTCTGGATCAAATATCAAAATCTCTCTAGTCCAGTCTGTCTAGTTTTTAGTTTGTTTACTCTCTGGAGCTAAGAGCAAATATGCAGGTTCTGGCTGAGTCAAGCCAGAGTCATTAGCAGAGCTCTGTCTCTGCTGGAGTGTCTCAGGTTAGTCTCACGCTCGGAGATCATACTCTAAGAGATGGAGTTGGCCCCCTATAGTGTACGGATTTGCCTGGTTGCATAGCATATGTTGTCATGGATGTCCAAATAATATCCTCACTACACTTTCTCAAGATCTCTGACTCTTCAGATGACCAGGAAGTTCCAGCCTTCTTGATATAGGGCCAGATATCTTCAGCATTCTTCCAAATATATTCCTGGTAGCGTAGCTGGGTCCTCCGTTTCCACTTTCCTGCATCTCCCGAGGATCTTCAGGGAAGTAATGATGGGTGCGCCCACTGTAATCAGGTCTTTTCTAATACCGTTAAGGCAATTCTGGTTTTAAGACTTGTTCTGTCTTTCAGTATGAGTGTTTTGTGTTTTGGGGCCTACCTCAGTCTCCAAACCTCTCCTCAAGGGATTTGGATCTGTCTTCCTAAACAAACAGCAGAAAGTTGCATCTCATAGCACAGACGTTAGATGACTCGTGAGACTGGAGAGCGTTTACTCTGTGTCCGTAAGGAGCAGTGAGTAGGAAGGAATCAATTGCACATTTATGGTGAAGTGGGATTTTCTGTGCAGCACACCAACAAATCATTAGCCTGTGAGGAAGCTACCTTTCACATGAGTTTCCAATAGTTTTGTGAAAACATACTATGGCAGCAGTTCCTATTTAATGTCTTCTGCTTCTTTTTCTTCATCATGCTATTGTACAGTTGGTCAGGAGTGAGACCAGGGTTTTTCCTGCAGCCAGAGATACTGTTCCTCCCTGGATTCTTGCAGCCTCCCTGGATTAGCTATTCAAATCTTTATTTTTCTGATGGAGATGAGTGGTTTAGTGGTCATCTCTCCTCTGTTTGGGAAACTTTCATGCTGTCTTGGCTGATCCCTCCTCAAATCACGCATGTCTGGTGAGACCATGAGGTATCAGGGCAAGACCCTGTTGTAAGGCCCTCTGTGGTTAAGATGTTCCCTAGTATAGATGTCTTCACTCAAAAGATCACCATAGTGGACAGCAGACTTTATTAGGACCTGCTGGAGAGACCAAAGGCAGAAATATTTGTTATCATTCCAGGTGAGCAAGACACCTCATATTATCTCTGAGACATGTTTCTGTACTGGTGATGTGTGCTGCTGCCCGGAGTTGTGTGTGCATCTTTGCGTAAGCAATGCACCGTTGCTCAGGCTTCCACGTGGAAAGTGGCCTTTGGTAGAGCCTTTCTGCAGTCGGTGCTTTTGTGGGACTTGAAGACCATCCCTTGGGCAGTCCAGCTGCGTGAAAGACTATTCCTAGAGCTCCTTACAATATCAATTTACATATGGGCCAAAGGAGCCTCAAAATGTGCTGTCTATATGGGTGTTCACACCTGGCACTGGCTCTCCTGTATATCAGAGTCCTGGGGAAGAGCTTGTGGGGCAGAGGAGCAAAGGGGTAAGATCTCAAAATATTGGGTGCTAGTAAGTAACTTTCCTTCTTGCTACGGTTGCCTTTTTGTTCCTATTTCTCTTAATTTATGTGGAGCTGACTCCACCTCTGTCTTTGGAGATACTCAGGTTTGTTTCTAATATTAAGCTGACGCTTTGAGACTCTGTTTCTTGTCTAGTCTTTGTATTTGCAAGAAATAGGTTTAATGTTATGTAGAGATGTGTTCATCTTAAGATAACAGTTTTATTTTTGGTACTGTTTAGTGATTTCACTCGTATATTGCTCTACCCGTAATTCCAATCATGCCCTTGGCTAGACATATGATTAAAAAAACCCAATAACTTCGTGCGGATATTTATATAAACTGTGTCCTGATCTACTTGGAAATCCTGAGAAGATTTCATTATAAATGATGCTAATACTCAGAAAGTGTTTTTAGAGACTGGCAGCATAGGAACAATAAAAAAGGCTTCTATGGCTTGTCAGCCGCATGCTTTTTTATTGATGCAGTGTGAAAACTTGCAGCTCTAGAAAATCACCATAACTTATACACTGAATCAAAGAAGCAACTGTACGTTTCCCGCAGCAGTCTTAGTCTTATTCTAAATCTCCTGTGGCATTTAAATGAGGACTTCATGCATCTTAATAGTTTTTTGTGAGTTTTACATGTACAAAAAGCAGTCAGCATAAAATTGGAGCAGAAACCTGTTTGGTCTTTGTGAAGGTTTCTTAACTATCACTTATGGAAATCGGGCATTATACCCACTAATTCCATTTGGAATTACTACAATTGATGTTAAATTTTTTTTCAAAACCCCCTTTTTTGCTGGGAGTAAAAATGTTGGTTATTTATTGGTAATAAACAATAAGTGTTTATAACATAGTATTTTTACATAAATAGGTAAAATGCAGACTTGTGTGGCTGCTAACCCTATATTAAAATGGTTTGGTGTTGGACTATTAAGCCTGCCCTATATGAACGCTGTTGGAAATATATAGAAAGAAACACTTAAATAGTGTATCAAATTATAACTTGTTTCTAGCAGTCTTCCAGGTTACAGCACACCAAACGCTCAGCTACTCTGTTCACTTACTCTATGTGATATTAGAGCACCGTGCATGTAGCCGGTCTTAAATCAGATATTTATGCACTGTTGTTTTAAAATGTAGTACGATACCAATGGAAGTCTTACACCATTTTAGATCTTGTTTTTTTTTTTAATTTCACAGTATCTTAACAGTTAACTCCTCTAAAGATAGTTATTTCCTCATACCAGTGACAGAGATGGATGAATAATTGAATAATATGAAGAATTTTCTCATTATCACGGTGACAGTGTATTATAGGCAATGATTATGCTCCTGATTAGATAGAGGTTGATATTTGTTCTGTATGAAGTAATTATTGTTTTAAAGCTACAGAATTAACTCTTATCACTTTAAATAATAGCACAATAAGAACGACAGAGGTGTATTAATGTAGTACTATGATACTTCTTCAGTGTGTTACACGATATTCTCCTTACCCTTTCTCCTAAAAAATAATTCAAAGGAAAGGGAAAGTCAGTATATGTCTTTTCATATTGCACTACTTTCATATGAGTCATTAGCAAGATTGCTGAATCAGAGCAAAACAGGGCTTAGAGAAGGAAAGATTATCGTGTTTTAGAAGGACAGCAAGAGCTCTCCTAAGTCCTGGCTCATGTGGCTATGAAAGGAAGTTTCATAGAAAGATCACAAGTACCAGAAGAGGAGCTTATGAAGTGGGAATGCAGTCGAACGGTGTGCAGATGGGAGTAACACAACGCTGTCCGTGCCCTCTTTCCCCCTCGGACAAGCACAGGGAAATGCCGGCGCTGCCAGCGAATGCCTGTCCCGCCTGGCCTGTGGCCGTAAGGCAATTTCCATAACCGTGTGCAGAGCTGCTCACCGGTTCATCTGAACAAGCTGCACTTAAGAGTGATTATTTGATTAGTGCTTTGGATAAATTGAGTAATTAAAGCTTTTTGGCCTCTCCCGATGAAGAGGCTGAGGAAAGGCACTTTGCCAGCTTTGGCAGGGTGGTTGGTGACAGGGCCGCTTGCAGCGACCTGTGTCTCGCTGGTAGCTCCTGAGCACCATGTTTCATCCTCCCGGTACTGATGGACGTATGCTGAGAAGGCTCCTTTACTGTCCCTGCTGCATGTTAACAATTTAGGACCATCAGATAGTTCATGTTGGAAGGGACCTCAGGAGGTCTCCTGTCCAACCTCCTGCTTAAAGCAGGGCCAGCTCTGGGGTCAGACCAGGTTGCTCTGGGCTTTGTCCGCATGAGTCTCGAGAGCTTCTTAGGATGGAGACACCACAACTTCCTGGGGCATCCTGCTCCGCTGCTTCACTCAAATGTTGCATGGGGTGAGCAAATAATCTGTAGCCCACCCATGTTGATTTTGATGTACTGACAGCTTTTTAAAACTTATCTTATGGTAAGCAGTGGCAAAAGGATGTACTCAAACTTGAGGATATTAATTGCTTTAATCCTTTCTGAGTAATCAACGCCTGAGCTGCGGTTAGTTTAAGCCAATATATGTTTCTGGGGGAAACCACAACCAAATAGGAGCTAATGATTTTAGTCGTATCAAATACTTCCTTGTAGCTGTTTAAAGAATTAAAAAAAAAAAGAAGAAGAAGAAGAAGAAGAAAAAATCAAGTTTCTTGAGGTATTGCCAAACTCTGATCAGCAGAAAGGAGGGATGGTACAGTATAATAAGTATTCGTGTGCTTGACAGCACTCATATAAAGGTATCTCATGTGTCTCCGTCCTGTTGTGTGTCCTTCAACTTGGGCTGTCAGCTCTAGCTTCCCCGTTAGATTCAGATGAGAGACAACTCCTGGCAGGTTCCTAAACTGTCTTTAAATTTTACTGTTAAGATGACCTGAAAATATTTTCACTTTAAAAATGTTGCCCAGCTTTCTCTGGGATCTGTTCATATTCACAGTTATTTACTACCCTGGCTGTTTTACTCATCGTATCTGGAACTTCTCAGAATCTTAAGTTCCCATTTTTCAGTGTAATATTGAGCAAGGCTGGAGCAAATGCAGCAAAAGTTGAAGTCCTCATTGCTAGGGAGGAGTATCCAGAATTTACCAGATAGATATACTGTTCTCGTACAACTTGTTTCTTCTGCAGGCAGCCAAACATTTATTTTTCCCTCATATTCCTGTGCAGGGAAGAAAATGCATAGGGGTAACCTCAATTAAAAGGTTCCCAGTGTGTGAGAAACATAATGAATGTGTATTTTTCCTCATATCGATCATGTTCTATTAATTTTTGTGTTTCTGAGCAGTTATGCAGAGACCACTTCATCCCTAAGCAGGGTTTTGTTTACAAAATAAATTGGTTAGATAAAGACTCATTCATTTTATTAAAAGCAGCTGAAAAAGGAGGCACAAATGTCCCTCTCGTCTCCCCCACAGTTCCCTGACTGCCTTTTACTGAAACGCCCACAACTGAAATGTAAAATAAAAGGCCTTTTCATCATAATAGTATACATTAAAGTGCCTGGATTTTGACCTTTGTTTCTGCCCATTAAAATACATGGCTATATAATTTACTCTGTGTATGTAGATAGAAAGACTCTAGTGTTAGCAATCCAAACTAGTATTAAAGGAGCACTCGGTGCAAAATGTTCTCTTTTGTTAGCTGGCATTTGGTTCGTTTTGGATTGCTTGTTTACTTTTAAAGCTGATCTTCAAAGAAAAAAACCCCAAACCCCACTATCCAAGCCTCATTTCGTCAGACAAGTCCCTTAATACTGCTCTAGGACGTCTAAAGAGAGCCGAAAGTAAGCGGTTCGAGGATGAGGAAGGAGAGAAAGGTTTCCTGCTTGTTCTTTGCGCTGAAAAGTCAAATCAAGGCATCCCTACCTTGAGGTTTTGTGTGTGTGTGTGTGTGTGTTTTTTTTTATAATCTGTGATGAAAAATAAGCAAGTGAAAACAGGAAAATTGAGGAACTTTTGGTCTTTTGAACTCCAAGGTCTCTAATAATTGAAAAATGAGGTGAAATGGAGAGGGAGGAAGTTGGTTTAAGCTGTCTTGGTGACCCTGTGCTGCCAGGGGAGCTGACTCAAGTGCTCAGACTGACTCTCCGGTTCATACTCTGCACATATGATACGGTCCCTGAGCAGGCCGCTTCCCAGGGTAATGCACGGCAAACACCATTGCTTCTTGCTCTTCGGTGATGCTGCTTGTTCTGGAGTTGCTGCGAGTGGTAACTTGCAATCACCACTGTTTGCTGCTGCGGTGGATAGAGGAGGAGGGGGTAAAATGGGGAAACCCAGTAGCAATTCCTCCCTAAATCATGGAGACGAGAATTTAGAGTTTATCCCTGTTCCTTAAGTGCTTCACCTTGGTTGAACATCTTTATCCCAGGGAAATTCAGCCTAGGTTCATCTCCCCACTCAGATCAGTGGAAAAACTCCCACTGATTTGTATGGCAAAGGCTTTTTGCAGACCAGAAGTTAGACATGGCACAATCCGAGAAGTAAAACAGAAGGGGAATAAAGTCAGTGAGATGTGAAGATTTTTGACTGCATTCTTCAGCAGAGTGTGTTTTTTCTTTTCTGGTTTAATATGTTGGTTCCAGTCTCAAACTTCTGTGTAACCCTCGCAGATCAGTTTTGGAAAATTGAGATTTTTCTTCATATAAACAAATCTTTTTGAGATATCAAAACGTCGGATCAATGTTTGCACTGTGTTCTTCTAAAATAACAAACTACAATGTATCCCCGCAGCTGCTATTCCTAGCACATCTTGTCACAGATGATAATTAAATGCAATCTGAATATATACGAATTAAGATCGAAAAGCTAATAAAACAAGATGTTTGCCATCCTTGAGCTAAGTACTTTATATCTCCTTTGTTCGGACTGAAAACAGCTATTTTGTGAAATGACTGGAACGTGAAATAACTCTGTGTACGCTTTATCGTATTAACAGTAAAAGCCGCAGCTGATGCGTGAGATGATGCAGACTTTGAAAAGCAATAATCCCGTTGTAGTTACGCGGTTGCGTCCTTCCAGTGGAGATCCACAAGGGACTGTTTATCATTGCCTGCATGATAGAAACCCTTATCTGGAAGTAGGAGGAAACTTGAAATTCTTTTTTGCCTGGATTTATTTATTTTGTTGGTAATGATTTAGCTTTAGAGGCTTTGAGTTAACCGTATTTTGGTTGTCTCTTGTTCCTGAGCTGCTTCCACCTCTTATCTGGATTTGTCATTGCTCTCTGGAGAGGACGGAGATGTCTAGTAGCTTGTATGAAAAACTTTGTTCATAAGTAGCTGGAATCCTCGGAAAATATCTCTTGGACATTCAAGCGTGGGTGGTTTATACTTAAATGGGCCTTTTCAGGATGTTCAGCCCAAAACATTGTGTTCTTTGCTGTGTCCTCTTGTGGCAGCTCTTCCCATTTGCCAAGCAAGTCAAATGATAGTGTTGATAAATGGTCTTAATTAGGAAGCTGGGAACTGCCAGTGCCAAAGCCCTGCTAACTTCATCAGTGCAAACTCAGGACTAACGCCTGAGCTTTTGTGCGGACCTGCTATTCCTGTGGCTCACGGAGTGTTTTTTCACCCCAAAACCTGGTGGTTCAAGTGATCCATTGAAGTATATAGTAGTCTATGGGCTAGACACTCCACCATGGCTGAGAAACTTTCACTTCCCAGTATAAACCTTTTAGAGCTGTGTGGTCAAAATGTCCTAAAACGACAACCATCTCCAGACTTCTCCTTTAAACAGTGGTTTCCTGTGTTGAAACCGGGATTGAACGAAATTCGTGGAAGGTTTTGCCGAGGAATGTGTTTATTCCCAGCCGGTACAAGATAAGAGAAGGATGCATGCTCGGTAATGCTCCCTCGGAGGGAGCAGCAGGGCCTCCTGAGCTGCATGATGAATGAAAAGAAAGGAAGTTTATTTTCTGCTTTTAATCATCGGTTCCTGCTTGTTATCATTTGTCACTAAAATATCTTCTCGGTACATTGTTTTCCTTCTTGGAAAACACAAGCCTTTTTCACAGACCTGGCTTAGCTGAAAATACCTAAGAACAGTGCAGAACTAACCTTGCTCGTAACTGCCTCTCAGTGCAAGACTAGTAAATAAATTAAACTCTGATCAGACAGATCGTGATCGTCAGGAAATAGAAGCGTTTTGGCTCACTTTGGTGCTTTTGGTGATGGAGGGAAAGCTGGAGGTGCTGGGGAGAGCTGAGAGGTCTCGGAAGGTCCCCTTGCTGCTTTGCCTCTTTAAATTTGAACACTGTTTTCAGCTTTCCAGCTTACTTTTGTAAAATAAATGTCTTGCTTAACTGTCAGAATAAGCAGGGCTGTCTTTTCTTGTTGGAATCATGCTGGGAGGAGGCTGGGAAGCCAAAGATGCCTTCTCAGTCTTTTTTTAATTTTTTTTATTTTTTTATTTTTTATTTTTTTTGAAAGTCTGGAGGATTTGGGGCCTCAAAGTGCATCCTTGGCAGCATCTATTACTGATATAGAGCAAAATGTAGCGTGTCCTTTCTGGTTGGTAATTGTGTGTCAGACCAGCAGGATCAGAAGAACAAGTGTGTTGGGGCCTCTTGGCCTGGGACCTCTGCCACGTTTGTGCTAGGTTTTGGGAAGGGCTCGTTTTAGGGCAAGTGGGCTTGCTTTCCTCTGCAGATGGTGATATTTGTCACCAAAAGGCAGTGTTTCTTTGTTTTTTGTTTTGTTTTGTTTTTTTTTTTGCTAGATCTTGCAAGATATCTGCTCATTTCTGAACTGAAAGTTTGCACTGACCTTTTTCTGCTGTGATTCTTAACAGTTGCTGTCCTGTATCGTTTGCAGGATAACCCCCCAAAAGTCTTACTCTTTCTTTTTTCTTTTTCTTCAAAGGTAGCCTAAAGCTAGCCCTGACATTACCACTCTTATTTCTCACCAAATTGTTTAAGAATTGGTGTTCTTGTTTTCTTAATACTGTATTTGAGCAATTATGACTGTATATTAGCATGCAGAGCCAGGTCCTTGGGTGACATAAACCAGCAAAGTACCATCTGCTGGGGATCTGATGGCCATTTCCATACTCTAGAAATCTGGTCCCATATTCTATGCTGGCTTTTAATGTTATTTACAATAGCGAGATGATCAAGTTAGATGTTCTCTTAAAATTTTGTGCTCAAATAATGGAGCTAGAAAGAGAAATGAAGGCTTATGGCAAAGCAAAACAGAAAATGCTCATGGCAAACTAAAGCTAATGGAAAAAAATGGTACCGTAGAATGGTGTATTTATACGGAGACATTCAGAGATGATTTCTTTTCACTGCTAGTCAGTAAGAAATGGAATTTATTAAGTTAAGCAACAAGATTAATGGCATTCCTTAAGTGAGCAATGTCTAAACTGGTTAAGGCTTAAAAACTCTCACTGGGCTGCTGTTAACCTTAAGTAAATGACAAGACTGATGTATTTTAAAGTGTAGTTTAATTTTCCAATTCTTATGACATAGAATTGGCATTTAGGATGCATTTTCCATAAATATTGCATTGTATTGCAGCAGAGGAAAAGACGTCGCGAAGGCTTATTTCGCTGCCCTACCATTTGTTATACACGGCATTCACAATATTATGCAGATCAATTGTCAAACTGCGGGATATCTGGGTTGAAGAATTGCTCCCATTTGAGAATAGAAATTAGTCAGTTCTTGCCTCTCATACGTTACAAATTAGAGATTTTTAAGAGCTCCATAAGGAGCAGAAAGAAGCATCATGTATAAAAGCTTACTATTAATAACTATATTCCATGTCAGGACTGCGGTGATCATTAATATCAGTGCTAAGTTTTCCTCCAGTCCTGTCAAAGACTTATTTATGCTGGCCTATGTTTGAATTACGTGGGTGTTTTGATCGCAGAATGAGCTGTGGTCCCTCCGCTCGAGCGAATGCTCTGATTTAGGTTCAGAAGTGGATTTTTGTCTCTAAGTTTTAAGTACTGATCTAGCACGTTGTGCCTCCTCATCCTGTTCGCGAGGCTGTTCGCTGCGTGCTTTGCAAACTTTACTCTCGGTGAACGCAACCTGGTTTAGCCTTGAGGCTTTCCCGTAAGCCTTGCGGAGTTTCCTAAGCCGGAAGAAATCCAGCTTCACAGCACCAGAAAAACCCACAGTGGGAAATGCAGACCGAGGTCTCGCTGCCTTCCCTGTGTAGAGGACTTTGCCTTGCAGCTGGACCCGTTTGGCTAGCTTGCTGCGTGTGATGTTTTCAAAATGCATGCCCATATGTACTTATCGGGAAGGGCATGAAATCTTCCCCGGGAATAACTTCCCGAAGTCTATAACGAATGAAGGACTCGGTTACACCGACAGCAAAAAGTTTTGAATGTGCCATTGTAAATCCATCAAACTAATCCCCGCGTTACAAAAGGTTATTTAAAAAAAAAAAAAAAGTATTTACAGTTTTCGTATGAAGTCACCTCTAATGAGACGTTTTGCAAATACATTTAATCTGCCAGTCTGCGACTCGTACCGCGGCTTTCTAACGTAGCTGGTCCAAGGTGCACTGCAGCGAATTGAATTAAACCCCTGCTATTATTCAATTAGCAAATGACTATTCCTAAATTACCCTCCTCTTCCCCCTCCTCCCCTGAAGTTACAGCATCTAGAGCAATGAATGCCGGTGCATAGAGGTCTTAGGGCATCTGAATGACAGAAAAAAAGCATGAAGCCTGTTTGCTGTCTCCTCAGTTCATACTTTTCTTCCTCAAATATAGGAGGACTTGCAGCTGGGTTTCAGTAGGGGGGTCACCGTGCTCCTGGTTTTGCTGTTACCAAATGGTAAATGGGGAGTTTCATAGATCAATATTCATGTATTCTCACCAGAATCTCCTCCCTTCTGCAAATAACAAGATCAGGAAGCGGGAGGAAAGAAAAGAACTATGTGAAGCTGTGATAGTGAAATTAAAAATGATCACAGAAGGGAAAATTTCATTACATAAACCAGGGCAGGCTAAAAAAGGCACAACCGTAGCTCGCTTGTCACTTCTCAAATTCATAACTAATGCATGTGAACGCGAAGTGTTGACTTCTCGCACCCCTTGCGGGTGGAGGGGTTAGCTGACTAATACTAGTGAGCTTCAGTATAAGATGGCAGTTTTTACTAAGTCAGTGTTTTTATTTAGGTCACCTGCTTGCCTTATGAACAAGAATAAGATTTGCTGCTACCGCAGCAAAACTTTTGAGAGCAGAGAACAGGCTCGGTTCCTCCTTGTCTTCTGCAGCCTCAGCAAAGCCGTTAGCTGTGGTCCGGTTATAGCTAGGTGTTATTGGTGATGATCCCGGAGCTGGGGAAAATGCTGCTTTATATTGGGTAGGAGGAGATTGAATTTGTACTTAATTCTGGCAGTTAAGAACATAGTCTTAGGATGTGTAACCTCAGCACGCTAATGATATATGAATCCTCATATTTCCCTCATATAATCCTCATATTCCTATTCCTGGGAATGCTCACGCTTCACGGTATAACACTTCAAAGAGAGAGTCCTAGGCAAAATGTGCAGTTTGTTTTCCTAAACTACCTTTTTATATGTACAAGAAGTGCTGTACACAACATAATACATATTAAGTGATTGGGGGATTGAAATGGTGAAGGTTGGTGTCAGCAAATGCAGAGAAACAGTTCTAGTAGATAAACAGCAGTGGATGGGAATTAAATTATTGGTCATACTCGGGAATGAAAGGTTGGAGTCGTCACTGAGTGTTCCCTGGTTATGCCAACTTGGTGTCCAGCAAGTGAGCAGAAAAGCAGATAGCATGTTTGCTTTTATTGAGAAAGGAGTTGAAAGCAAACCAGAAAACACTGTCACCGACTGTATAGCATCATGGTTTGTCCCTACATTAAGTGCTTTGTGCAATGCTAATCCCCTGTCAAAAAGGTATGGTAAAACTGCAAAAGGTACAGAGAAAGGGACGCTCGGAGGTAGGGATTAGTTTCTATTTGAGAAGAGACTAGTAGACTAGGAAAGAGGTAATGGAAGATATGAAAAAGATCACAAGTATTGTGGAGAAGGTGAATAGCGAATGAAGAAAAATTGCTGGGGGGTTGTCCCACCATCCAAGAGTTAGGAGGCACCAACAGACCTGAGCAAGCAACCGGTATGAACAACAGAAGTACATGTTTAGATGGTGACGGTACTGCTAACAGGATATATGAAAGCCGGAAATCTAAATGGGCTAAAAAAGGGATTAGGTGTATCTAAGCAGAACAGTTCCACTCCTCTGTGTTACACCCCATTGCCTTTGTTTTATAGCGTATCCAAAGCTCGCTCGGCGTAGGCACATAGTGGGAAATGCTGGCTCCGCTGGAGTGGAGCAGAGTGTATTAACAGACCAGCTGAAATAAGGACAAGGGATGCAAGTCCGCCATCAGACACACGGCGTTCAGGCTCAGACATGCGATGGAAACATTTGTGGTAACTGCTGTTCAAAAGCAATAATAAGAGGAATGGAAGTTTTCTATGGAAGTCCTACCAGTTCTGTGTTTTATGCTTGAGAGAACCTCACTCATGAACTTCGTACACAAATTTCCATTAGGCAATTTTTTAATGAGGTGTAAAAGCACTTTTTTCTACTTCCAATATGTGCGTGTTTTTATGGAAATGAGCATTCTGGAAAATTGTGATTTTTATTCATTTGGCTTAATTGTCTCCTAAGGTATTTGTTTTACTATTTCTGCTATGTGCAGAATGTTTCAAACGTATCGTGATGTCTTCTAGACTGTGTAATTGCTCATCAGTGAACGTCCTTCTTGATCTCAAATTTGAGTGTAGCCTTCTGAAAAAGGCAACACTTCAAGAAACTGTAATGCATTTGATCTGCTGGTGGCAGATTAATAGCCATTACGCTTCTTCAGGGATGTGTTTTACTGACCTTTTTACCCTCTCTTTTTCCTCCTGTTAAGCCTAGTGTATACCAAATAAACTTGACTAAAGCACGCTGGGAGCGGGCAAGAACCAAACAGTTCTAAACTTAATCTCAGGGTATAATGAGGAAAAAAGTTAGCTTTCCTGATGGCAGATGATTGCTGCTGTGCTAAAACGTTATTGCTGATCTCTATAGACTGCTTTGATTTCTAGCATCATTCTGTCATACCTTCAGGAATGAAAGCTATGAAAATGCCCTGTTTTTCCTGGTGACGTTGGAGCTCTCAATGTCTTGAAGTCAAACAGACTAGAATAGGAAAAAAAGAAGACTGAGTTGATCTTCTAGAACTGCTTGTTGCTACCATGTGTCACAGTTTTAGTGGTTTAATTGACAGTTTCCTGACCTTGCCAGAAGATCATGACTTTTATCTGCCTTACAGTTCAACCTAAAAGAAATTCTGCTGTTTGAGCGCTTAACACCTGCCCGTTCTGTGCGAGATGAGTACGGACCTATCTTACTCTAGCTGGAGACTCTGGCATAAAGTTTTGGTGGGATGCTGTATTCGCTTAGTGTATCTTGGTGCTTCCTTGAGGCCTGGATGAGTGGACAACACTAGCTCCTCCTCAGTGCCTTCTATCACAGATACAATGTTTTTCCTCTTTCTCTTCCTTCAGTAAGGAAAACAGAGCTCTTAGGCTTACTGCCTTCAGTCTATACTGGTGAAGAACTTGAGAAAAATTGTGACTCTTGGGTCGTTTACAAAAACCATGACTGCTTAAGCACCACGCCTGAATTTTCTCATTACTTACTCTGCCATGGAGAAGGACATGCAGATGGAGCATCTGTCTGCAAACCCTAACTCATCTGAAAAGGGAAGCTGAGTACTTTCTCTTCTGGTGCATATAGGAATAAGCTAAAAGTCCCTGTAGTATGAGTCTGGAGACGTACCTCTGATGCTCTTGATGCAGCTCTTGATAGTCAATGATTTCCACACCCCAGGACACATCTCTCTGAATGACTAATGACATAGCAAAATAAGGAGGAAAGAACTGGGGAAACAAGGAATCTTCCCTACATGGAAATGTACCAAAATATGGACAGTGCGTCAAGCATATGAAGCACATATGTGGTCACTTGTGACTTTAGCAAACGCGAATCCTTGAGAAGGAGCTTTCTTGCCCTGTGACTAGGCTTTCTGTATATGCACCGAAGTTTCCAGGGAGCATCAATGTGATTGTGTAGGTGCAATACACCCTGGCTTTGTGCATGTGTGTGTGCGTGTGTATGTAGCGTGGGCTCACTCTGAGCATGCATACCAACTCTTTTGGCTGCTTCTTCCCTTGTCTGAGGAGCACCTGGGAAAGAAGGTAGCTTGGAGCAAGCTGCCGCCTTCAGTTCTCCCCAAAGCATGTTCCTCAGGCTTGTTTCACAGTTGGCTGTGGGAAGTGATGCACCTCGTGGATGCATTGGCAGTCCCACTGCCATATGGTACTTGAGGAAAGGCAGGGCAGTCAGCCCTGGTGTGCCAAGAAATGGCCCATGTATTATGTGAGAACACCCAAAGCCTTTGCCTTTTTGGAGCAAGAATTCAGTTGTCATTACAAAATAGCATTTTGCAGTCAGGAAATGGAGCTGACCTCTGGTGGGACACGCAAACAGTACCGACAGAGATTGCTGCGAGGCAATCCAGACCATAATCGTACAACAGATGTGTTTACTCTCCATGTCTGAGCAAACTCTAAGGCATAAGAGGATTACGGATATTCTGAAAGCTCAAATGATATCAGAAGCACAAATCTGCCCAAGACAATGTTGGCATCTCGGCTTAAGAAACTATGTATGTAAAGGATGGCTGTCTTCACTAATAGCTGAAAAGTCACTTCATTTGAATTGCCATATAGTAGTGTAACTGGTCAGGTGTTGGTGTTGCACTCAAGCAGATCAGAAGAGATTGAGAAACGCACATCAGTACAAAGGAGGAATCTAAAGGAATGGTCTATCTCACCCAATAGAAAAGATTCACAGGCTCATCCACATCTAACAAATTTATGCCTGACTGAAATTCAGTATGTATTGTGGTGCCTGTTATACTTGGAATACTTGAAACCAGTTTTCTGTTCCTTTGAAGTCCATCTGAAAGCTTTCTGTAATGCAAAGTAACACTTCTAATATGCCACTGGATAGAAATGGTTCACAGCATCCTTCTTTTCAAAAGTATTATCCATCAATGTGAAACTCAGTTGGGAGTAAAATCTTGTTTTTTCTGGGTTTAAGGTTTTGCTGGAGAAAACTCAAGTGTCTACATCTTGTCTTCCATATCTTTCTGAGGGAATAGAGATTTTTGGTGGTGGTGGGTTCAGGTGGAGGATTCTCCATATTAAAAGCCTTGATAATGGAGTCATTATAGGCCATGTCATAAAAGCATGCTAAGTAAATCTGGATTTTCATTTGACTTGCATAGTACCTACGAAAAGTGCAACTCTTCTGTCCCAAAGCTTCCCTCTGTCCTCTAGATGGAGAGGCATAAAGCTCCAGACCATTTCAGCAGAACAAATACCTGGCTGGACTGCAGCAGTACTAACACTTTATATTCTTTGGCCTACCGATCTCTGTCTTTGAGGATATCCACATTTTTTCTCTCAACCACCCCTCTAAATGACCTCCTGATAATAGTTATCTGCAAGTTTTCCACATAGGCCCTACTGGGTAATTTTTCTTGATCTCATGTTGTGCTCCAAACTTCTTGGTGTAATGGAGACTTTCAGTCTGAGCTTGTAAATGACTGTCCCTGTATGGTAATAAAAATACTAAATGTAGAATTTAATTTTTTTTAGATGGTAAAACTAGTTATTTCTTGAAATGCTGGATTTATCTACAAAGAGGTATCAGTGCTTGACTTGATGTCCAACTTGGTGTTTTATTAATGCACTCTTCAATATGAAGGATACTAACTGCACTTTAAGGGCCAGGTCCTTCAGGCTCCTTCTCACAACATCTGCTCTGCAGATGCTAAACTCCGCAGGTACTTTAGGGAGCAGTTTGCAGTATCCACGAATCCCTGGGCTTGCGGTAGAGGCAGTTGCATTTGACGTGCTAAAAATTCTGCCCGATAGTCTTGCTCTGCTTGTGCTTCCTGCGATACTTAACGGAGGGTTTTAGGCAGGGTACCCTGCCTAGGAATTTGGTTTGTACAAGCATTTAAGTCTGCTTTCTGCTTGCAATATTTGTACTACTGGTGCAGATGTAGGAATTTTTCTCAGCACCGAAGAGGTAGGTATTGTTGGAGCTCTGTAGCAAATTTTGGACCAGGTTTTCAAACTTAGATGCCTAAAGTTGAGGTGCTTGAATATCTGCATAAGCTCTGTAAGGTTCCTGGCCTCTCTCTCTAGCTCAAAAAAATAAAAAAAATTTGCCATGCCCGGATCTTTCAGGCGTTTCACAGAGGGCACTTTGTAGTACTTCAGATAAAAGCCTGGATGAGTATCTGGCTATCTTGGCTGCATTATGTCCGACTGTCTCCCGTAAATAGTTTGTCTCTACCTTCTCCTGTTCCCCTTCAACAGAAGCTTTTCAATGTGCGCTCCTAGAGCAATGACTCAAAACTACCCGACTGGGCTGCCCCATCATCCAAAAATGTGTCAGCCCAGATTGAGGGTGTTGCCTTTACTCCCATCATCCTTTTGCCTTTCCTTCTCCCACAACACCCTCCCGGTCAGCTCCAAAGCTCTCAAGTCCTTCCCGGTTTTCTTGCCCTTACTCGGTGATATTTACCAAGCTGAAGCATGATTCTTGCAGCGTTCAAGCTGCCGGATAACATTATTGACAAGTTTTAACAAAGAATTTACAGGAGCGCTTTATGCTTTCTATTCTCTCGCTTGTGTAACAGTTCCCCCCTTTAGCTGCTGTTGCTAAGCGGCCTTAAAAATTTGCATTTCAAGGCAATCTTAATTTAAAGCACAGCCTCAGCAAATGGCATCCCGTAACCTAAAACTGGAAGACAGTTGAAACAATTGCTAGTGCAGTCAGTATATTAATCACGACAACGAATGATTTAGGCTGCTGTGTGAACCAGAGGAATCCATTTTATAAGATGTGCACAAGCTTCCCATCAGCTATCTAGCAGAGGTTAATAATGCTGAAAACGATTCTGAGTCGCAGCCAGTGCGACTGAGGTTTTAGGGGGGGCGGTGGGGGGAAAGAAGGTAATGCTAGCTACAGAGAAGGGCAGTTTAAGTTTGTCTTTCAAAAGATATTGATTCTTGCACTGTGGGAGCCTAGAGAATGGTATAATTCCAGGTGGGACGTGTCCTTTAAGTGAATGGGAAAAACAAGATTAGTAAACAGATAAAGCAATTGAGAAAAGTGGCAATGGAGAGAAAGGCTGGGTCTCACTGAATACTGTAATTGAATAGCAAAATGGTGTAATGAAGTCGTTGTACCTATTTTAGTCAAAAATGAAGGCAAGGGAGACTTTTTATTTGTTAAATCAGCTGATATAGTTGGAAAAGTCGGAGGAGCCTGGGATTTGAGAGTCTGTCTTTGGATCATGTAGATGTCCTGCCTCAGCATCAGCCCGGGGGTAAATAGGCAAAATAACAAACATGCTCAAAAATGTGTGAGTAAATACTAAGCAGGATGATGGAGCAGGACTCAGCGTATGATGAAGCTAGTCATGTGCTGGCAAGTGAGTTAAAAGCCAAGTCTCCAAGGCTGAGTACAATGTGATTCAACAGAATGACAAGGGTGCCATAAATCTGAAGGTTTACGTGATGTAGATCTAGGGTCCGACCGGCACCAACAGCCCAGTGTGCCTGGAAAGTACCGTACTTTCTTGGAGAACTGGGGGAATTACATTTAATCTAAAAAGGAACAAAACAAAACCCAGTTGTCTCTGTTGGAAGAGGAAGAAATTCATTTTTAGCAGCAAAGCAGTTTCATGCACAGAGCTGAATTAATACAGTCAGGTTATAAGTATTCAAAGCATCTGTTCGGAGTGATCTGCCGACCAAGAATTAGTCAGTGGCAACCTTTGTGAGCAATTCTGAATGAACGTATATTGGCCAATTTCATAATCTTTTAATCAGTAATTTGGGTAGAACCAGCCAATTTGTTTTGTTATGCATTGTTAACTGAACCCTATGTAAGGAGTGGCTGAATATTTTATTGTATTTTTAGGCTTCTTTTGCTCAGAAATAACGTTTTCTCCTGCGGCCTTGCCCTCTGTTATCTTGGCTTCCTTTTATGCTTGATAGATCGTATGCCAAGTCTGTGTTTATGGTACGTTTGTGCTGGTGCACCCATCTGCCAACGTAAATCGGCTCTTCACGAGAGCAAGCGTTGCGAGGAGCGGCCGTCCTGAAACAGGGAGGGCAGCATGAATGTTCGTGTGCTCTGCAGGAATCGCATAAAAGCCATGTAGAAATAAGCCTCAGGCTTGTCATTCACTTCTGTTCACCTCTTTTCATTACCTAGCCTAATCTGCTGTGACCGGAGGTCTATGATAGCTTTCGGTGCTGAATTTAGAGGCGAATGGGGCCAAGGATAACGGGGAGGGTAGGACCTGGTTGGGACTACTTGGAGGCCTCACATTCCTGACACCATCCCTTCGGCTGTATGAAACCTCCTTCCAAGGCTCATGTTGCCTTTGTTTTGCCTGAGATGTGGGAAGGTCCTCCCACCTCGGGGACCCTCTCATCCCCTGCCAGGCCCCTGAGTAGCATGGCCATGGTGGGTCGCCTTGGGTGGAGCAGGTGCTGCTAAGGGGACCTGGAGGGCACCTGCATATCTGCAGCTTGCAAGTCTGAAAGGTGCTGATGACCAGAGCGCTCTTCTCGCTTGATCCGAAGGACGTGTGTGAGAAACCGAGGCAACTCCTTTGTTTAATGGATTTCTTCTTCATCCTCCCTTTCTGCATTTCTTCCTGTCTCATGGAGTCTGGGTTTGTACCCAGCCGTTTGTGGGGTTTGATGGGTGATAGCTCCACGGGAGCTTCAGATCCCAGTTTTGCATGGCAAATGGGTAGATGGCAGCTTCTGGTTCACTCTTTTGATGTAATAATGAATCTCGTAACTTCTGTTTCAAGAGCAACTAGTGAGGTCACTTTGCTCCCCGTTATTGCCGACCATGCCCTCCATCCCACATCAGATGAAGGATGTTTGCCCACTGGACCCTTTTTCCTTTGTCTGAAAACACTGCTGCTGCTGCCATTCATTACCACTTTGTGTTTTTGAGTGTGTCAGGAACAACCATTTCATTTAGTGTGGGGAAAAAGCAGGTGCAGAAAGGCTTTTTTTTTTCCTTCCAGCTATTTGAACGTGATATAGGAGATTGGCTTTGACAGTATTGGAAGGATTAAAAATGTCTACATCTTTCATGTGTAAGAAAGAAAACCTGTCTCTGACCTTTTAAGTAACTTTGTTTACTTTTTGGAGGGTACTTTAAAGAAAAAGACCAAGATTTAAGAGGAGTTTTCTACTTAATGGATAGATAAAGTAGCTGATGAGGTGCAAATGTTGCTTTCTTAACCAAAAATAAATCATGCACACACACATAAAAGTCTTTAGACCTGAAAAGCTCTCAAAAGCGGCTCCAAAAAAAGTGTGTGTTGCTGGGTCATTGTTCCTGAACATCCGATAATGTCAGTCAATCTTGACTTTGTCTTTTTGACCACAACAGCAATGTCACTCCTGTGATTCATCCTGTCTTCTCTAACGTTTCTGGCTAGCATTTGGATGTTTTATTTTCTCCAGGCATCAAGGTAATTTGTAGAGGTGTTTAATAGCTGATTCAGATTTGAGCTGGCAGCAATTTCATCCTTGCAGAAGATGTTCAGAATTGCTCGGTTTGTGGCCTTTCAAAAAAAAAAAAAATGTAGCAAGCAGGAACCATATGTTTATGAGTTCATGTTTTTAAGTGGGTTTGTATATTAAATATGATCTAGCAGGAAATTTGTGCTTTGCTTATGTGTGATGGAGATAAGGCATGAAGCCTGTTATTAGGCTTTTTATTATGTTTTTCGGAAGATGCTCACATCCATTTTTCTCAGAAAACACAGGGTTTTATTTATTGTACATATTAGCAGAAGCTTCAGCTCTTCCTGCAAGGAGAGAGGCAGTTTGAGCTCTCTGCAGAGTGGGGTGTTGTGATGGCAAATGGTTGGACGTAATGCTGGAGATCACTTTTAGTTGTAGGTCACCAAGGAGGAACAGAGTAAGCTGAGTTAATGTTGCTTGTCACATAATGAAATACTTATCACCTCTTTAGTGTATATTGCTCTTAAATAAATATGACTTTCAAGACATCACTTTCAGTAAATAATTCGCTACGGAATGTAAAATGATGTGAAGAAACGAGGTCCAAATGCCTACAAAACAGAGCTTCCCAGAACCCAAAAAAGGGAAAGAGTTTGAGTTTCCTGAAATCGCTTCAATACATGTCTTCTTTGGGAAAGTAAGTGCCCAGCATGCTCAGCAGCAAAGTTGAGCATCACTATCCTCTACTGCGGTTCTGCGTGTGTCAGTGCGGTTAAATGCTTTGCGTCATGCTTGCCATGTTTGTGTTCTCTTGTGGCTATCACAATATGCATGTACTGCTCAAGGCCAGAGCATGTGTTGTAGCTTTTTTGTTGTCGTTGTTATTTTAATATATTGGTATTAGGGAGCTTAAGGCCTTTTGTGATTGTTCCAAACTGGGTTCTGGTTTTTGCATTTTTTTTTTTTTAATCTTGGATGTTTTTTTATCTTGGATCATGCTCCAGGACAGCCAGGGAATTGTGAGATAATCTCCCTGGGTGTTTTTCAGAGCTTGCCTTGGCATTGCTAAATTATTCTGTAATGATGGAGCAGGTCCAGAGATGCAGCACGATCTTTAGTGGAAAGCTGCGGTCTGTTGCCACAGCAGTTCTTACAGCTACTGACAGAGTAGGGAGAAAGATCCTGTGAGACCATGTTCGTGATCTGATGACATCTCAGCTATGTTTCTCTGACATGCTCTGAGCAGGTGACCTAACATCTGGGGTGGATCAGAGCAAGGTGCATGAAGGGTAGGACTGAATCTTTCCTGACTTTTGCGGGATGACCCCATCGAGTGCTACAGCTGAGGCTGCAGACGGTATTTTCCTGCAGTCCTGGCCTACGAGACTGGAGGAACAGGACTGCTGGTGACCTCAGCAAGGAGTGAAACTAAGCAACTAAGATTTGATATGAGGTTTTGGTTCCTTAAGGGAAAAGAAAGCCAGTACAGTCTGAGGTTGTCAGAGATGTTGGTATATTGAGTTTATCAGCAGTGCTGGTGAGCTGAAAAACGTTAGCTTCCCCAGGAATGAAATTCAAGTCTGTCTATAAGAATGAAGCAAGCAACTCTCTTATCTCTTTGTATTATGAATTTTATTTCAATTTTCCTTCTACTTCTCTGACTTATCAGAAATCTTGATGGAGCCGGGAATTACTTTTTGGTCACCTGAAGTCATCCTAGGACGCTTGTGCCGCATGGCTTTTGGTGAGCTGAAGGGCAAGTCTGGATTTTGGATCATCTTCACGCTACTGTGAATAACACGTCTTATGTTTCACATGCTATTTGTGAAACCTCGAAGGTTTGAAACTTTGAGGGAAAGGTACATGAGGAGCATCTGTCCTTCCCTCTTCCCAGCCATTTTGGACCCAGGTTAATGCAGTCCCTGAAGCAGACGCTGGCTGATGTTAGCATGCAAGTGCAGCAGTCATGGCTGGAAACTGATACGTTCTTCACTTCTCGGCGCATTGACCTCATCAAGCTTCAGGAGGACGAACGAGGCCCTGTGAAGAGAGACAAGGCTGCTATTCCCTAATTGCATTTTCCCTCGGAAGGACACTCAGATGGTGCTGATAACCCCTAAGCAGGGGGAGTAGAAAGCCAACCAGGTGGAGAATTCCTGCAACGCTGATGTAAATCTCGCCAATTCTGGCTTATTTTGTTTGAGGAAAAACGATAGCTTACCTTGCTAAACATCTGAAATATTCCCAGTGAGAGAAAATTTGTGTGCAGGTGCACAGAATATCTGTATATACATGCACAGAAACAGAGTTTTCCAACTTGGATAAACCCTAAGAGAGGGAATGTATGATGTGTCTTATGTTTCACCCTCATACTGGGGATCTGATGAAGTTTTATATTAACTTTTGAGTTCTGGATAATCTTATAAAGTTCCAGATAATCTTATAAAGCTTTTTCTTATTGAAAATTCTGACATAATGCTTTGTTCGGTCTCGAACTGGATTGCCCAGTTATTTTTCTATCCTGGCATCTCTTTTAATCATTTTTTGCTATAGTTTGGTATCCATGTATCAAATTTCATTGTTCTTGCACCAAGCTGCTGGTATTTGCATTTGAATTACTTTCCTGGGTCTGCCCAAACTTTAATTTTCAATTTCACCATTCTTTTGCCGTTTGAGATAATCGAATGAATAAAAGATGGAAAGTTCCTGGCTCTGTTTTTGCCGCTGCAAATACCGCATTGCTAACACTTTCAGAGGAAAGGTTAGCTGTGTTTGTGCACCGTTATTTGTACTTCTCAAGTAACTCAGGAGTCGCACAGATGACATTGCAAGGCAGAAGGTGGTGGCCAGTGCTGAGGACAGCGGGAACAACATAAAATAGATTACAGATTTTGGGGCAAAGATCATTTTTCTGTCTGCATATCTGACTGCTCCGCTGAACCGCGGGTGTTACGTTGCATGAAGGTCTGACTCAAACAGCCTCTGTTTCTCTAGGATGTTTTAGGGCATTTGAGTGCCACAAGCCTTTTTTTCAATAACGATGCTGTCAAACTTTGAGGAAGAAAGTGAAGTACAATTTTTGTACTGCTGACTGTAAACACATGTTGCAGACTACAGTTGTCCTGAGAGCTTCATTCGGGAGCCAAATGAACAAAATAGGTACTTTGGTAACGTATAGAAGACCTTCTTGTTTAATTAGAGAATGAGACTGCTGGACGTCTTAACTAAGGATAAACCAGGGTGGAAAAATAGGATATCTGTTCCCGTTAGTAGGTATTGTTTTTGTGCCCAGGCTTTGCCTCTTCCATGGTTCAGTTGATTTACAGGGAAGTAGTTTAACCCATGAGTAAAAATTCAGCAGAGCAGGCGGTAATTTGGTTTGGGTAAGTAATAGTGATAAGGTCTCCAATGACCAGAATGGCCATTTAGCAGGTTAGAAGCATTTACGGAGATGTATGAATTAAGCTGTTACTACTTGTGTGCTTTTTCATTATTCAAAGTAACTTACTGATTGACTTCCCCAAGACTTCCATAAGCTCCTATGTAAGTCCATCTTTCCCAGGAACTGGAGTTATTGATGTACTCGTTACAGTCCTACTCTTCTTAAGTCAAGCATTTTAGAGGTTGTGTCATCTTCCAACTCTTTGTTCCATTGAGGTAACATTTGCTAATTTAACAGTGAAATACGGTTGTGAACGTCCAAGAGCAACAGCTTGCAGCGGAGTGACTCTGGAGATAATACTGCCCGTTGTCTTTTCTAAATTTAATGCACATAGCACAGTTCTGTTCGCTATAAGCAACTACAAATAGAGACACAGTGTATCCTGACTAGGAGTTATTTTAAGTTTTAGATCCTTAGGTTCTGGATTTCCCATTATTATTTTTTGCAATTACTTTTTTCTTTAAAATCAGTATTCTATCAGTGTATCTTTTGCTTATTCTTCCAAAGGATCGTTTTTTAGAGGATCTGGATTTTCTTTTTGAAAGGGGTTTGTCTATGGTGTAGGTTGAGTGTATTTTATTCTGTCCGGTGGAAAGAAAAAGGAGTGGAAATGGTGTATCTTTATTATAGCCTCTGGGGAGCAGAGCCTGACTCAGAGCGGGACTGTCGCCAGCTAGGTCAGGGCTCAGCCTGTTGCTTCCCAACCTCTATGGAGACACGGGGTTATCTCACCGTAGGACCATGCCACTTAAAAGCATAGATAACCTCTGTACTTACCTTGGATGTGAAGCTGAGAGAACTATGATCCACATCAAATGGTAGTCGTGTTTATGGACTCCCCCAAATTAAATGAGTGCCCTTTGCATAAGGACAGTTTTCCGCAGGACCTAAAATCATTTCCCCACCGGCTCTAGCTAAGTGCTGTTTGCACTTGAAGTCAGGACTGTTCATACAAAGTTAATGCTTTGCAACGTGACTAAAAAGTAAATAGTTGGATAGTGCTCTACAAACTGATGAGGAAGAAGAAGAGAAGAAGAAGAAAGTGGAATGGTTTAAACCAGCTTTGCTTATGCTCCTAAGTTACCTGGATGCATATTTGCTACTGGCTACGCTTTTGAAATCTAACTGCTGTTTTCCTGCTGAAGCAGCTGATGATGAGGTTTGCATGTTCAATTTAAAGAAAATACGATGATCATGACATGATCAAGAAGCAGGTTGAGTAACAGGGTCGGGGTCGTGCTAATAAGTGCATTAACGTCGCTTCTGATTATTGTGTCCTTCACTGTTGTAAGGCAGCTATAACTGATTCCCTCTTATACTGAAATGCAGCCAACCTGGACACGTCTTCAGCTTGAGAGAAGCCAAAGAGTGGTGGTTGTGCATTGGAGTTAATGTATAATAACAGTATATAATATGATTAACATGGCGTGCCATATTCTTGGGAATAAGGGTCCTTGTCCTTGCCTCTTCCAGGAATGATCAGCTTGAACTACTTGAGAGACAGTGGTTACACTAGGGTTTTCTGGCAGAGAGCTCATTTTCATGGTAATCTGCACGAGGGAGCCGCTTAATTCTCTCTCTTTGAAAGCAATCTGCACTTGATGCCTTTTATTGAAAAAAGGAGAGCAACCCGTAGTGGGAAGCCAGGGTATGGTTGCAGCGATAATGCGAGGTAATGCGAGGCGGGGAGGACTTTTCCAGGAATTGGCAAATACTTCTATCTTTCCTTTTAACTGGAATAAAACAGGGGAGGCCCCTACAAGATGTTGCAGGTTCCCTGGCAATGGTTACAGTAGCAGGGACCATCCCAGAGTCTTAACATTTCTTAACAATAAATAATTAACTCTAGCAAATTAACGCAAATTGTGATTCATCAGAGCAGCAGAGAAAGCTGGTACTAAATAATCCTGAAATCAAATTTTTCAGCATCCTGTGTAATCCGTGCAGGGGCACTTTCCCAGTTTATTTGCTTCTTTACAGTAGGCACCAAAAACGCTTATTATTTTCCAAGGAAAAAATGTTTTCTTCTTTTTCTTACCCAGGGGTATATGTGTCAGCGTCTGAGGTCATCAGTCGCTCCTCTTCTTGTCGCCTCATTGAGACGAATGATTTTTAGAAAGAGGCTTCAGATTTTCTTGCGTTAAATTTTGACTGGGCTAATTCGCTCCTCCTCAGGACGTCTCATGCTGTGCCTCCTGCCTCTGGAGGGAAATAAATGGCACGCGAGCAAGTATAGCTCACTGCAAGCGGTAATACACAGGCAGCTTAACGGCGTCCCCAAAATCCTGCCCGTCATTTGTGGCACTGGCCCTTATGGGACGTGCAGAGGTAGCAGGGAGGTGCCTGTTTCTGGAGGTCCTTGTGAAGGTACCACCAAGCATGTACAGTACAGCTCTGCTTTATTAAAATAACTACTTCAGATTTACAACGGGATGGCTTATGGTATTTACCCTTGTACGCAATTGCATATTTTGGAATACGTAGAAGTAAGGAAGCAATTGTGTTTGCAACGGCAGCGTTGACACCTGAAAAGGTGTTTGAATGTGACTTTAGCTGCATCTGTTTCAGAAGGAAGACTGGAAAAGAGGGGAGAAACACCATAAAACTTTGGGGTTATATGCAGCAATGTGATCGCTCCCAGGCTGCAAACGCTAACCACTGAAAAAAGATCACACAGCACTTGGGTTACAACTGACAGGTAGTCTTAAGTGACAGAAAAACCTGTTTATATGAGCACATGTATATGAATTTGCAGCCAGCAGAGCTTTTGTAAATGTTCACTTCTTGCCTTTCAGTTTTCCGTGAACCTGTGGCTTCCTATTTTATTTTCTTGCCGTTTTTTGTCTGTCTTCTCCATCCTCTGCCCTCATGTTTTTCTTGCTTTGACCTCTTTTGACGATGGCTGCTTGGAAAGTCCCTTTTTATTAGCAGCTGTCTTGTAGAAGGTACATGAACCTAGGGAGGTTGTGGGTGCTCCATCCTTGGAGATGCTCCAAAGCCATCTGGACACAGTCCTGGGCAACATGCTCTAGGTGACCCTGCTTGAACGGGGGGGTTGGCCTAGATGATCTCCAGAGGTCCCTTCCAACCTCAACCATTCTGTGATTCTGTGAGAAGAGCATGCGTCCAACCTGAAACTCGCCGTCAGCTCCACAGCACCAAGGGTAGTGGTTTCTGGTTTCTCAGCCTCTTCTTGTATGGCAGAATGTTCTTGCTGTGTTTAGATGGTCATGCTTGTTCTTCACCCAGCAGGTACCTGAGAGTGCGAGGATGTTGCCTTTGCTGAGGCAACATCCAAATGAAGGAAACCAGGTTTAGGAAGCTTCAGATTGCTGTGATCAAAGGAGAAGATGGTCAGAAAGCAAATTGTGTCCAAAAAGCCAGTTTCTTCAAAAATGCTGGACTGTGGGAAAAATGAGCAACAGGCCTGGAGGGGACTGTAGAAAAGGATGACCATGAAACATGTTGGCCATGGAGGAGAGACCAGTGATAGAGCCAAAAGAGCAAATCCATTGGTGTTATTTTTGCTAACAGTACTGGGGCAGGATCAGCACGGACCCTTGGGAAGGAGTTTTGCCCGGGATATAAAGCCAGTGTGGAAGGAGCAGCTCCGGCAGACGTACAGCTGGGCAGGCAGCACGCAACTTGGATGCCCTGCTCCGTAATTCCTGCGACCTTTTGGACTGAACAGCCAAACCGCCTGCCAAACTGACATTTCCCAGTGCCTCGCAACTTGTTTGACCAGGCAAGAAGTATTTATTACGGGATTGATCGGGGAGTGCTCAGGCAGGAACAGGGTCTGCACTGGTTGCGGATTTGCAATTAATCTATTAGTTTATGCAGGAAAAACGAGGGGGAGGAACTGGCGTGAGGCAGGCTGCTCCATCACTCCTGTTGCAAAGCCTCTCTTTAGTCCAGAACTGTGGCGTAATTTTTTCTAGTGCGGCTTCTTATTACCCTCCTATTAGTCTATACAATAAATTGCCAATAGGTAAAATAATAATGCAAAAATGAGTCAGTTCTTCTATTAAAAAATCACAGGGTTTGCTCTTCTTGCTGCTCGAAAAGACGTTGGAGGAATTTGAAGCGCACTAATTGTGGCAGTTAAAGTTACGACTGTAGCTGGATCTCACCAAACGGAGGGCTCCTTTTCATTTCCTTTATACTTATCTCCGAGGATTAAATTGCACAAGAATTACGAGGTTTGTAAGCGGTGTTTTATTTTGGAGTTTCCTTCATATTTTTCTGGCTTGGAGTTGTTAGTCTTTTTTTTGCGTAGGCAAAGCTTTGAGTGCAAGGCCTGGAAATTGTGTGCTTTCTAGCACTGCCTTGCTCCTGGGTTAGAGAGCATTGAACCATATTTTTTTTGGTATAAGGAGCGTTATTTTGTGCTGTCAGAAAAAAAGATTGCTTCTACAGTCAAAAGAGTCATTTACTTTTAGTTCATACAGCACTTTCAGGAATAAATATTCAAATATTTACTTTTTTGTTCCCTATTGCAAGGAAATCTGTAAAATGCATGTTTTGGACTGTTGTTTTCTGAACCAAACTAATTCGTAGCTGTAAAATAATACAAGGCTGTTAAGGTGCTATTTCAGGAGAAAAGGGAGCCCGCCCCAGGCTATCTACTTTGGACGCTTACATCTTTCCGTGCGACAAAAAGTGCTTTCTTTTTGCAGCTGCATACGCTGGCAGCCTACGTTAACGTAACGGTGATTACAAAAGGCACTTAGGAGTCTATTAAATGGCTGCTCTTAATGAGCTTGAAAATAAAAATGGATTTTACATTGCAAAAAAGTTTTTATTGCTACCGTCATGCGAGAGGCCACAACTTAGAAAGCAGCCCGGTGGTTTTAATTGCTCCAAATTGCGCTATGGTAGTAACACAAATGATGTTTATGGAGTTACCATCTTCTCCAGATTAAGTTGTAGGGCGTCTTGCCTGGCGGCAGAGTCCGTTTGGCCGGACGCTTTGCCGTGTTGCCACGCTTTGTCGTTTCCAAACCGTACGGGATGCATACGACACCTCCATACGCACGATGCGCAAGCCGTGAGCGCAGAGATGAAGAAAGCAGAGGGTAAAAATGATGGAGCCTTCACATTCCCTTGCTCCCCCTCTGGACCCGGCACGGAGGATCTTGCAGCAACAAGCCCAGCTTGCTTATTCAACCACTGCATATTGCTGTCATGATAAATGTTAGCCTTGACTCCTCAGCAAAGCTGCCTGTTTGTGGTGGGAATGGTATGTGGTGGGGTTACGCTAACACGAGAGGCAGGATAGGAAATGTATAATAACTCTCTCAAAAGCAGCAGACGTTTTTGCTCTTCCTCCACCCACAACACACAATTTTTTTCTGTCGTTTCAAGGTTGCAAAATAGCAGCCAGCGATGAATTTGCAAGTTCAAGGGCTCTGCAGGTCTCCAGAGCTTGAGGGGCTCAGCAGCATGCAAGAGGCAAATGTCCATCTGCAAAAGCTCGTGATATCTCCAAGATGAAATGCAACAAAACTTGGTTCTGTAATAGCGTATTAGCCATTCAAAGAAGGGAGACTCCAAAGTAGTTAAATCTTATCCTGTGCTGTTGCCGTGTTGGTGGTAGTGACTCCATAGCAAGTAGTGTAGTAGTGACTCCATAGCAAGCAATTATATGCCATGTGGTTTTTTTTATGAGTGAGTGCAAATTTGGGCTTTTGCAAAGTGCAGATAATGCATCTCACATAGTGTATAACTTATTTACTTATTTTTTTTCTCATTGCATCTACCCTTTCTCCAGCCGGCTGGGCCCAGATACCCTACGCTTACTTTTAGTGCTGTTCATTCTTTATCCCCTTGTCTTTTTGATCTCTTAAATTACTGAGTCCTTGCTAGAGTTTAGGAGCTCCACTTCACTTTCGGTGGCCCGGCTGGGCCCGTATCCCAAGCGAATACACAAAATACCAAAGTCTCGGTCGTTTTGGAGTGAGTCTGTCTTTGCCTCATGTTTGGACAGTCTGGTTCAGTCTGTCCTAAATCTGTTCCAGTTTGTATAAATATTTGTTAGCGCGGCAGGCAGGCCTCCCCTCCAATTCACTAAAATCCTCTATCTTGCTAATATATATATACCTATCACTGTTACTGTGCTGTGGCTTTTTTTGTGCTTTGCTTTCAAATCACATGGAAATAAATCTGTATTTTGATTTTTTCTTTTTTTTTTTAAGCGAATGCGTTCGGGAAGAATTGAGCAGCTGGACCAAAAAAAGTGATGGAATCATAGTTTCCATTTTTTCCCCCTAATACAGCAAAGAATTACCTTTAAATCCTAAAGCTGATATAATATATGAACTCTGAGAAGCGAAAAGCTCTGGCACTCGCTTTCAGTAGGAAATGGATACAAATGTGCAGCTCGGCAGCCCTTATGCTAGTGGTATATTCACAGCGCTTCTGCTTCAGGCTGTCCCAGGCCTCTTTAAAGGATTCCCAAAAGCTTTTATTATTTGGAAACAATTTCCTTCGGTATTGCTAAACTTTGCGTTTTCATCAAGAACTGAAACTGCTGCTTTTTTTTAATTTTTTCCAAAAAAGCTTAATTTCTATAGTGAAGGATTTTGAAAATGGTGAGTAGAAGATTGCTCCATGATCCCTGCATGGATTCTTTTTTTTTTTTTTTTTTTTTTTTTTTTTTTTTTTTAAGTTATCAGCTTTAGTATTAAGTATTGTTAAAAATGACTTTCTGAGCCAGCTGGAATTAAAAATACTGTCTCCTATAAGGTCAGACAACGTTTATTAAACACGAGTTGCGATTCTGTGGTGCTGTACTTCATGCAATGTTCAATTTTAAGAGGCTCAAAGAAAGCCTCGAGACCAAAATTCTTTCCCAAAATAACCTTATATAAAGGTCAGTTTAGCCCCTTACAGCACGTTTTAAAGGATAACATGACCGTACATTTTTGGCTAGTCTTTTAAAATAAATTTGAAGGCCTCTCCAAGCACATCATCAGCCTAACATGTGAAAATATGTCCCAAGCTTCCCAGAGGGTTTTGACTAATGCGTTTTCACTGAAACAGGCAAATTTTTTGGCCCGAGCCACAGCTGATATAAATCAGCATAACTTCATTGGCTTCAGCCAAGCCTCTCGAATTTATGCTAGTTGAGGATCCCGGCTCTATAGAGAAAATTATTTCACTGAATTGACTACTTTGTCAAAAAGATTAACCCGAAACGTTTTTACCACTTCTGAGCAAATGTATGTCCATGGCAATGAATAGCTTTTCATTCAACAGAACGTGATTAACTAGGCTCGGCAGCTTCTGACAGAAATCAATATATATGTATTTTTTATTGTTGTAATCTGATACATTTTGAATTTCGCCGAGATATTTCACACACTTTTGTGTAGCAGGAACCACTTACAACAGCTAATTCCCTCAATTATATATTTCCTCTTTGAATTTATGATCGGGGAGATGTAACGTGAGCATTTTTCTTTATAGCACCGCAGAACAATAAAAACAAGGTAATATATTAAAAAAGATTGAGCACCAGAAATTGGTGAGGAAGCGCTGTGAATAACCCAGGGATGTTGCAGCAGTGTTGGCACACAGGTCCGTAGTGCAAATCTATTTGCCCTTGTAAAAACATTTGGCTTTAAATAAACTCTGCGCTGCACAATTTAAGAGTAGTGCTATTGTGCTTAAGCCTCCCAGGTAACGTATATCCCTTAGTCCGAAATTCTTTGAGACAAATACCATGTCGGTGCATCCATGTAAAACGGTGTGTAAGGAGACTTGATGCTTGAGAAGGCAACATGAACACCACTGAAACCAAAAGCATTACAGTGGAAGAAAAATGCAACTTGAGTTAAATATCTCTTCAACGGTCTCTTCAACTTTTTTTAGAGCTTTCCTGTAATGTTTAATATTCAGGATGGTTTTCATCTGATATAAGTGGAGAAAAAAATTGTCTCTATCTTCATTTAGGTCCCAGTAATTGTTAACAATGAGGTTACGTGCTGTGCTTTCTGCCGTACCATATGTGTTGGTGGAAGCCATCAACAATAAATATATACGATTTTTTTTTTTAGCAGTATAAAAAAGCGCTGAGGAATTCTCACATGGACATCAACTCATATAAAGGAGTCATTTAAATTTATCCTGAATATACAGGTTAGAATTGCATATTTTCTCCCTGTGATTGAATTCCTGGCAGTCTACCTCCATTCACTTGCTGAAATAGAAAATTTTCATTCTTTAGGTAGAGGGGAGACTGTAGTACGTTTTTAGTATTGGAAATTATTTTCTGTGGAAGCTGACGAAAACGGTATTTTCGGTCTGGAAAAGTGCATGTAGCAATACTTTCTCTGCTTTGCAGAGCGCTGTGGATTATCTCGAATACAGATTGTCCTGCATGTTCTCATTAATGTGTTGTAAGTCACTTCTTGACCCATCATTCAGTGCTTAGCATTTATCTGCTTCTTTTGCTTGGTTCTTAAATCTCTGCTCATTTTACCTCTTTCCTTACTCTTATATCAAAATTTTAGAGTTGCTGAGCGACCTTAGCCCAGCTCAGAGTATGCTGATACGTTAAATGAGTTTGCTGTAGTTGGTTTATGACGATGCAAGAACTTCTGGATGTTTGTTTTACATATAGGCAAACCAAATGCAGGTGAAATGCCGAGTGGTCTCAACCCCTTTTAGCTTCTCCGAGCTGTAAAACGCTCAGCCTTTCACAAGCAAAGACCTTGCTGAAGAAGACTTACTGATTTCACTGCAGAATAGAAATGTTAAATTGCAGAAGCTGAAGCATCAGAAGGTTCAGGTTCGTGCTCAAGAAGAGGTACCAAACAAATCTCGTCGCTCAACTTTCCATTTGTTAAAGATTATATGATGCTCTGGGAATTGTCCTGTTTAATATTCCTCCCCAAAGCATGTTAATTAAACTGGTAAATTGTCTGCTTTGAGGCTACTTTTCTTCAGGAGGTCTGAACAAAAGTCACCATCTGCTGCTAAATTAGTGCAGAAAACCAAGCCTCCCTCTGGTCTGAGCCTCGAGGTCATCCTGGTAATTGCAGACATTGCCTGGGTAAATTTTATGTGACCATAACTTCAGCAAAATTCTTCCCAAACTCCTTGTCATTAGAAACGGAGGAGGTGGGAGAGGGAAAGTTGTTTGAACCTGGTCTTCCCGGGTGTTAAGCGGGGTCATAGAGTCCTTTCATGTAAGAAATTCAATTTCAAGCCATAAGTAGAGGAGTAGACGGTTATCTTGGGAGCTGGACTTCTCAGGCAGCTGTAAAACTTGGGCATCGGCCGCATCTTAAGCGTTCGTGATGGAGTTTATTATGGTTTCCAGGAAGCTGCGCTGCGATTTTGGTGATGTTAATCTTCAATGCAACGTGGTGTAGCCCATCTTAGCATGGATTTTTATGTTATTTTTAAATATTTCTTTTTCTCTGGAGACTTTCTCAGGGCCCCTTTGAGTGAAAAGTCAATCATCTTCCTCTCGTTGAGAAAATTAAATGATTGTTTGCCTTAATTGGCGCAAGCTCATAGCTGGCATGGAAAGTCTGCCTGACTCTACCCTCTACGTGGATATTATTTTTGCTGCTCCTGTGCTGGAAAGCAACTGTATAGCTGTCATCCAGTTACACTCCTACATGCTTCTATGAACTGCTGTGCCAGCTGCCAAAACCCAGCTTGCAGTTTTGATTGAATACTATTTAGCTGGCATCCAAATTGATACGGAGACAGGGCAGCAGCTAAAGTCACGAAAACCGGGGAACAGTTTCCAAGGACAGGTGTGGGCAGCGGCCAGATATGTGAAAGGGATGGTAGGTCTAGCCAGCGGTCTTCAGAAAGTAAAACAGTGAGATTTATAATATATAACCCATTTTGGTCGAAGTTTTAATCTGTTTTACAGGCAAAACCCAATGTACGGTTGCATAAGGAGTCACCGTTGCACATTAATAGATAAATAACCCAGCAGAGAGCAACTGTCAGGAGAAGTCTCCTGTTTTAAGAGAGAATAACAACTAATTGCTTCTGAGACAGCTGTGTACTCGGTGTATAATACTGCTGTCGGAAATAGCGATGGATGAATGCAGCAAGTGTGCTTAGTGTGATGGATATGACACATCGTTTGCTCTTTTATAATGCTGTTTATTAGCACTGGAGAATGGGTAGAGGCAATCCTCGGAAACTTTGAGCAGTCCCTGTCTTGGAAGCAAATACTGCTGTTTCACGGGACGTGGGAGAGGGAGTGAACAGGGGTTTGGGGTAATGACGGAGCATGCTGAGCTCAGCTCACAAAAGAAGAAAATCCGCGGTAATTTAGAGATTTTCCTTCTTTCAGGGTATGCGTACATATTTCCTGTTTTGATTTTTCTGTTTTATATGTCACTTGATAACACTAAGAGCAGCTCATAACAACCGCTGAATTTAGACTGCATTAGGGTTTACACGGAGGGGAAAAGAAAAAGATAGCTTTTTCCCTAAGCCAGCTATGGGATGTCTCTTGCACAGAACTACCAGGATAGCCTGAGAAAATGGTATGCCTCTTAATTTCTCCGATGTCTGTGATTCTCTTATTCTTTGCACAAGAGAAAAGGAAAGGAATCCTTTCCTTTCTTCCCCCACCCCTAGCACATATCCAGCCCTTATGGAGGAACTAATTAGTTGAGAACGAAAGGAGGAGTAGCCAAGGAGATGCAGATAAGCTGTATAAACTCTTGAATTCGCTTCCAAGCCCTGCTTTTGGGGATTCTTGTTCCAGACATAGCCAAGGTATTGACTGCTCAGGGAGGCCGTGGACTCTCCATCCTGGGAGGTGTCCAAGGCTTGGCTGGTCAAAGCCATGGTTGCCTCAGTCTAGCGTGGTGATTGCCCTGCTTCCAAAGAGAGGTTAGACTAGAGACCAGAAGGTCACCATCACGTCTGATCCTGAGATACTTGCCTTTTCTCTCTCTAATTCTTCCAGTATCAATGCCTTTCAGAGAGAGCAGATCTAAAAAGCTTTCCAGTGAGATATCATGGTTTTTCTTTGTGTTTGCTCCATCTTGAAATCCATGTCTACAGCTTCTTCAAAGCTTTTAATGCTCAAAATCTTCAAAAGCTATTTTGTGCTATTTTGTATTTCGTGGGGTGAAGGAGACTACAGTGCTGCTGAGAAAGCTGTTATTTGGGTAATTCGTAGGAACAGAAATGGTCTGCAGAGAAATTGTCTTTACCAAATTATCCTGGGAGATGTTCTAAGAGGCTTTTCCCAAGAGACCAACCATCTCAATTTTTCTTTTAATGTCAGTTCAGATTCTGAACGTAGTTGGTGTTCCTTCTGCGCAGAGTGAAATGTTAGTAATCAAGTTCCTGGCTATCTTAGTCTGAGAGGGACAAGAAAAGGTCTGGCTTCCAAAAATGCTATTTTTAGATGATCAGCAGTGTGCTTTGCAAAACTGTTCCAAAGAGGGACATGTTAATCCTTGAGACGAGTGAGCCCTTGTCAACCGTCACCTCACCCAACAAGGGCAAGTTTAGGAGAAGTCCCATGCGCCATGTGGGGCTGATGAGGAGCAAGGTAGACACAAGCTGGAGACTACTGTCATGGGAAAAACACCTCCTGGAAAGCGAAGGTCTAGCTTTCTGCTCCCTGCCCAAAACATAGCTCGTAAAGGAGACCAAATCTGCAAAATACAGTGTCGAGGCAAGGGCTAGGATCAAGCTCAGTACACATCATTGATAAGGGGGAGCACTATAGATACTGCGTAACAGTTATAATCAATCATGAAAAGTAAATGTGGATGTATTGTAATCTTGAATTTTGTATTGTATTCAAGATTTCTTGGGAATGTATTTGGTGATGCAGAAAAAAATTACTTTTATCAGGGAGGAAGCTTTCTCCATATCTCATCTGTTGACATTTCTTCCGAAGTTTGGATACTGCTATTATGAGTTGTTTCCTATGGGAAAAAATTGAAACAAAACATGCCTGTTGCTTAAGAAAGAAAAATAAAGCACCCTTCAGAACGACCTCCTTTATTTCTTTGCTTGACTTCCATGAAAATGATTAGTAGGAGAGTCCTAATCTCCAGAAAATAATATTCTAAAACCTTGAAAATGTAATTTATTGCAGAACAATGTATTAATTCAGCATAATAGTTTTTATGCCAGAAATCAAACGTTCTACAGGAGTTTTGTCCCTGGACTGGATTTACTGAGAACAAAGCATTAAAAAGCTGTGGTCCAAACATTATCATACATTCAGAGAAAAATGCTTTCTATTCTCACTCGGTGCGTCCAAGGACCCCTTGTTTCAGTTCATTTTTAAGGTCACTGATATTATTTAATTTGCATTCACAGTCATAAATGCCATAAATTGTTTGATCAAAACCTTTGTTTTTGGTCTTCCCACCTGTTTTATATAATCTCAATTTGATATTTTTGAAAAGCATGCCCAGACTAGTGTGTCTTGAACTAAAATTATCTCACTATGGAAGTCTTCAGAGAGTCAGAATCTCAAAACCAGCACAAAGATGCATCCGATGCCCTTAGAGAAAGAAACCCACAGATTTAGACAGAATGAATATTTTAAAATGTATTATTTTTTGTGTCGGGTATGTGCCTTTTTACCCAAAGGTTACGAATTTTGATGCTGCTTTTTTGTGTTGTGAGAAAGGCATTTATGAATGTTGCTTGTTGATCTTCCCGTAAGCATTAATTTTACAGAAAAATGTGCTTTTGTGCCAACCTCTGAGAATAGGATTTAAAAATAATTAGTTTAATAAATTGCTTTGCTATGAATGTTGCCTGAAATATTTTATGGAAACAAAATAGATCAGTTAGGAAGGACTTCTCAAAGATTCGTAGTTGGAATACGATTGCTAACAGGAAAGTAGTCTTCTCTTACCCATGTTCTGTAGCCAAAAAGCCTCCTTCTGAAACAAATCAATCACCAGCGACTCCCGTCTAGAAAATAATACAAATGCAATTTTAGAGAAAGAAAAAGCCATAAAACCAAGTTGCATAGTGTTGCCACCAGCCAACAGGATAACTGCGAATAATAGGAATCGCATGTGTTATTACAGAAATAAATGGAGAAATCGAAACAAGCTTCTCGATTTTGCTGGTTACGCAAGAAAAGAGAATGGCTGTAGACCCGTGCTACAAAACCAAAGGGTTGTAATATATTTAGGTGGTTCTGTCACTGTTTTTCTCATCTTTTATATATGAAAAGACATGATTTGCCCATGTTCTTCCAGAGGCCAGACCAGTGCCATACTCACGCCGAGAAAAGAGTTGTCCTACAGGTTGAGTGGAGTGAGGTTGCTTGCAGACCAATGCGCTATTTAGCACATATGCCTGGAAAAATCTGGTCCATGAGGGTAGTGGAGTTATTCCAAGTTATTTACTGTATTGCATCTAATTATTAATAACTTAATGAGCCTTTGAAGTTGACATATCCTGGTTTTAAGTACAAGTCATGAAGAGCAGCGTTGAGTTTGACAGGCTAAAATAAAAAATACAGCAGTGTTTTGACTATTACTTTGGGACATTATTGATAACTTGATACTTGATTTTGGCTTTAAAAACAAAACGGTATCTTTGAGGACTTTGCAAACAGAAAAGGATGCTTAATTCTCTCTACTGTTTTTATGTTTTGTGACTTTTCTCCAATGGGAGCTGGTTGAATGTGGGCACTGCTTATCCTCTGCCGTGTCTCTCCGTTCCCTACATTTTTTTTTATTGACTATTATTCCTATTAAAGAAGTCCATTATGAATTGTTTTCCTCTACTGATAATAAATGTATCATCTTAGTGGAAATTACCACTTTTCTGCATATTCCCCAAATTACATAAATGACGAGGATCCACTCGTGTTGGATTAGAACAAACTGATGCTTTACTGATCTCTGAATTTTTTTTTTTAGTTGTGCAATTTTGTGTATAAGCTCTTTTATGAAGAGCATTTGGAAAAATCCCAGGTAGAATAATGTTTTAGAGATCTCTTAACTCCACTGACCCTAGGTCATTTTAAAAACTCACCTCTCTTTAAAAAGCTTTGCTCACTAATCAAGGAGTTGAGCACTGAGTTAAAGTCCCTCTGAACCAGCCCAAGCAGATTTCCTCCTCCATCCCTATGTCTAAGGGCCTAATCAGCTGAGATGCTAAAAGGGGCAAATTCATAAAGGTGGCCCAGGTGTTTTTCCTCACTTTATGTTTACACCCAGGTTTAGGAAGGAAACTGCCTGTTGTGGAAGGAAATGACTGGGAGCCAGGGACTTCTGGAAGCGCCTGCAGCGTTGATATTTAAGGTATTGGACTTGATCTGCAACTTGTAAATGGAGCTGGGTTAGCTAACGTTGTTTCTTCCACCATGCAGTGGAATAGCAAATATGACTGATCTGATTGCTAGAATTTAAATACTTCCTTCTTCTAGATGGGAGTCCGCTAATAATGTTAATAAAGCGGGATGTCAAGGTGGTTTTGTAGATGCTATTTTATTCTTGAGCTCTTTTTTTTTAATTTTGAGGTTTGGGGTTTTTTTGTTTGTTTTTTAGAATGGGTGGCAATTATTGTACTTGCGCCTTCACATTTATCTTCTACAATTCTTTTCTTCTTTTGGTTTCTTATAGCTGTTTGGTACGATATACATTTCTAAATCTTGCCTTCTTTCCTATATGACACATGCACGAATTCGTCGTTTAGAAGGAGTACTATATATGGCTCTACTTACAAAAATGGAAATAAACCCAAACTGAAAATCCTCGTAGCCCATTTGGCTCCAAATCATACTTTTTAAACTGTGAGAGCTCGGGATATTTTAAGGTCTGGATCCAAGGTAAACACAGCAGTTACTCTATGAAACGACGGCTATACTGTGAATAATATATACATCCTGGGGGGGTCACCTGGCGAGCTGTCTGCGGGTTTGCTGCTGCTGAGAAATATTAATGACAGACAGATGTTTTGCCCCCGATGTGCTTTTATATCTGCTTCAAAAGTTAAATTTGCATCGTTGCTGCTGGTTCCTTGAACCAACAGAAATGTGTTTTATATCGGTGCCAAAACCGGTTTCAAAGGCGCCAGGCTGCTCCGCTCCCAGTAATCAGATCACATATCGTTCATTGCCTTTGGCACTGACCCGCAGCCTTGCCGTCGTATTTTTGATTGCGATGAAAGGCTTTTCAATATTTTTGCTATAATCCACTCGTGACCTCTCCTTTATGGGTGTACGAAATGGTATTTTTTAAATAAATGTGCTTTGGGGATGGTGGGTTTTTTTGCTCACCAGAGGCACAGGTGACTTTGTCAGGTTTTCTAGGATTTGAGCAAAGCGGTACGAAGAGGGAGAACTTTTTTGTCGGTAAAAAGTCAGTGCTGTAGGTACAGCTTAGGCTGTAGAAATAAACATTCACAGAAAAAAAACATGTAGTGACTAATTAAAATCCCAGTTCAGCACCTGGGCACTGCTATCAGGGAAAGTCTTGCACCTGGGACTAACTTGCTGGGGGAAGATGCAAGGCAGATAAACTGGCTGTTTTCATAGGAATGATGCTGAGGCTGCTAATGCAATCTTAAAATTGCAGTATAAAATTAATTATGAAGAGAAGAAACAGGCACTGAGCAAGCGAAACGTTATTATTTTAAAGCTATTTCATTTTGTATTGATCGCACGGGGTCTCTTCTGTGATCGTTTGCTTCCTGATGCCCCGTTCGCACTAAATACTGAGGAATCCGGGAAGATTCCCTCTGCTTCATCACTGTTTCTGTTGACAAGCTGAAGTTTTCTAGATTAAATCAAGCGTCGTATTTAGTACTGCAATGTAATTAAAGAACATGGTTTTTCAATTGGATCTTGCCGTATATGGTAATATTTCTCCTTGCTGGGTTAAACACCGTAAGCACCATTAGAGCTTTACGTGGCCGTTCTTGCGTCTTGTCAGTTAAACGATCATCTCGTATGCAAAGAATACAAAATTTGGGGTTAGGAATGAGTTTTGCAATATGTTCTGCTATCTGGTTAACGACCCGAATGCCGCAATTGAAATTCTGCTGAAATGCTGCTCTTGCATTTATACCGATTATGTGCGTTTGCGATTATGCATTTATACCGAGCTGGATACCTGTGTAGCTCAATTTTTGGCACAAATTTTTTTAGATTTTTTTTTAACATTTTTAGTAATGTTTTTTCTTCCTTTGCCTGGAAGTTCCAAGTGGAGAATGGGCATGTTACAGTCGGAGGTTAGCTTTGAGATAGTCCATTCCCATTTATTTCAGCTTTGGCTTCTATGGCAGTGGCATCCTTAACAAGCAACAATTTTTTAAAGCAATTTAAAGCTGCATAACACAGGCTCAGGTTTTCAGAAATGTTGACTGATTTTTGGATGCCTGAAAGAGAAGCAGTTATCAACCGAGGCTGAAATATCTTGTTGGTTTAATAAATTGCCAAAATGCTAAAGAAAGCTCTGTTTAGATATTCGCGTTATCATTTTTCTATGCTTGAGCAAACACTTAGTTCAGTCCCAAACCATGTGGCAACTGGCAAATAGAGTGAGAAATGTTATAGAAAAGCAGAGAGTGTTTATTTGTACGATAGATATGAATGTTTTCTACGGTTTGCTGGCTCCTCATCGTGTGTTTGTGTTGGGAGGAAATTTATATCCTCTCATTTTAATGAAAATAATTAAATACCGTTTGCAAAAGGAGCTGCTGGACTGTGTGCGCTCTATATTGTGTACCTGCTGCAATTTTTAATATGTCTTAATGGTTATAAGAATTGTGCATTGAAAGTGAGCAGGTAAAAATACTTTCTCTGTAGTGTCGTTTGCAGTCACATGTAGGTAATTCAAAGAGTCTTAAAAACCCTCTGGTTTCATTTGAAGCAAAAGGAATTCTGATTTACTGAATCATTTCTTCACTTTGCAGGTTATGAAATCGCTCATTTGCTCCATCTGCTACCAAGGGGCATCCGCGGTTCTGGTAAACCAAACACGTTAGCGCTGCTCAGACATTAGCTTTTGCTTACAGCCAGGAGACTAGAAATTTGACAGGGAAATAATGTGCTTTAATGAAGTATTCATCACTTGCCCCCATTTTTCATCATTAAAACAGCCATTTCAATTTAGAAATGGACCTGAAAATTCATGAAATCTACCATGCAGAACAGATGGTTTTTGCTGCAGATGGGGAAAAAAAAAGTCAAGCTGTTCATGAACAGCAGTCAATGTATTTTAAGCAATTAAGTGTTTTTTTGGGAGGTATAATAGGTCAAGTTCTCTCTTTTTTTTTTAATGGCAGAGGTTACTTGCCCAAACTGATTAACTTAAAAATTTTCTTTGTAACTTAGCTAAATGAAGGTTATATTTAAAGTACTATGTTTGATTAAACACAGGACGTGGCTTTTCAGCAGAGTCTGGGGCGGTGAAAAGAGCGTCTCAACATTTGCATATTTTTAGCTGGATAGTTTTTGAAGGAAGGAAGAAGAGTGTTTCTTGTTGGTTTTTTGTTGTTGTTTTTTAATCCTTTTCTACGACTGTAGCAATTCAGTTTCAGTGTGGGCTTGGTAGTTCTCTGCCATTTCTAGCTGCCAAGAGCCGCTTGTTTTGAACCACTTGGGAAGCAAATGCACGTGATGGCTCCAATGTATAATTCAGATTTCTCTGGCGTATCCTTATCCTACGCATCCCGTGTTGCCAGTTTGTTCGCAGATGCTTGGCTGGTCCATCTGAACAGAGATCTCCCTCTGGCAGTGCTGGTGATGGGAGAGCTCTGCCCTGCCTTTCCCACCTGTTTTGGGTTATGTCGTTGGTGGTTTCTTCACCTGAAGCTTTTTTCCTAATTATCATGGACTTTTTGAGCCTCCTATTTCTTCATTGCCTGGAGTCAGAGCTGGTCTGCTTGGATGCTCTCCAGGCACCCTGTTTTTCTGGATGAGGTTCTCATGCTGTTTCCCACAGCTTTTTCTGAAGGTGAGAGAACTGGTTGCAGTTACTCAGTGTTTCCATAAGATTGACTTTAATTAATGTCCTGTTTGTTCATTGTTGTGCTTGTTGCGGTTGTATTTATCAGGAGCATGACCTATAGAAGTTGGTATTTATATATTGCTTTTCTTCTCATGTATCTCCTTTGACAAGAATGTCCCATCTGAACCTATAAGGGGGTCTCAGAGCTGGGGGAATGAATGGATCCTATCGCTCGTGCTTGGGGTCTTTCCCTCCAGTAAGAGTTGTTCAGGCAGTACCAATCTGTAATGGAGGTTTTGGGAAGTTCTATGGAGTTTGAAATGTCGCTTGTAGCTCTCAAAGCAAGGGCTGCTTACAGGAACTTTTCCTTTTCGTTGAATTGTGTGTAGCGTTTTGTCAGCAATGTAGCCAGTGTCGACCGTTGTTTGCTTCCCTGTGGATCTGAGCTTTTGGAGGTGGAGAGTCCCTTTCACGTCCACGTGTCTCTCCTGATGCAACACACAACTGTGAGAGTGTACAAGGGGGAAAACTTTGCATTGCGGTTTTATTCTCCGAGATATCCCTTTGAATCCTCAAAGGAATGTTCTAACTTTTCTTAATAACATTCCTGGGAGTTGTTGGCTTATTCCCCTTTCCTTTAAAATCTGGAGATCTGGGAGGCACGCTAGTGTGGGCTTGCCACATCGCACCTCCAGGTAACCTGATGTATGAGTGGATTTGGCCGAAGATGAGTTTATGCAGGAGAAAATCCTCTCTTTTGTGAGAGTTGCAGATCAGCTTCTAGCTTAGAAAGACTTAAGCAGTGCAGTGCTGTGGCCAGAGTGATTTAAACTGTTCCAACTGTGGTTAATCTTGAATTGAAAAAATCTACAGAGGCACTTTATATTCTGTATTCACCAGCTCCCAGAAGATTAAATATGTTTTTGTAGTATTCCAGACAGTGTGATCCTACCGGATTATAAAATCCTAATAGAGAGCAATTTAACACAGCGATGCCCTCATTATGGGCCAGGCATATTTTTTGATTTATAAATACTGGTGTTTTGTTCTCCCATTGTCTCTGCAGTATCAGCTGTGCTCCAGCCACGTTTGGAGAGCAGACGTGGAGCGGTAGCTAATAAAGAAAGTTGACTTGGTGTCTAACTCTTTCAACAGAACCGCAACAGCTCCCTGTGAAAAACAGAGACATGTTTCATTTGCATTTTAAGACAAGCCTGGCATCTATTTAAGTTTAACCTATTACATATTTCTAATCGTTTGTTAGACTTCTGTTTTTTCCGGTGGTGCTCCTGTCTGTCAGGCTCCAAATCCAAGACACGTCAAAGGGTGCTTGCCCTGCTCTGATGCTTCCTTCTGCTGCAACGTCTCCCCAGCATGGTTCCCCTCCTCAAAGCCCTCAGAAAGGGGGAGGACCTGGGGCTTAGAAGAACCTTTGCGGTGGTTGTAAAGACAGCCCGGATAGGTCAAAACTAATGAAGGACTAATGAAACTACAGATGGAGAAAGCTGAGGCCTGGGCATCTATGCTGTGAGTGGCGTAGGCCAGTAGCACCACTGTAGTCTTCTGCTCTCGCCGTGGGTTTTGAGACAGGAAAAGTTAATCTGATCTTCAGTGGAGAAGTGAATTTTTGTCAAACGTTGAATTTTCCTGTTCTCTTCCTATTCAAAGCAAGCTGTTTAATACCAGAAGAAACTCTACTTATAAGATGAAGTGATTTCATTTAATAGCTTAATGAGTCAGCTTTGCCCACAAATGTAGATGAGATGAGTCTTCAGGTCTGGTCCAGAGCTGTGGCAGCTGTATTCAGCTAAAGGTAAAAACAATAAGGTGTGCTAACCACAACAGAAGACCCTACGGTGTTATCAGATATCTTAGCGAATAAAATTGCAATACAAAGCCTTTCTCCATTGCACGTGGAAGAATGATGGTACTGGTTAAGTGTCAAATCAGAAGTTTCCATTCCGTTGGCAGTATTAAGGAGCCCTTTTTGTATTTTTGTTATTACACAAGTAAGCCAGTGGCCTTCAGGACTGAAATATTACGCCCGTATGTCAAATACCCCATTTTTGAACTACTGAAGCAAAAGGCATCGCCTCTTGACAGTCGCAGCCTTGCAAATTTTGATAAGCAGATGTAGAACAAATGCCAATGAAGCAAGAGCGCAAGCACTGAACCTCCTCCTCAGCTTGCTATCCTCACTCAAAATTGCCTAATATATTTTGATTATATAAACAATAAATGAACCAGGTGGGCATGTTTATTCCCCTAGCTGCTGCTTTGCAACGCAGGCTTTTAGTCCTAAGAGCCTCCTTCGTACAAGAGGGAAATGCAGAACTGCTTGTTTTGCCGTTCTGTCTCGTTGGCAGTGGGGAAAGCAAATACTCGAGTGGGAGAAGATCCATCCGGCTCAATATCATGGTCACCAGTGAGGCATTTTTACACGACTTGTGGGCTCCTGGAGATAATTGCTGTAGCTTTCTGCTCATTTATAATTAAATGTTCTTTCTGGCTAGAAGAATTTCTAGGCTCGTTAAAGTGCTTCAAGCCTAAGGGATTTTGGGATGACAGACCCTTTCATCTGTAAATAAGACTGGATAGAGGAGAGTTTGAAATTTAGGGAGAGAAATAGCTCTTTCCCTCTACCGATGGTAGTAAGCAGCCTTAGATATACTGTTGGTGAGAGACGTAAAGTGAGTTAATCTGCCCTTCTGCCACCCTGAACCTGGGATGCAATTTGGTCACAAAGAGTTTGCTTAAGATGAAAAGCAAAAAGCTAATCTAGCCTTCTCTGTGGAGCGAAAAGGAGATTTCAAAACAACAAAGCTCTTATTAAATCACTGACCTTTTGAAGGAACAGTGTTCATACATCTCATATGAAATGACTTTTTCTACCCCCCCACCTTTAGTCTTCTAGGATCCCCAGGATGTCTTTAAAATGCCTGTTTGGCAACAATTCCCAGGGTTATTCATAACCCCTTCAATAGAGGGACTCTAAGAATAAACTGTAGGGAAAATCCTTGCATTGATTCTGTCAGTGAGTAATGCTACGACTTCCCTAAGCAGGGACGTATTAATGTTATAGACTTTGGCCGAGATCTTCACCAGCAGCTGAACGAAGGCGTTATTGAGTTAGTAGGACTGAACTTTCCTCAAGAAATGGCTGCTCAGTTACAGACAGGGCAACAAGTATTCTGTGTCGGAGAACACCAGTGCTAAGACTGTAATTATTTCTCCCGGCCTCTTGTAGGTCTAATATTTGCTTGAGCCCTACATTGCTACTGTCATGAGTCTCCAAACCAAGAACAAGCTTTCTGGGGTGGCACCAAAGTGAAAGGCTTAAAAATGTCATTTGTTTGAGATGCATCTAAGCATCCTTGCCATAAACTCCTTTCGAAGGAAGCAGAAACCGTAGTGAGATGTTAACTCTGCTGGGAAGCCTGGAAGAGGGGTGATGCTCTTTCACTGCAGAAAAAACAGAGGAACAAATGTTTTCATGGTGAACATAAGAAAAGAGGTTTGGGTACCTAATAAGTAACTTTGCTGTGAAGCATTTTTCCCAGGCTGTCTCATTTGTACCATTTGCTAGAGGGCACCTGGTAGCACCCACCAGCTGAAACATCTCCCATTTCCCATGGCAGTAGCCCCCAGTCTTGGTGAAAACCAGTCCCCAAATGGGAGATCCCAGTTCTTTCTTGCATGGCGTCTTTCTTGCATGCCTATGAGCCTGGCAGCTCCACCTTTTCCCTGAACACTGGACAAGCTCAAAAGGAAAATGTGCTTTAATTCCCATATAGCGAAGGGTTAAGTTCTTGATTACAAAATGGGAAGAAGAGTAGTAGAAAATAAGAAGCGAGTTTATATATACCTGAAACCAGTCTTGCTTTTTTTTCCTCCCTGTTGTCATTTCAGATTCCTCCAAGATACCGCTTAGCCCGAGGGAGTTGTTTTCTGGCAGGGCCAGGTTTAGGTTTCTTCATCCAAGATCTATTTGTTGATTATTGAGTCTTCTGTGTGTGAATGAAAGTCAAAAGCATGGCCCAGGTCCCGCATCCTTCCTTCCCTCTTGCTAATATCTTTAGTGAAATGCGTTGTATGAGTCGCTCGGGTTGTGCCCGGGAATGTAAATGAGCCGGTGCCCAAGGTTGGCCGGCATTTGAGCTCCTCGACTGTCCGGATAGGCTGATTTTACATACAAGGCTCATCTTGCTGTCTGGGGAGAAAATTGGATTGCCTTCCCCTCCTCCTCCTTCCGGGCGAACAGAGCTTGCGGTATGAATCTGCTCTGTGCTTTGAAATAGCTGGAAACTTTTAGATTGCGAGAATAATTATCGATACAATATCCCAGACAGTCTGACAATTCGAAATGTGGCTCTGGGCTTCTGGGGAGCCCGTGGGTGACGTTAATAAAACATGAATTGGCCTTTGGGGCCTCCCTTTTTCCCTTGCATTAGTTTCAGAGGCTTTGATTGCGGCAACATCCCACTGGAGAAGCAGCGGGTCCTTTTGCAGCCCACGTTTGTTACTGGGAGCCTTTCATTCAGAGATCCCATGTCGGGACAGGGTAGTTGGATCCTGGTAGCAGTCCCCATGCATCAAAGTGCTCTTCAGAGATGTTTTCTGAGCCCTTTTCTGCAAAGTAGTGGAAAGGAGGCTGGTAATTAAAATCTTGGCTTAACCTGCAGTGGCAGTGAAAATGCAACAGCAGGCTCCCGATTAGTATCCAGGGTTGAAGGACCTGACGGTACCTTTGACTTGAAGCATTAAATATTAATTATCACTCCTGTTTGATCTGCAGATATGGGCCAGGATCCCTCTGTTTGGGCTGAGCAAGTCACTCGGTGCCGTCGCATCCCTGGTCTTGGCAGGTGGCCACAGTTAACTTGCTTCTCTTGCTTCCCAGGGGGAATTTGCTTCCATGCCACAAATCCCATTGTCTCTGCTGAGCCAGCCAAGTGGCTGCAGGCAGGGGGAAAAGGAGCGAGGGCATCCCTTTGCCTAGACACCCAACTGCCCAGAAAAGCCACCACTGTGGATGAGAGCAACCGGGAGCTTCAGTGAGGACAGCTAACCCATGAGCATCCCAGCTGCCAAAGCGGTTCTTCCGTTAATTAGATTAATGAGAAATAGGACTTTTAATTCCAAAAATGCATTGCACTGTTTCAAGTGAGTACATTTAGGAGAATACACCATGCTTTTTTGGCAGTTTTTGTTTTGTTAGATACATTGGTCCAATGTAAACTTTTAAATGCCCGCCACCTCAAATTTTAAAGGAAGCAACATCTGTTTTGAAGATGAAGAAGGTCATGTAAACCTCATTTGCCCCAAGAGATTTTCCCACCAAACGAAATATATGCGAGGCGACTGCTTTGGATTGCTTCCTTTAAAACGTCCGTGGCTCTTGTTTATCAGTTGAGCTGGAAGTGAAAGCACTGAACTGCTGCAGGAAGGGAAGAAGCTATTTCCACCCTGGCAAAAATTGAGGAATACAGGAAGTCTTGCGAGAGAGCTTTTTCTCCGAGGATTTCCAGTCTGGTTTGTAGATCAAAGGAGCCTTGATATGCACTTGAGCTTTTGGATGCTTATCTGTACAAGACTGAACCTCTAAACCTGTTGAGATTCTCAAAACCCCAGTTCACAGGAAATATTTATTGTTGTAACAGGAAAAAAAAAAAAATTCCCCTGGAGTTTACTTGCCAAGCGACTATTTTCCAAACAAAATGTTCCACTGTAGAAAAAGTGGGTCATGATAATGGCTTTCAAACTAATGCAGGGCTTTTTTTGTTTTAATCATCTTTTTAACCCCATACAGACCTTATAAGCCAATTACCTGCATATTGCCCTTCTTTTAAAAGCTTTGTTAAAAGCTGGGATAATGTAGAGGTGGGTAAGAGAAATGCATATCGTAGAGATGACTACTGAGTGTGGAAATATGGTCACTTTTGCTTCTTATCTTTAAAAACGTGCTGAGAGCAGCAAATAGTGAAGTTGGCTCTTGCACTGCTTTATTTAAATATATGGTGGTCATAGATATCATCATGTATTAGGGTTAGGAGATCCCGCACATTGCTGTGCGTTACTCCCTGGACTGCTCCTAGAAGCATTGTGAGTTTTAGGTGTTCAGTGGAAAAGCGGAGTGGATGTAGTACCGATTTCGTGCGACACAGATGTCCTTTCCTCTTTGGTCTCGGGGCAATAGAACAAACTTGCGGACTTTCCGACGTTGATCTTGGAGATGTCCTACGATCCTGCTCTTCAGCTGCCTTCTGAAACGCCGATGAGATTAGAAACCTGCGGTGGGAGGAAATTTGCAGGCAGTTTAGGTCTGCTTTTGATTTCCCCACGCGAATAGTCTTTGCTCTGCCCCCGTGGCCAACCTGGAAGGCTTTGTGCGGCGTCCTTCAAGAGAAACAGGTCCTCCCGCATGCTAAGCAGCGGGGCGGAAGAGGTGGGTTTGATCCAAGCCGCGGCTGGGAATTGCACAAGTGAAATTCTTAATTTCCCTGCTGCTCCCAAAGAAAACAAGAACAGGGAGCGGAGAGCAGGCTGTGGACCGCTTAGGGATTTGAAGATATTAACAGGATATGAATTTCACGCCGGCAGCCAGCGGAAAGGGAAACAGAAGCATTAAATGCTCCAGCTCAGCTTCTTTGCTCTGTTCAGCAGTCTGCTTTGCGTTTAAAATTAGTCCCTAGGAGCACGTCTGTATTTATGTATATTGGAGATGAAGGCTCGAGGTCAAGGTTTTAGAAACGTGTAAACGCTTTGGGAGCACGGGGGCCGTTTTTAAAAGTGATTATGTGTGCCAATCATCTGCAAGGCTGTTGGGGTTGGTGCATGGCAGCCCCTCGCGGGATTCCTCTCTGCTGCAACGCCCGGAAAACAGGCAGCTCCTTCCTCGCTGGAGGACGACGGTTCGCTTTTCCTACTAGCGCTGGCGTGCCGGGGTTGTTTTCCTGTGATGGAAGACTGCTCGGTGGTCATTAAGAAGCAAGTTCCTGTGTTTTGAAATGTTTTAGGCTGACTACCTGGTGATGGGAGGCAGCTTGGGTTGCAAGCTGGGCTCTAGTGTGACTCCAGTTTGGAAGCCATACCAAAATAATATGAATGACTACCTTGATTTTTCTCTTTCGGGATATGGGGAATCAGTTCAGTGAGATATTGGTGGAGCCTGTTGGATGTCACTTTTGATGTGAGCAATAGGTCCACCCAAGACTTTTTTCAGTGAATTTTAATAGGTTTTATGCTGATTGGCCTCCCTGCTCTTTAAAAGCTGTATGTGGGAACACCAAGCAGTGAATTAATGTAGTGTTTTCTGCTAGTGCAACAGGATTTATACCAAGCTTAGTTACGTGAATACGCAGTTTGTTAGTTAAATAAATGGATCAGCAAGGATGCCGCAGTTTAGTGTTGTAGACGGATGTTTCTTCTTTGCTCACAAAGGAAAAAAGAGGTTCTGGTATAAGCACGCACAAGGAGAGTCATCTGCAAATGCCACGAGAAAGGTGGGCAGTGAAGTGAGCAAAGACAGAAGCAACGTTTCTTTGGAACAGATTTGACACAATGCCAATGGCAGATAGCTCAAACGTAAGCATGTATAATTTCTTTGTTATCAGGTATAACTTCTTTTCGGAAGCGCATTAATACACACTGGATAAGGCTGTGCTAGGAGGAGCCCGTGTGTGAGGATTTGGCTTTATGTTGTTATGAATATGTATCATCGTGAAGTTGGCTCCTTGTCGTGAGGTTCATGTGTTGGCAGCTCCCCAGATGCCACGGTCTGTTTTTTTCTGCCCGAGTCGCTTGTGCTGTGCCTTTCTGGCTGCTGCAGTTAATGCTACCTTGCCTGAATTTTTGGTATGGAGAATAAATCAGGTCAGGTATTTGCTGAAAGGATACAGAGCTGCTCCGTCCTGTTGTGGTTTCGTTGTCTAGTCTTGGCATGAGCGACGCGTGGCCTTGCCACTGTGCTAGTCTGTAGGCATGTGCGGAGAAGAAACCTGGACTTACTATTCCTTTGCATATCAGCAACTACGTGGCCTGGCTCACGCCAAGATTTGCAGTGCTGTTACTGCCTGGATTCAGTTTCGTTGCCCAATATATACATTAAGATATGCATCACAAAATGCACAACAGCTTCCCCATTTGCTGCGTGTCATCGCTTTCCCAGCTCATTAAAGCCATTCTCTTAGCTTGAGATCTATCCAAATATATTATGCCAGAAAGCTTTCTCCCACATTGCTGGTAAGGTTTCAAAGTGTGGAGACAAAGTCATGTCAGATGGGCTTGGAAATGTCGCTGGCAAATGGTAAATGCAGCAAGAGCCTTTGCAGGTGGGGCTGGCCGCAGCAGAAGTGATCTCTGCTCCAAGGTGCTCCAGCTGGGACCCTCACGCCATCTCGCAGGTTAGAGGTTGCCTGGAAAGGCGCATTGAGGGTTTTGGGGGTTGTTTGTTTGGTTTTTTTTTTTTTTTTTTGTGGGTTTTTTTTTTTCCTGCTTTTTCTGCATTTGGGTTTTTAAGGTGGAGCCAAACTGTGGTGACACCTAAATAAATGTGGAAGATCTGTAGCAAGGCAGAGCAGTTTTCTTGCTCTGATGTACAACCAACCCAAAATTCAGGCTTCTCCATCTCAATGGCTGATCAGACTCTAGCAGCTCATCACGTGTAAAAGAGAAAAACCCCTATGGATATGGTTTCCAGTTCTTTGCATGCTGATGTGTGGTGTTTTTCAGTTCAGTAAAGCAGAATAATGAGTGTATCTATAGCTGTTAGGCTTCTGGGAAGAAGCCGGGTCACTAGCAACACTCCCAAGCAGCAGATCGAAGCCTCATATCAACTGACTTCTCTTACCGTTTGTTAGAGGAAAATACTTCTGCAATGGTAACCCATGCTATGCGGGGGAGACTACACCACGAATATTTAACCAAGCCTCCGTTAGCATCCGTGTGCAAATGCGTGAACGTGCACACGCACACTCGGTAATGGCGACGGCGGAGGAATGTGTTTCGTGTTTCTCAAAATAGTTGTCTTTCTCTGCAGGAAAGAGTTTCTTGCAATGCAGACTGCATTTCCCTTGCTTCTCGGGCAAACCAATTTCTGAAGGGAATTTTGTCGCTCTCGCAGTCTGTAACAGATACACAGTATTAAAGGTTAGCACCCTCCATGAGAAAAGCCTACGAAAATTGAGGCTAAAAGGCAGACACTTTCTTACATACAATAATGTGACAGTGTGAGTCCTAACACCTTTAAGGAATTATTTATGTGCATTTGTGGTGATTTGCAGCAGAGCAGACTTTAATTAAATTAAATTTTCCATTCATGTGTTTAAATTATTAAGAAAAGCTRATTAGTAAGCTTTTTTTATTGTGTGCAACATGATTTAATAGCATCTCTTTTGGTATACGGACCTGTATCAGTGAGGACTATGTTTACAACACATGACATTATAATAATAAGCATATAATCCTGTTTTAAGATGTATTAAACTATTCATATGAGAAAAAGAARAGCCTATATAGTGATTAAAAATAATTTTCCAGAGAATATATGAGACATTTGTGCCTGGAATTCCAGGAAAAGGATTTATTAAGCAAATACACATAGACTGCTTGAATACTAGCAATTACCTGTTTTTACCTTGTGTTTCTGCGTGCACTATTTTACCTTGTATTTGCAACTCAGATAACTTATCTACAGGCTTTGCTTGTGCTACCAAAAGTGCAGGAATACCCAAACCATCCTGAAATCTTTGCTGCTGGGGGTGGAGATGAGCAAAGCCCAAACTGTGGTGTTACGTGAAGCCGAGCATCTCTCTTTGCAGCTGGGGGAAAAGCCAGCTCAACTCGAGGCATYACCGAGCCTTTCCTTAGGACGCGTTTCCCTTTCCCAGCAGAATCAATTTGCGAGGATACCTCGGTTTTGAGGTGATGCATAGAACTGTGTTGTCAATTCTGAGTCATATTGAATGTAATTGCTGCAACAAAGCTGGTATTTAGCGAAGCGAATTCCCCAGGCAGTTGCTGTTGTCAGACCTGCCAAGGCTCCTACGGCTCACTGAGGCTCACCGATATTTTCTGGCCACCGGCAAGGCTGCGTCTGACTCACTCCATCAGCAAGACTCTTCACGATAGTGATGCAGGACTGTTAAACTTTGCCTTGTGAARGTASAGCCTTTTCAGAAATCTTTCGTTTCCTTCAAGTGCTGCTGTGTAGAAACTTCTGCTCAAAAATGTGTTGGTGTTACAAAGCACGTCCGTACGTGCTCGTGCTCRCCGGGTACCGCTCTGCTTGCATTCCCTATCGACTGAATCGGGGTTTCATGCATGCAATTAAAGAAAAATTTGGGCTAGATATACTAACATCCCAGAGCGGTGTTTTAAAATGGCCAACAGATGCATTTGCAGGGATGTGTTGTCCTTGTTTTATTTTTTGTTTCCTTTGAGTTGGGATTTTTTGTTTGTATTCTTCAGCACAGCTCTGAAGACAGAGTTTGGCAGGGATGATTTGAGACTTGGTAACGGTCGATTTTCAGGTTTTACTTTCTTAATGGAATGATTTGCTCTGCATTTTTGGACTAGAGCTGATTTTTAGAGATGTTTAAGAGTGAAGCGTGTGATTCCAAGGGGATCAAGAAGAGATGAGCACCAAGTTCATGTGAACCTTGAATTGTGAAGTGGTGGCCAGTGATAAAAAGTGGGGAGACTTTGGGGCAGGAGGACRTGGCTCTGTTCAGCATGTCTCTGGAAAGGCTGGTTGGAAATAAACTGCACGTTAAACAGGAAAGGCAGATCGGATAGGGCTGCAGGGATGAGGATGAGGATGGAGCAGCTGCCTTGGAAGGCTCCTCAGTTTGGAAAGCAGAGATGCAACCGAGGTTTATAAAATCATCAAAGCTGTGAATGAAGTGGATGTGGAGCTCTTGGTCACCGGATTCATTAGTGCCTGGCGATACTAGTAGGAAAGTGGGTAAAAGATGGTGGTATTTTACACGGCAGGCAGTCAGCTGCTGCAATCTGCTGTCACAGGAGGTGGAGGGGAAGGACGGTGCCRGCCCGTGCCAAAAGGGATTAGCCAAATTCGCAGACAGCAGGTCCCAACACAGATATGAAAGCCAAGACAGGGACGTGCTCACTAGCAGTCCTGTACAACAGTTGTGGGTGCTGCTTTTTCAAAGGAGTGTGGACTACAAAATTGGCCAGGCTCCCATATTTTTCTGAAATATCATTATTACCAGGCTAGGTGGACACCGGTCCATGGCCAAATAGGACATTTCTGATGTCCTCATCGATACAGATGTAGGATCCTTGCAGGTAGGTTCCACCCAAGGTAAAATAGGCCAGGCTCTGGGCACTTTATAGGAGTGTTTCAAAGTAGCAGTTGAATAGATGAGCTGGTAGGTTTATTAGCGTACATTAAAAACTCTTTATTCAGGGGGGACAAAAAAGGGGGAGGGGATAGGACAGAAGTTAATAAGAAAATTCTAGGAGCAATTTGAACAAGTGAAACCTCATTTAGGCAGGGCAGCCCAGCAGCCAGGGAAGAATCAAATCTATCCGTGTTCCTGCAGACATGCTAGAAATCCAGAGAAAAGGATGGATGAAYGAACAGAAATGCCTGGTTTTCACTGAAGACCTTGATAGAGAAAAAGGCATTTCCAAGCTTGGTGACAGGTTGTAGGCTGATGGAAGAGACTGTGTTACACAGGACTGATGGAGTTGGTTGTGCTGGTGGCAGAGTAAAGAAGGCTGAGATTCAAACAGGTGAATGTTCTCTGTATCAGCAAGTCATGCCAAAGCCCAGATTAAAAATATATATATAATGTCGGGACTATGCTGTGAAGCGTTCAACCATTACTAGCATCAGTGGCTGTGATGTGCTGGGTGAGACCAGAGAGGTTTTAATGGCAGAGAACAAAATACTAGTGGGAGATCTCGACTGCCCTCTGGGTAGATGTCACATTTGGAGCTAATCATGGCAACGTAGAATAWTTTAGGTTGGTAAGGGACCTCTGGAGCTCTCTAGTCCAAAGAGTGCTGCTCAAAGCAGGACTACCTTCCACAGAAGGTGGGTTGCCCTGGGCCTTGTTGAGTTTTAATATCTCCAAGGATAGAGCTCCAAGGCAGGTTCCCCAAAGGATGGACTCCAGCATGGGACCTTCCCCACTCTTCAACTGTGGTCAGCTTTGCAGTTTCATGAGCATCTCTGTTCAGCGTTGTATTCAGCCTTGTGTTCTTGAGTGTGTTCACAACTGCCCTGGAAAAAGGGGAGGACAGTGGGCAAAGTTTGCTAGTGATCCAGAGTTATCCAGAGCAGTAAAACTGAGGCTTTCTGCAAGGGATTGCAGAAGATGCTTAGCRACTTGGCAACCAAAATTTCATGTCAATAAATCCAAAGTAACGCCTATGGGGAAAAGAAACCTAGCCATACATCTATGACAGCAGGCTCCGAATTAGCTTTTGCCATGAAGAAGAGGGGCTTTGGGGCACCAACTCAGTGTCCAGCTTCCGTAGAGAGGGAAGAGGACAYGTCTCCCTGCTTGTGCTCTGCCGCCGCGGCAGCTGGGCTTTGCACATACCCACAAAGGTCAAGGCGACAACGGGGAGGAGACGGTACATCACTGCTTGGAAACCACAAGTTCAGAGCATGCCAAGAGCTTGGTAGCGCAGCTGGAACTGCGTAAATGTGATTTATGAGAGCGTTGCTGGGTTTTGCATACCAAAACCAAAACTGCCAGGACCTTTGCAACAGCCCAGCATTTGCAATCGTAGCTCCCTGCAGGCCATAAACATCCAAAGAGATGAGTTTTCTCAGGCACTGTGGTTTGTCTTATATGTTTCTGTGTTTACTAACAAGCAGCAAATTTTWTACATGATTCCTGGAGTTTTTCCAATGGACTTTCTTATTTTCTGTTTTATCGAAGCCTACTTCTTATACCAGCATCTGTAAGAACATTTTGTTAAGCGTTTGAGGAGGAATAATGCAAAACTACATCTTTTTTTTTTTTTTTTTTCCTTAAAATCTCAACCTCTTAAAGTCTGATTTCTGTTTTGGAGACTCCTGGCAGTATGTGAATAGTGAGTGATTTCTACAGGCTGCTTTTTCTCCCTGTGGAGGTACCCGACCTCGGCTCCCAGATTTGCCAGTCGAGGTAGTTGCTAAAGTGTTTTAGCTGATTAAATTAAATTCCTTTTGCTGCTGCTGGCTCAGGTCCTGTAATGCCACAAAATGTACTGCAGGAACCCAGCACTGTAAATAGCAGTTGTTAGGGACAGTGGCAAGCACGGTAATTACAGGAATGCTCTAAAGAACCCTTGACTTGGCTATGCACAACTTACAGGCTTGCTCCCATCTGCTGTACCCTGCGGACTGATACCGCGGGTGGCTATTTAAGTCAGCAAGCATAAGTGCAACAGGTTTTGATGTTAACAGCTTAATAAAATGAGGAGTAGTTGACCTGTTTCTCCTGTTTTGCCACTGCAGGCTCCGTTTCCACATCACCTTCCCCAGTGGCAGCCCTTAACCCATCCATTCTTCCACGCTTTTTTTTGCAAAGACTTGCTTAAAAAGATTGCAACAGAATTTTGCCTGGTAGCCTTTGGGGGCAAAAATGTTAACAGCTTCATTTTTGCTTTAGCCACGTGACTGCATGTTTGCAGAATGAAGATGGTTGACTTGAATTACGCCACTTGGTGTTGCAGCGTCCCGACTTGATTGATTAGACTCTGGAGTCTAATGAATCATTCTGACTTTATCATAAATAACGAAGMTTTTCAGGGAGTTCATGGTCAAGTGTCACTTGGACGCTTAAAGACTGAGAGAAGGAAGCRACTTCTATTTTTTCAAACACTGTGCATGAACTTCTTTCCATTACAAAAAGCTGCTTTTGTGGCTGCAATACARCACTGTCTACTCTGGTTCGGTTTTGCTTGCATGATGTTACTACTGCTGCACAAATATTACCATAATAAAACATCCTTCCTAATAATTAATACTCTTATAACATGAAAAGGGTTATAACAGAAAAAGCTACCGCAGTCTATAAAGCACTCTGTATTTTCACATATGGCTTCAAAGCATCGTATTATGCTTTAAATAAGATGCAAGGCAGAACAACTGTGAGCATATTGTGGAGCTACATATAAGGCTTTTGTCATTTGGGTAGTTTAAGAAAAGTATATTGCAAAGAAAATGTCAGGTTAATTGCCATACATAATTATATTGTAGTAGAGAAAAGGATTTTAACAAGCCTGTGAATTGAAGCTAACAGTTTAGTTGGAGGAAGGTCTGATCTTTAYGATTTGTTGAATAAAGTTAATTTAATGTAAAATTTTACTCAGCTTATTAGCTTATTCAGAAAACTTTCTTTGGGAGGAAATGTAAAAAAAGACTGAGATATTGCCAGCTTAAACAAGGGAGATGGTGATTTGTGYTCTGTTCAAGGAGAGCAGCTTGACAGCTCTTTAGTTGTAATAAAAGTAGATAAGATCCAGCTGGTGCAGTTAATAGTGATTTTTTTTTTTTTTTTAAAGGAAGTCAACCCTATCTCTTTGTCTCACTAATGATCTATGCTGCTTAAATACAGTGATAGGAATGAGCAAAAAGGGCACATGCTGCATATTTTTTCCATCTGCAGTCTTAGGCGGTGCTTCCCTGGCTGCCGAAGCCGATCCGCTGGCAGCTGCTGTGCTCATCCATCCTCCCTTGGCTGCACATGTGTGGTCCTGGTCTTCCTCGTGCCTTCTGCACTTGTGAGATCCTTCCTAAAATCTTAATGAGACTGAGATATAACAGGGGAAAAGTAAGTAAAGAAAAGAGCATAGAACATCTTGACAAAACTGGAAGATGCTCTGCATTGGGGACAAACAAAGTTGTTTCAGGCCATGTGAAGTTGCAGCTACTCCTAATSATTTTTACATGAATGAATGTTTTGGTTATTGCACCAAATATYGTGACATGCTATGACATGATCCATGATGCTTTTTTGCSCATGGGAAAGGTGTTGTTCAGGGCTCATGGGAAGGTCTTAGCTGTGATGGGTCCTGATAGTGAAAGTGGCTGGGGTGCTGGGTTGCTGCTGTGGGAYGTGAGCTCTACCATGGTCTTTCCTGAGCTTTTGCAAGGTTGCACTGTGGGCTCTCTCGGGCTCTACAGCATCCTATTGCTGCTCCGCTACGTGGGATCTTGGAGAGAAAGGGCCACCAGCGCGTTGCACTGCGTAGGTGTGCACAGCTCTCTCCCGAGAGCTGAGCATTTGGGCTACGGACTTTGGCAGGTCAACAGACTTGCAAAGGTATCAAAAAGGATCTTATAGGACAGTGAAAAATATTTTCACATGATTTACTCTTAAAAATTGGCTTAAACCTATTTTTGGCGAAATAACGTTTCAGGGTCRACCCCAGCCAAGGAGCAGCAATTGCACTCCAGAGCCAGTTTGCATGTAGAGTCGTGCAGGAGTACTGTACAGAGCCCAAAACACAGGAGTAAAGCAGARGGAAGAGTACCATGCATGGTGCTATGAGGACCTCTGGGCACGTCAAATAGTTGAACACTTTTATTTTCCAGAGTTATGGGGTTCRGATGATAGTTATCGCTTCCTTTGCTCCCTTGGAGCACTTGGTGGAAAGCTTTCCAAAGATCCCCCTAATCTCACTCCCTTGTGTCCTCCCCACGCTATTAATGACACTTGCAGAAGATACTGCTGTTCTAGAAGATACTGCTGTTCTCTGCTCCTCAATTATTTTTATTTTTATTTATTTTTATTTTTTTTGGCTATCCTCCTYTCCTGGTTGCCTGGTAGGTGTTGTGTGTGTTGGCGCAAAGTATGTGGCCTGACCATGTCCTGTGTTTCCTTCAAACACTGATGATGAGCAAATGCTCATCTCCATTGCTGAAGTCTTTCCATCTGACGTCCTAAATCTTTGCGGATGCAGTCGGCTCGTCAAATGCCATGGGAAATCGCAGGCCCTTAGAGCCACGCGGTTAGCAACAGTGATGTTTGTGCTGAAAATTCTCAGCGTCATCCACCTTAAATCTTCATGCTCTTTGAGTTTAGTAAGGGCTTTGGTTTTCTCCTCTCCTCACCATCGCTTTTCATCCTGCAGCCACTTCTGGGCTGCGTGGTGCCACTCAGCGGGGTGGCCGGTCTTCTCCTTGATGGTCTTCTGCTCTGATGCAGAGTCTGGCAGAGGAGACGGGGAGCAGGATCTGCCCCTTGCAGCAACAGTGAGCTGTTTGGCTCAGCTGCARAGTTCATCTCCTCTGTCACTGGCACAGCATCGTCAGCGCAGTCCAAGCCTTTAAGGCATCTGCTGTCTGTTTATGCTATGACAAGATTTATGTCACCCGTAAACTTCTTCAGACCGCAGCAAAACTAAACAGCAGCGGAGAGAATCGTCTCTGTTTCGTACCAGTGATGGTGATGAAAGGCTGCGTTTTGCTGTGAGGAGATCCCGTAATACCTAAGGCTTAAATTGTTGCCCTCTTGTGCCTTAAGCTCTTCCCCTCTCAAATAGCTTCAGTGAGTTTGCATTTTATGTGCTCTTGAATATGTTACAGCAATCTAAGCATCACTCACTTCCTCATCTGCTTCTCTCCTTGTCCCTGGGAAGTGAAGAAGAAGCYGTTTTATATTTTGCAGTAACATTTACTCCCTGTTGCTGAGTTTGTGACAGTATCTTTCAAGGACCTGGCAGTTTCGCTTAGTGGTTATTTATGTGTCTCTTTGTTTCAGTTCTCCTTTTASTGCATAATCTCTTCCTACCTTTTCTGATGTTTTGCAGAACAGTCACTTTTTCCTTAATCGCTGTCTCTGCTAAGGAATCTCCTCTTTCAGCTTGCTTTTATTATTATTTTTCCTCTGTTTCTCCTTCCTTCTCTGCTAGACTACCCTTTCCCTTGCTGCTTTTCCATTTGTCGTTGACTTTTTCTTCTCTCCCTTTTGTTTAGTACTTCTCATGTCTCTTGCATTTGTGCTTATTGGTGCTGTATAACTCTCAGACCATTACTGCGAAATATTTAGGATAGTAAAAGGTTTTGGGTCATGCTCAGGAGAATTATCAGTCCTCTCTGATCTTGTAAGAAGACTGTCAACGGCATGGTCTCTACATCTGCAAGCCCACTGTCCCTAGGCGAGTTGTGAAGCTGCCATCAGCTGTAATGCAACCTGCTGCCCCTCTTGATTGCACRTGATTGCAATCAATGTGTCGCTATTTCAGGAAAATGGATGTAGGTGCATATTGTCTTCCCATCCGGAATTACATCAACTTGCGATAACCTGCTTCAGTTAATTTGACCTGTATGTAAATCATAACTCTTATCTTATTGAAACAAAGCTTACAATTTCTCTGCTCTCGCATCTGAATCTATCATAYAATGTCACTTCCAAATGTCTCTGGTTGCAAGTGTCTGTTATGCTGAGAACCTCAATGGCCTTTAGTATGTTTTATTTTTAATGCTGAACACTGCTTTTAGGCATCRGCTTCACCGGTTAAAGATCACAAGACTCCGATGAGCTGCATTTTTGTATTTGAATACATCATGAGGCTACTTTGACATCTGGGCAAATTATATTGGTTCTGCAGTGTAGTTAAAGCACTTGGTGATGAGGATCTCCAGAGACTATTTAATTTTTTTCATAATGAAAAGAGCTGAGCAGTTCACAACTAGAGCATGTGAGTGAGTAGAAGTTGAAATTTATTGGTATTTTGGCCTTGACTGTGCACAAGTTTGACCAAGGAGCATTGCACGGTTGAAGGTTTCATCATGCGCATATGGACTTGAATGCTAATAAGGCAACAGTAAAAGGCAAGATGCTAAAAGATGATGTTACTGCCTAGTAACAGTAATTTGCTTTAGGGAAGAAGAAAAACAGCAGCAGAGAAAATTGCACGCTTTTGTTCTCCTGTGAAGGTTGCATGTGTGGAGGATTTTTCATAGGATGTGCTAAAATAAATGTTTGGTGTGTTAGGGGTGTCACATGCCTTCAGCTTCAATTTTGAAGTAAATATGAACCTGACTTTGCAAATCACCATTAAAGGGCATTTCCCCCTGCTGTGCTGTTTTACAGAAGGACTTAACCATTTTCACAATGCTAGGCAAAATAATACTTCTGAAAAGAGATCGTGCAATGAAGGGCAAAAAACTCGCCTAGACGTGAAGAAGAACTGATTCCTTTTACAGTAGCAATAGCTGAGGTTCCCTGTTSGCCAGCAAGAATTGTATGTTTTGATGAGATTTTATAATTAGGGCTACCTACGGCTATGAACACTTCTTTCAAATTTATTTCATTAGAGACTAAACAAATGAGTTTGAATAAAATGTACCCAAGCTATTATGCTTATCCTCCTTCTCTATTTGTCTCTAATTCGCGCTGTCTGCAGGCTAGCGCAGGACCAGACGTTGGCACTTTCTAGGAAACATTTCAGTTGCATAAYCTGATTCATTTCAAAGCAGAATGTGCGTTAAAATTTCCCAGAAACTTTAATTTCTAGAAAAGAAGCTGTGGAGTTTATCAGGATTTTTGGAGGTAATCTAGACTTAAAAATAATATATATATACATTGTATGCAGTCTTTCCTAAATGATGAAATAAAGATTCAAGAGCTCTGTTTGGAAACATGTTAAAATGAAATGCATAGAGCTTTCTCATAAATTCGTAATGGTTTAAGGTAGAGCTTCCTCAAAAGCAACACTTTCATGCAGAAATGCGYGGTCCAGATCAAAATCCAAAAGCAAACGCTCGCTGTGCTGCTTCTCCCTGCCGCAGCCAGTCCCTGAGGCTGGAGGAAGTCGTTCCCAGTGCTGGTTATCCATCGTGCACCATTTTTCGCGTAGCAAAGATACGGCGTTGGGCAAGGACAAAAYGCTGATACAACTTTTAATTTCAGTAATGTCATTTCAGATTAAGCTATCAAACGATATATTGCATGTTCAGCGCCTGCAGGTACTGAGACCTGAGCCGCACGCGGGCGATGCAGGAACATCCCGGAGGGCTAACGCGGGCAGCGAAGGGGCGAATGGATTCGTTAAACTGCCGCGGGGATATGTTCGTTCAGCGTTAAAGTCTCGCTGGATCTCTTTGGYGCGACTCACCTCCAACGCAACTGAAACAGGGCGATGGGTGCGATACGAGCATCCTAGCAGGAAAAGCTCCGTGATGATTCCAGTCTGGGTCTAATGTAGGTGCCTCTTGCTCTGACTGTTAAGATACCATCTGTTAATAGGCTCTTTAATGCACTTTTCCCTGCGTGTTCTTGGTCCTTCCATGGCTCGACGAAGAYGTTGATCTAATCTGTCATCGCTCAAGCTCCTCTGTCACTCAACCTTCCCGTTGCTTCGCCGTGGGGGAGGCAAGTGGTTTCCTGTATTATGGGAAAATCATGTTCAGCAATTGGAAGAAGAAAAAGCTTTTCTAAAAGACATGTTTTTTTATCTTGTCTGAGAATCTTTTTTTTTTCTTTTTTCCCCTGAGCATGCATGAGGAAGATGTTGCACAGGGAATAAAAATTCAGCAGATAATGGTTACGGTAACTGCTGTTTAAACCACATTCGTTGTGGTCTTTTCCTTCATGTGGCCTATCCRTTGAAGAGAAATGAGCTCCCTACTTTACTGTAGTGCTTCATTGCCCTGTCAGGCTGTTCTGCCACCCACCCRCTGTACAAATAGTGTATGTATTAGTTCAGGCACTTAAGTGTTGGGAAGACTTTTGGGGATGCAACCCCAAACCCTAGGTGTTTGTGCAAGATGCTTGCACGAGGATTGGCCTTTGCATGCTGCAGGATTGCATCCTTGCTAGCGGCCGATTTACAAGCTCTATAATGTAGTTTTGATGTGCGTTCATACATTAACTTAGCTTATAATCTCCTTGCTTATTCCTTTCTTCCCAAAACACTTGTGTTCCTTATATGTCTGGTTCAGCAACATAATTTGGGCTAATTTGTGGGAATGCGGGAGGTGAGCGTTAGCCCCYGTGATGCTGAAGTCCTGCTGAACCCGCCCTGTGGGAATCCTATCGAAAGCGGGTCCTGTCCTCCCCAGGGGGACGACGTCTGTACCCTGATGCAGACGGCAAATAAAAAATGACGTTGCTTTGCAAAAAAATCTGGAGGTGTTTCAGGGAAAGCATGCTCTAACGTGCTGTTTGATCRCAAAATATTTACTCCGCTGCTGACAGCTTGTCCCCTTCAAAGCCACAGCCGCTGTGCTTTGGTGAATACCAGRGTGTCCGGGGACAGGCTTTCTCTAGGAAAGTCTATCAATAACAAAACTATATAATAGGTTTTGTAGCGAGGCTGACAATGCTTTGATATTTGGCTGCCTCGTCTACACGCATAGGTAAGCTTAATGCACAAGTGCATTTCTGGAGGTTTTTTATTGCTTATGTTAAACTTTCTCTTGCGGTTTTGGAGGCTGCCCGCTCGGTTTTTGAGCGAGTGGGCATGATTTTGCAAAGCTTTGGGGAACAAGGGTGCCGTTTGCTGATGCTTCTCACGTGCAGGCCCCATTCGCTTCCCAGAGGAGATCCGGATGGTCGCTCCCGATCCTTCCCCCCTTTCCCGAGGGATGCCTGCGGATCGGTAGCCTTTATGCAGGAATGCTCAGAGTTGGCAGATTAGTGGCAGGGCTCCCTTTTGGGGATGTTTGCTTCCAYCTGTATTCAATACATTTTTTTTCTCCAAGAAAGTTAAATCAGAGCTTCACCATAAAATAGCATCTAACTATGCAGTGCATCATCAGCGGGAAGGTAATCGAATATACCCGTGCGGTAATCAAGTGTTTGCACGGAAACGTAGCACTTCAGCTCTGTGTGCATGGTGCCAGGCAGTAGCACAGTGATGTATGTTTTAGGCAGATTAAAAAAATGTATATTTATATATATAAAGAGGTTAACTTTTTTTTTAATGAACTAGGTGAGGAATTTATTCCAGGGAAATCCAGAGAAAACCTTCAGAAATATTGAACTTATTTTGGTGCTAGGTTGTAGGAACAACAGCTTTTTTGCAAAAAACATTCCAATCAAAAGCTTTTTTTTTTTTTTTTTTTTTGGTTAGACTAGTAATGACTTCTGCAGCTTTGCACGCAGACTGTCATGTGATGCTTAAACAAAACCCACCGCTTTGTTAGCCTCCTACGCAAAGAGCCCCGAAACCACGCCGCGTCACGTGTAATGGCGCTGACCTTGTTTTCTCAGCAGGTCCGTGGAAGGGCAGAGTTTGCATTCCCGAATATAATGTTCATTTTGTCTATTTTATTGGTGAAGGACAACACAAAGTGAGAAGCACAAGTCTTTGGAAATGCTATCGAAAAAGGAGCTAGCTATGCTAGTTTGCTTAAGCAATGGCTAAGCTTTTGGGGCATCCAATTTTTGAAGGTGTTCAGTGGTTTATGGTTGTAGATGGCAACAAGAAGTTGCACGTCATCTCAGAGGACAGAAGAGGAGCCTTTTTTGTCTGGGTTTTTCCAGCCATCTGGGTTTCTAGTTGGAGATCAGTTTGCATCTCAAGGCATGTCAGCTCTTAGGAGGATACTTGATGAGCCTGCGAACTATACCTGAAGTTGAAATATGGCAGGTTGTGGGGAAAAAATGATTTTTGCTTCCTTCTCCCTGGAGGAGAGTGGAAGCCAAGTTGCATCTYCCAGAAGCAGGTGGCTTTTTGGTGAAGAGCGTTCATGTTTTGGTTTTTGTTTTTTTTCYCYRTTTAACTGTTGTGTTGAGGCTCTAGGGAAAGTTGGTCTCCTGMTGTTGGGACCCCGTGGCATGTCCCTGCTCCTGAGCTTGCCTTCTCCTYGGCCTCCTTCTCAGGAGGTGGTACAGGCGAGCAGAGCGAGGAGAGGAGAAGCTGCTGCTTCTTTGTGGTGAAAGATGTAGCATGAGAGAAAATACCGTATTCTGACATTCCTCGTAACATCTACGTGTGGCTCTATCTTCTCCCTTTCTGTCTTCACAGTATTTACAGCATGCCCTCTGATGTCCTCCCTGGACCTGCCATCTCATCAACTTGACCCTTTAAATTCAAGGGAATCCTAGGTAGCGGGATTAACTCTGTCCTAACTGTCAAAAAGCAAGGCTATATCGCAGATATTTCCTTGTGATGATCTGCCTAAATGCACCYGTGCTTTCATCTCTATTCTGAATTTAACGATATCTTTATGCTGCGGTGCCTACGCGCGAGGAAGTTGCCGTCATCTTGACATGTCTGTCCTACCACCCTGGGCGACGCGCCTCCCGGTCTGGATGCCGTTGGTTGCRGTCACGCTGGTCCTTGGACATCAGGCCCTGAGATCGCTGAAGTGATGCACTTCACTAGCGGCTGGTGTGTGTTGGTTCCTCTTAAACAGCTCTCCAAAGAGCTTTCAGCTGTTTTGTTTTTGTCAGCAGAAGAGCATGGGGAGAAAATCTTTCACTTTGCCCGTTCCCTCTGTTCTGTTTAAGCAGCTACGTGGGTGGGCAGCTTCGGAAAAAAATTTATTTAAATATATGTGCCAGCCAACTGTTGGGATGTGTTTTTACAAGATGTATGCTACGGATGAATTCAGACAACATGATACCCATAAAAATATGACGGGCTGGATTAAAAATGAATGAGGAATATATGATTTATTGATGGGTTGCATCAGCATAGTGTGCATGCAGTATACTCTTGAGTAGTATTTGGACCATGCACATGTGTAAGAACATATATACTTGTTATTTAAAACTTGGTAAAAGCAGATGCAGCTTAATGGGTTAACTACAATGTGAAATTATTGTGGTTATTTATGCGTTAAGTACATAATGTAACCACATAGTTTTGGATCCCTACAAAGGAAATTTTCCTCTGTGTAATCACCTGGAGATGGAAACATATGGCGTTTTCTATTCATCTGAAATAAGTGGATCATCCTCTTATTTCTACATGAGCTTTTTTGTCCTAGGCACCGTGTAGTCTGGAAAAAACAAACCCGGTGAACACGGATTCTTTTATTTTACAGAGCAGATTTCCTTAAATGTCAGTGCAAAGACATTTCTTCTTTTCATCTGTCCTTTTCAAAATCCGTGGAAGCTAAACCTTTGTGGTTTTCTTGTTTGTCTGCAAGCGAATAGCTGTATCTCTATTTCTTTTTAAATTCTGTCTGGATTTCTTTCCCTGCGCTTGTAGACAAAGACCCCTAAAAAAGTGAGATCTCGGTGAGAATGCTTTCCAAATGATAGCTACAATACATAAATTGTCATAAGGGCAAAACCTCCCCGTATTTATAAATAACAAGCAACCAGGAAAACTGAGAAGTTACTATATGATACTTTTGTATCTTTAAGAAAGTTGCTAGAAAGTGTTCTTCTGTAATGCATATATATATATATACGTATCCATATATATATAATTTTAAATAAATATACCTTATATCTTGGCAAATTTGTTGTTGAATAGAACCGTACAAAAATACGGAGAGAACTGAATGTGATCCCACTTTTAACCRAGTTTATTGCAAGCTCTTAATTCATGCAAAATGAAGTGACAAATTTCACTGAGCATATGTTTCTGGTAAAGGCTTTTAAGGTGACTCGCATTTTGATGGAATTAATATGAAACGAAAGCTGTTGTTCAAGTGTTTGCAGTAAATACACTGCAGCAAATATTTGAAGCTCATGAATACTTGCCTCGCTTTCAACTGGGTAATGGTAAGATAACTAGGCAAAGCTGAGAAATTACAAAGTGTTTCCAAAATTGAGACTCAGACTTATAGGTTGAAACATGTAACTTGAACTGGTTACGTGCGCTCAAGACACCCGGAGGCAGGAGCTTCTAACTGGTTATTGATGAGGGCTGGTTTTGTTGTCCTTCTCCGACGTTCCCTGGGTAAACATCTTCCTTGCTTGGTATTTTCCTCCTGCTAAATTGTATACACCTTGTCCAAAGGGTTGCAATGCATGATTTTGCCTTATATGCACAATATGCATTTGTATTATTATAATGGGCTCTCACAGAGATTGCCCTAATTTTCCAGTGACACTGAAAAGCATCCGTGGCACGGTAATATTTTGCTGTTTTTTGACAGACTTGATTCATGTGTTTTCATTCTGTAACAAGAGACTACTAGAAAACTGTCCAATTAATGCAAAAAATAGCTATTTTTCCTTAATGCTCCATGCACAAACTCTGACGTAGCTGTGCCCAGACTACGCAGATTCARTCATCCCTTTGGTGACTTTGGGGAGGGGTCTGGGAGGGAGTCACTTGGGCAAGTTTGTCCAGAGAAGCCAACTTAAATCATTGCCTGAAACTCTGACGTCATTTAATAGATTTGGGTTAATTTGATTTTAATAAAACCAATCGTGCAATTTCCCTGTCAAAGCACGMGGATGATCTCTGCGATGCAACTTTGAGGTTGCCAAGACCTTGGCCCCGTCCTTCCCACGTGCTGCTGTGGTGTCTCCAGCACTAATAGTTTCCATATCATGAGTTAGACCCCYGAAACACATTTAATTATTTTAAAAGCATCGTAAATCAACTTTTAATAGCTCATATGATTTTTTTTACTCCTTTTTTATACCCTGATATAAATGCACACGTAGTCATGTGTGACATTTAGCATCTCTAGCATTTAAAGTTGCTGTTAAAGCATTTTTTGTCCTCTGATGCAAGAGGCTGCTTGGTGTATTAGATGCTAGGTATAAAATATGTGATTGCCCTAGCTTGGATCCATCACCACGCTTTAGTAGCCTGTAAATCTACCCATGCTGTAGAAAGGAAGGATGTTYAGAGGTTAGGGCCTTTTCTGGGCTTTGCAAGATCAGTTCTCACCACTTTCAGAACTGGTCGATGTAATCTTGAGCAATGGTGTCTGGCCCTTGGCTCTCCCCTGTRTAACGAGGTCTATAGAGTGATCAGAAAATGCTGCTTCAGGAAAACTCTGGCTTTGTTTTGGAGAGTTTTTTTGGTTTGCTTTATTCCCTCTGTTTTCATCGAGAATAACTTGAAAACATCACTAAAAAGAGATTTGACATTTATGATTGGAGTGAAATAGAAATTTATGGTGGAAAGGTCTAAGAAAAGACAAGGCTGGTCCTCTGAGAATTTGCCAGTGTTTTGTTTTTAAAGCAATGCTGCTTTATGAGTTTAGAAAAAAAATCCCAACGTGTCAGCAAGGTCAATATATTTCTAACAGAAATGATCAATTTTGGTGAAATTGCATTTTCTGATGTCACCCTGAGAGAGTACTAAGCACCGACTTCCCAAAAGTTTTACTCCCGGCAATAGTAGAAGCCCATGTTCTACTCTTGGCTGTACTTTAAGTGTCTTTTTTTTAAGTAATCTATATGTAAGGCAGTAATTAGTCCTTCATATGGATCTGAGAGGATGATGATGAAGAAGTATGGATAGCAATGAATGGAAAAGCCTGGGAAGAACCTGCTGGTCTGGCTCCTAGTGCAGTTTCCCCTTTCCCCAAAAGTCGCCTTGAAGGGTAGAGGAGGATCTCTTAATTGTGTACTGAAAATTGCTGCAAAGTTTTCTTATTAAATGAAGCTGGGTAGAGTTATTGCTGCGTTTATATATGCGATCGATAGCGTTCTTGAAATGATAATAAGGAGTAATCGATACAATTTTCATTGGAAGATGCTAGTTGGAGTGCATGTTTATTTTAATGATTTTTTGGAACAGGAAAAGTCCAAGTGATTTATGACAACTTCTATCATTTTGATAACGTTGAAATGTCCTGTTTCTGGAAGGTCAAGAGCATCAAATTTAGGGGGTGGTTGACTCACTTTGCTTCAATGCTATGGTATATTCAAATGCAAACTTCAAAGGTCTATGTTACAATCTTAGTATGACATTAAATCGTCTCTATTTTAAATAGCATGAATTGATATCATCAGATTAAAGCATTTTTCTTCCTTGAAAGAAAGTATACCCACCTCTTCACAGGTTGGCTAGGAAATTAAACATTAAATAAAAGTAATATGTCTCAGTAGGAGAATTCCACATATTACTCGGATCCTGCAGAGACCAGTTTTCTTATCAATTGCTTTTTTCATGGTTTATTTGTTAGCGGCGTTCATTAAACTGTCATTTTTAGAAGGTATAACTGTGGCTTAGTGATCACTTAATTGATCACTCTAAATGCTTATATTAAATGGTAAATAGCAAAAGGCTTGTGGGGTGCCTGAGGTAAGGCCTGGAATTTCGCATTCACTAGGAAACAGGTGTTTGCTAAAATATTTGCTATGTGTTTTTTTGAATTTGTGGTGAAAGTATCTGAAGGAAATGCATTATAACTTCTAGATCAACAGTGTGAATAACTGATGCATCCAGTTTTTCAAGGAGAAAAAGCATTATTTTGGAGCAACTGATACCCATGACGGCAAAAGAGAATAGTTTTTCCTTCCAGTGGTTGCAATAGCTGGTACCAAAACTCTGTCAGGTCTCCTTAACTTTTCATTTCTGTATCTTAGGTTTTCATTTCTGTATCTGGGCGATCAACATTGCCTAGATGCCTTCTAGATGGACACCATGAAGATCGATATATCTGAATATAGGCGTGGTTAACCAGAGCATCRTTTCAAAGTAAACCTTGAATCCAAGCAGCCTCGAGCCTGTGGCAAATCCAAGCGTGCTGAGTTACCATCAAAATAACCTCGGTTTTGGTCAAATCTAGTGGCAGAGCAAGAAGTAAACTTTTTTTTTCTAACATTTTTCTATATAACAAACTGTTCTTCATCCTCAGTTGTCTCCAAAGCCGTGGCGTTTGATGGAGGGTTATGGGACAGTTGCCTCTTTCCAGTATATCATGTGCCACCTGCGCAAACAAAAAAGAAAACCATAATTTGCCCCTCTGCGTGAGAGGTGAAATCTTGTGCAAGCAACAGATAGCATAGTTTCACCTTTTTTTTGATGGAAGCTAAAGCGTGATTGGGTTCCTAATTAGGATTTGTCTTCCTTCGTTTTGCTCTTTAACTGCCTTCGCTGCTCTTGCCCATTATCGGGGATCTGAAACATGTCTTTTCTACCTTCGTTTGCACAGATAGATCGTTTCGCTCTACTCATAAGGTGTCTGTGGTTTAATTTTAACCATCTATAATTTTGTGGGCATCATTGGGACTGCCACTGCCTTTTTCTAACATCAGTTTCACTGGTAGCATCAGGTTTGTCCTTATGTAGATTTTTGCAAAATGCAAATGTTCTCCACTATTCATTTTCTTAAACCATTTGAAGGTTATACAAGAGACTGTGATTCTGTGCATTTCTCATCTTTTTTTCCCCAAACTTTTGCTCGCACTTAGAATTTTTATTTCTTCTGATTTTSTTTGGGAAGCACTTGATATAAAAAAGAGATTATAACTTTGCAGGTAGTAACACCTAGCAACTGCTTCCAGATTGTTTGATCCCACCAAAACACTGCTGTTAGCTTTCATCCAAGTATCTTTCTTGTTAAACATTTTTCTTCTGCTAGGGAAACTGTTAGTTTATTGTGAAAGGGAAAAAAATCACTTCTCAGAGGTAAAGCTCCACAGAGCAAAGTCTCCTGCTGGTTTTGCATCTGTTTGCAGTCCACCAGTAATTGAATTATTCTGATTTGCGCTGCTGTGATTGAAATGAGGGCCAAGCTACATTTTAAACTCAGCCAGGGGAACCTGAAAATCGTGTTTTCAGAAAACATGGTATCTTTTCACTTGGTCGAATACGGAGAGAACTTTTTAAATTCGAGTTGTCCCCAAGTCCTGAAAATATACTAAAATACATATGGTTTTTGGCACAATCTTCACTGGCGTGCAGCAGAATGCTGCAAGAATAAGTGATGTCCTACCGTGAAAATTTTCACTTGCCTATCAAATACTCTGGCATCCACTAAACAAAACTGATGTAAAGATTCACACAAAATCCCAGAGCTTTGTGCTGTGATAATCCACTCATTTTACAGCTAAACGTCTGTCCAGATGCTAGAGTGAACTTGCATTTTTTGTTGTGATTTACTCTGCAGGAATTAGGAACTGAAGAAAATATTCTTCTTTTGAAGACTAGGTAAGTTCAGCTCTCCAAAGTGACCTTTTTTCCTTAGTATCCAAGTCTCGAATCCTTTAATCAATGCAAGGTCCTCTGTGCCAGGGTGTTAGATCTTGCTGCTTGACCACAACTTTGCCTTATATGTACAAAAACACTGCAGATTTTTGCTGCCGGTCCATATTAATRTATTTCCTTCTCAACACAGACATCTCGTAACATAAGGAAAAGAAATCAGAAGGGAAGATTTCTCTTCCCGAATTTTTGGCAGCTGTTAGTGCAAACTGCTGTATCCCTTATGCAGTCAGGACTTGCTGGAGCAACTTCTGCATCCTTTGCCGTGAGAATCCTTGCTTTTCCCAAAGAGGGATGGCAGTTTTTTGGCCTTGTGCCACATGGCCATCGTTCTGCTGAAGGATTTTAGCCATTCGCACTGTTGCTAAAGCGCCCAGGGATGTTGGAGGTGGGTTTGCAAAGTCCTACAATAGCTGCAGTGTTAAACCCTGTTCCTGCTCCCTGCTTGCTCAGGAAGGCTTCTAGCAGCAGCCTTGAAAACCTGCATAAAAGCCTTACTGATCGGCTGTAAAATAAAGCCAATCTCAGAAACGCTCTCTAGTGCTATTTATTTTGTTCTAAAGCTTGTTTAGATATATACATAGCAGACCTTATGCAAGTCAGTCGCTAAAAACAGTACTTCTTGGAAAGCATTTGCTGTTATGTTACTGCTTTTGTAGGTGGAAAAARGTCTGGACTTAAATATGTAATTAGTTAAAGAATAAAAAAGGCTTATTTCTGGTGAGACGGGTTTGTCATAACAACGTAACCTTCTTTTCCAAGGATAATTTTGCTCTTTGTYGTAGCTTTTTGAGTAAATGCAATGACTTTTTTTTATTGGAAATGGGTTTTTCTTCTCCACTGCCCTCCCCAAGAGAGCAAGCCCCGCGGGGGGCCGAGGGACCTGGGTGCCAGCAGTCRGTTTGGATGCCTCGTAGAAGCGGTGATGTTACGTGCGTGCTTCCTTCTTCATTTTCCCTTCCATGAGAGGCTGCATGATGCTAATTATTTCCAATATTAAAACGCAGCAGCTTTGCTAACGATAAGGTGAACAATTTAGAGAGCAAGGCATCCCTTTCCTTCTCTTCGGGAARATTATTCCCAGCCATCCCAAAAGGTGACGTGCTTTAGGGTTTGGTGCCCTTCCGACAGGCCTGAGTGGTTCCCTCTGCGATTCCCAGGAATCCCATGGGATTGAGCTGACGGCCTCTCAGAGCTAACAGGAGCCGGGGAGGTAAACCGCCCACAGTTCTTGGAAATRCAGTTTTTTCAGCTGTGTGGAGACCTATTCCATTTTAGCAATTAAAAAAAATAAGCATTAACACTTAAAATACTGAGAAAGGCGTCTCGCTTTAATGTCCTGTTCCCTCCTCCTCCTCGCGGTGTCCAAGAGGACTCCTTATTTGCGACGGCAGAAAGCCATCATTGCTGTAGAGTTGCATCACTTCCATGGCTCATGCTCTAATCCATCCCCTAAAGATGAAATTTAGGAATCAGATCCCAAGCCCGTTGGGAGTGAGCYGGCTAGCGGTAACGTAATATGTATATTTGAGACTCCGGAGCTGAACCGTTCTTGCTGTAAGGTATGGGAGACGCACCACCATTGCAGATGGACAACCAGGACCTTACACGTTTTGACCCCAGTTTGGGCTCTCTAGAGCTGCAGGCCCTATAGATGCATAGAGCTGGAAGGTCTTTCTTGTTTATTTGCTTTTCAGCTGCAGTAAAAGCTACGGGATATGAGAATAAGAAGAGACACATCTCAAGGCAATGTTATGAACGGAATCATTTCAGGAAGTCTTTAAGTCCTTTAGTAACCCAAGCTATGGTCTCCTGGCCTGGCAAAATATTATTTTTAGWCTGTTTTCCAAATGTTCAGTGTCAGAAAAATAACAGAATAATTCTCCATGAAAAGAGAGGAATTGTAGTGTGTGAAAAGCCTTTGATGGGGAATTTTGACTTCAGAAGCCCAGCAGAATATGGCTGCATAAATCACATATATGGGACAGAAGGTTTTTCTTAACTATTTTGCTTTGGTTGTTCTAAAACACGTTTTTTATATATATAATTATTATTAATACATATTAATATATATTATTCTCGTGTGTCAGAAGCCTCTGCAGTGGGTGTCTAAGAGCTGAAGCAAAGAGCTGTCTGCAACTTCAGTTGTGCAGACTTGGACTAGTAGTGGTAGCTGGGAAGTCCTCCCTCGTCCTGCAAACAACTCTTCCCAGCAGTGCTCGTGCTTCCCAGCTGCTGCTGAGGCAAATTCAAAGGGACAAAKGCAATGCATAAAAGATGAATTCTCAATGGGAAATACCAATTAAAAAAAAAAAGATCTTAATAATAGGTCGACAAGGTAATTTATTGCATTACTGAAACAGCAAAATGAAGGGATTTTTCCTTTGCGGTAGAAAACTTGGTCCTTTTTTTAATAGGAACTCGTGTTACTGGCCAAACACTGCCATAAGTTTATCAGGTTTAGCAGCAGCGACATCAAATTCCTATTTACTTCTCTTTCGTTTAAGCAGCACTCGACTAGAAACAGCAATGCTTGTAGGCACTCATTTCAGCAGACTGTTTTGATGGTAACATGCCGGCTTCCCCCTGTTTAGTTATCTAAAATCTGACATAAAAAAGAGAGAGAGGGGACTGTCCCTTCCTTAAGGAGTTTGGTTTGGATATTTTCAGCACCCGAGCCTTCAGCAGGGCTGATTTAATGCCTTTCCAGCTCACCATGCTGCATGACATCAGGAGAGATATAAGGAAAAATAGGAATTTTTAATGGTACTTGCACTCTGGGAGAGATGCGAGTGCTGACGTTTGTCTCTCCCTCTCTGTCCCTTTCTGCCTTCACAGTAATTTTGCTTTTTTGTGGATGGGGCAAAAAAGATGAGGGATTTTTTTTTTTTTTTTTTTTCCCCTCTCCCCCCACCTCGGACCTGCACGGAAACAGTTTGTCACGGAGCAAGTGCAATCTTTGGTACTCTTGGCACGTGCTGCAAGATGAAAGGATCAGGGAGGACATCCAAGGTTTCGTCTTCCTGGTCTTTCAGAAGTTGTGCTATCAAAGGTAATCGTTTCGTTATTTGTGTGATATCTAGCGCTTGATCTCTCCTTTTCCTTGCTRAGAGATCTTGGCCTTGATTGCAAGAAGCATCAAAGCTTGGGACTGATGCTTGCTAGCCCAAAACAATGCTACTGTAGACAAGTTTTTTCCCCAYAACGTTTTTTTCCTCCTTCTTCAAAGAGCAAATGGATACTCTTAGTCATAAATAACTTCATTTTCAAGCAGGAGAAACGTCTAGGCAAGAATGACATAAAGCAGCATCTCTCACAAGGGAGGACGRAGGGTTTGCTGCTTCCGGCTGGCAGAGGGTTAGGCGTTGCAATGAAATAGTGCCTGAAAAACGGCAGTATTGTCCTCCAAGGATTCATTTCAATGCAAACTCGGTCCTTGAAATTTAGTGGACCGCCCTGGGTTGTTGTATGCTTTGCGTGAATTGGTCTCTGGTTTCAGCGCTTTTAAGATTTCAAGGGAGAAGCTGGACCTGAACGTTGAGTACTTTGGGGTAGGCAAGGTTGGGTGGGCGTTCAAGCATCCCCATTCAGTTTCTGGAGGGTATATTGTATAAGCTTTTAAATTAAAACTGTTATTACTACCTCTTCTACCCTAAAGTTGCCTTAGGTACCAGCTGCTAGACARCTAGTAGGTTCTTAGATATGGGAGCTATTGCGAAATTGAGATATGGTTTTCCTATTCTTTAAAGTGTGAGAATAAGCACGTTTGGATCTCTGTTTCCTTGTTTCTTTTGCATGTCTAATATTAGCCTACTCTGGGTGTTGGGAGATTGCTCTGGTTTTGGAAGCAGCCGAACAATTTTGGTGTGACGCCGTGGGGCACCACTTTCTTTACAGAGCTCAACTGTTGTTTCCTCTCCTAGGCAGTTTGTTACCAGCATGTGACGAATAAGCTAAGGCAGAACCTGCCAGGTTTTAGTGTCTTCTCCCATTTACTGCTCCTGGTGATTGATTTACACTTTCCTTTCCTTGTTTTTCCCCCCCTTTGCTCTGCTGTCGCTAGATAAATTACTATAACCCAATTTGGGGCTTTATTGAATCATAATCTTTTAACGAGCCAGGTAAGCCAGATGTTGAGATGATACCTTAGGTTGCATCATAAAGCTCATAAATGTCTGGAGGAAAAAGATGCCTCATCTTCTATGGAAGATGTTTTTGTTTGCTTTAATAGATGGTAAAATCGCATTGAAAGTCTTCTGGTAAAATGGCACAGGGAAAGGCTTTGTGCTTGTTTGCAAAGAGTCTTCTGGAGTTCTTCCTCACCTGTTTTGATTTACTATGACATAGGATTCCTCAGTCGTTGCACAGCATCTCGAACTTGTATGCTCTCTGGAGTGCAATGGCTCTAACAAATGAGTCTCATGAATTTCCCTGCTGATGCAGCGTGTTCATCACCTCTGGGTTTTAATACCTGCCATCTGTCTCTGTGTTTGGCTCTGTGATGCTCTAAAAATAATAATAATAATAAAAAAATTAAAAAAAAAAAAACCCTGCGCCCTTTTTCAGTAACTCGAAAGCTGCTTTTATTGTTACTACCATATTTATTAAGGCAAAAAACAGCAGGTAAGGCACCCTGTTGTGCCACCCGCTGTAYAAGCAGCTTTACACCGAACACCTTGCAGTAGAGCCAAAGGGGAGAAAAATATATGTAGCACTTGTTTGCTCTAAGTTTTGACATCAAATGCCACATGAAGGCTCTCTAGCCCCCAGCAGTCCTTGGCTGTGCGTGTAGAGTCAACATACATTGCAAGTGGTAATGGGAGACGTGACATATATAATTTTGCACATGCCTGTGTGTACATGCAAYGGTCTATTAACATCCCAGCGTGTTAAGTAGAGCAAAGAGAGGATTTCTTCTTCTGCCACAAACTCCAGCCTGCGTAGCTGATCTAATTCCACCCTCCGGGTGCTTCTTTGGCCACTGACACACAGCTACAGCAATAAATGTTAAAATACCCGCGGCCTGTCCCTCCTCAAAGTGGTGAAAATCTCATAAGACGCGTGGATATAGGTGAGAAATGCTATAGCATAAATAGTTGGTGGAGCAGATGGGCTCGGCTGACTCATCCACCAAGGGAGGAGGTGCAACGCTGGTGCAGCCGCTCTCCCTTTGCCGCTCATTCAAGGGGCAGGGTATCAAGCGGGTGAGCGGAGCGTACAGATTGCCGTCGTTACAGGCGCGTTTGCATTTTCCTAAACTGTTTTCACTAGATGAGCCTGTGTGTGTATATATATTTAAGGTAAAGGAAAACACTCTTAAACATTCTAGAAGTTGGAGGTGCAACAGATGGCAGTGGTTTCTCCGGGCTTGTTTGGGACTTCTCGCAAAACAGCTAATGTGAACCTGTGTCAGCAGCTTATGCTCTGGGCGTTTTTGTGGAGGAATTTTGCCGCCATGCCCACAACTTGGAAGCAGATATTTCTCCTTTTCCCTCCCTGGCTTCTTTCCTCCAGTGCTTCCATCGGAGCCCGCTACTCCAGCGTCAAGATGTAGAGTATGGCCATGGTGGTGGCATCCGTAGTTTGGTCAGACACGATCTTATTACAGTCCCCCTTAAGGCTAAGAGTTGGATCTCACTTTGATGCTTGCTTTGGATTTGATTTTCATGGTGGTAGTTGATATCATCTCAGCACYGTAGGCTTTTCTCCTTGGGAGCTTTTCCTGCGTACTTGGAGAAATGACTCTTTCAGATCCACATAGGATGGAGCAATGCCCTGGAAGAGGGCCTGGAGCAGGTGGGTCTCTTCTGGGAGAGGTTTTTACCTGAATTTTCTCCAGGAGGAATGTAACAAAGTCTGTTCAAGATGATGCCCTAAGCATTAATGAAAGTATCTGCCAGGTTTTTGTAATCTGAGCTTTCTGTTTGGCGGTAGGGGGTGGATTGCCTTTAAACAGATGATCAATCACCTTCATTATTTTTGGTCAGTCACATCATATCCTGTTATTAAAAGGAAGATTAGCAAGTGGACTTGGAAGACCTTTGCTCAGCTCTCCTGTTTTCTGGAGCTTCTTGTGTAGTTTCTGCCACAAACAGCGGATAGTGCCTTTACTTAYGGTTTATATTCTACCTGATGATGGTCTAATGTCAATATTATGATTAATAAGTCATGTTCCATCTGAACATGAGGAAAAACTTCTTTACTGTGAGGGTAWCAGAGCACTGRAACAGRTTGCCCAGRCAGGTTGTGAAGTCTCCATCCCTGGAGATACTCAAAAGCCGTCTGGACACAGTCCTGGGCAGTGTGCTCTAGGTGACCCTGCTTGAGCACAAGGGTTGGACTAAATGATCTCCAGAGGATCCTCTTCCAACCTCAACCGTTCTATGATTCTGTGATCCCTGTGACTTATTAGCCAGGTCTYCTAAATGAGCTTAGATGCTCTTTCCCTTAGTTCCCCCAAATTTCCTCTTAGCTCACTTTAGCACAGTAGGAGAGAGGGATAAAATGCTCAAATGCGGCCAAATGCTCGTGGGGTTGTCAAAGTTGATAGGCAGAGGATGGAGACTTGCCTTGGCGCCTCTGCTAAGGGAATGGCAGGTAAAACTTGCCTGCTTTGCGCTCCCTGGTCGCAGCAGATTTCCCAGCCAGGGCCCAGAGCTCTGGACAGGTAAGAGGTGATGTAGGGGCTGGGACAAGTGCAGTGGAAGGACTAGGGATGTCTGCTGGCTTCCTTCAGCCTTGTGTCCTATTAGCCTTGCTGTTAATGGAAGAATTTGTTTTATTTTCAGGTTGGATGGAAAGATTCAATTTTGTGGCTATTTTTTTTTTTTTTTTTTTTTTTTTTT